>JALBCR010000702.1:0-292641 GCA_030710515.1 Abscondita cerata
TCAAAATTACTTCGTTCAGTTACGTATTGCTAACTAAATAAAAATTATTATTATTATTATTATTACAGTTTCTTTGTTCGGTCGTATTTTCTGGGGATTACCTTGCTTGATGTTTTCTGGAACCGTCACTTCCTTATGGTGTTGTAATTGAAAGGGTTAACCTCTTGACCCTTACTTGTACTCGAAAGTTTTATTCAAAAATGGGGCCACTGCTGTTCGGAGGTGCCAGTTAGAATAACACCGAAAAGGGCTTTCCTTAAATACTGTAGCGCAAACTTAATTTACCACTAGTGCTTTGCTTTAGAGCTATTTTAATTTTAGCGTGTGTATCCGAACAATACATTTACCAGTACTAAACCGTTTCTTAACTATAACTGGGAACTATTGAGGTCGAACGCTTTAAAAGGTCGCCTTAATGACCGATACTCGTATGTGATCATAGCTTAAGTAACTTATTTTAAGGTAACTATAGGTTTAATGTTAAAGAACTTTATCGTTAGACAAATTACTTGTACATACTCAACGGTGTTTTATCTTTTTGTTTGTATTGTTATTAAAGTAACCTTGACTAATTTGATTAATTACGTTATAAGTCAAGGTAGCGCTTATAAATAATTTATCCCTTGTTACATTTAAATCCACACGCTCTGGGTGCTTAGCTATCATGATAAATTTATCGTTCAAGAAGGATAAGGACCCGTCTCACTCGATAGCAACGGTTATCTAGGTTTGACTATTACTCGTTTGATGTGTCGCTAATTTATTTCTATTTATATGTGTGAAATATCAACGAGAGAGCACTATATTTTGCATTGCTATTGATATATTTTTATGTATGTCTCATTTTGTGTGTAACCAGTTAAACAGCAATTAAACCGATGCAACTATTTTAATTGCCTGTAACAATTTTTTCTGTAACAAGGTTGTCTGATAATCTAACATTCATTCGATTAGAAACCTTGAGCAGTTATCCGACATACTGACAACTATGAAATTAAGGAAACCACTCTATTCCGTTTTTATGGAAGTACACTATACATTTAAAAGCATAATAACTAATCTCTAGATCATGCAAATTACTCTCACTGTATATTCCATAACGCTTGATATTTAATTTATCGGATTCACACGCTTTACCGACTTAGCCGAAGCATATATGCCATCTTATTAGGACAAACAGTAAGGTCCTTTTTTTTCTGTTAGATTTTAGACACCTTTAGCGTATTTAGACTAATTAATGTTTAATTCTTAATATTACTCGGATATATCAGCGTTTAGCGTCACGATAATTTGTGATATTGTACGATAATTCCTAATATGACCATTCGTTATCGCAGTGCGTGACAAAACTGCGGAATATGAATTGCTATCTCCGAAAGAGCAAGCTCGGAACTTGCATCAAACAATCTTAGCGCTTCTTTGCCGCGCTAAATTTTTAGTTTGTGTTCAAAATTGCGTATGCATGACATTAAAATTAATGTTATTTTTCAATGACATTTTGAGAAATGTGTAATGTAATGACTTTTTTTTTAATTACTAGTTTTTTTTTATTTGTGTGAAACCTTCTATTTGGAGAAAATGTGGAAGAAGGTGAGCTATCGAAACTCCATGTGATGTTGTTACCCGACGTTTTGATCGTTTTGTAGTACGGTTTTTCTTCAGGAATGCAAAACTGTTGGAGTAATGAGCCCATTAAAGAAGACCGTATTATAGATAAAACGGTCGAAACGGAGGATACCTAAAATATTAATAAGCTCTTCTCCATACACTTATTCTTCAAATAGAAGATCTCACACAAGTGAAAAAATATACTAATTATATCAACTTAGTAGAAATTTTTGACATTTACTTGTTTTTTGTTAATTATAATTAAAAAAATAATTTTGAAATTGACACCTATAATAAGCTTTTAGTAGGGTCTTCTACTTTTTCTTCTACACAAAAAAGTAAACGTCATAAAATATACAATTTGTACATTACAATATTATGAATAGAAAGTTTAAATTGTTTTTAATAACTTACAATAATTAGTAGGTTAGATTTATTTAAAAATAAGTAATAATCAGTCAACCCAAATAACCATGTTTAGTTTTTGATTTAATTTAAAAGTTATTGCTTGTAGACGTTTTTAAATCAAAATTATTTCTAATTTTATTTTGTAAACATTTCCTAAACAAAATTTTGATTCGATAATTAATCGAGCTATGGTGTTTAATTAGCGATACCTTCAAATATATTCTTTAAAGAAAAAAATTAAGTAAGCAACGTAAATTACCTATTTTCTAAAACGTGCTTAGTGTAATGATTCCTTCTACAGTCCTTCTATAAGATAACCCGTGCTGGGAGTACCTGCTGTTGTAAATGATACCCGTAAGCCCGCTTCACAATGTGCAAACTTTTGATTACAGAAATTGTGGTGTCCAAGTTTTAAATTTCATGAGTGTACATGTTAAAATTCGATTATCGCCATTTTAGTTATAGCATATATTTGCGGCGAATATTTACCTCATCATTTAACTTTAACGCACTAAAATGTAATTTGACCGTACGCTGAGCGCTAAATTAGCACGTTAATTTTAGTGCACTAAACAGGAAAATTTGCACCACGCAGGTGCGGTTCTACCATAATCTACTTGTAACACTTTTCAAGAGTTCTTCGTTAAACGCCCTCTTATCGTTTAAAGCATTAGTTTCAACCTACATGTTTCCTTTTATTTGATGTATTTACGATAAATATATTTTTATTACAGTTGCTTTGTCGTTATGATATGAGTATGGAAGAGTGACATTTTACCAGTTAGTTATGTTTTATTAATTGTATATGTAACAATATGGATCTTTGTCTTTTAATAACTTGGTTTATTTGTTATATCAACTTCAACTACAATTTATGTTCTGTTGCAGTTAAACTATTTGTAAAGTCTTTGTAAGTCACTGCGTGAAATGTAAAACAATGTTCGTACTGTTTTTCTACTCCAATATTACATATTATAAGTAACCAAAACATAATTACCGATTTGTTATTGACAAGTATATAAAGAATTTTATTTTATAGTATTTAAAAGGTTTTTTGTTATTTTCTTTTCTGCAATCGAATAGGAAGTCCATTTTTAGAAGATAAAATTGCATCTGCTAATAAAAGTGGGTGGTGCCCCAGTACCGGCAATATTCTAAATTTCAGTAACACCCTGCACAATGTCGCTTTTATTTCAAGCATGGCAAATTTTTGGCCTTTAAAGAATATTTTACTAAAATAAATTAAAACATCATTCTACATACCTATACAGTTTCTCGAACCAGCACTGAACGGCACATATGAATACAGAGAAATTTTTGGTGAGTTTTCAGTGTTGAATCTCTCAGGATCAAACATTTCGGGATTTGTAAACAAATCTGGATTGTGATGTAGTTGGTATGTCATCACTGTAACATCTACTCCTTTCGGAATTACTTTTCCGTCTGTTATTTAATAACACAATTTTATTTCCTGTACTTTTATAACAAAACATGTTTACCATAGATTACATCATCGGTTAAAACTCTTGCAAAAATGGAACGGGGGATACATTCTAAAAACTTCTTTTAAAATTGTTCCATGTATTTTAATTGTTGCAGTTTTTCATATGTCAATGACGTGGATTCTCGATTGCTCACAATTTCTACAATCTCTTCAAAAACTTTTTTCTGAAATGTAACGAAAATAAAAGTGCATTTACTAACCAATTACTTTAAATACCTGCAGTTCTTGGTGTTTGGAAAGGCAATACAAAGAAAAACTTAATGCTGAAGTAGTGGTGTCGTGTCCCTTAAAATTGTTAATAAAATTGTTGTATAGGTTGTAAATACACTTACCGCAAACATAAACGTATTTACTTCGTTTCTAATATCTTCATTTGTCAAAGAAGCTCCATCAATTGTAGATGTTAAAAGTATATCTAAAAACGGCACTCGTTTTTGAGTTTCCGAATCAACTTCATCCATCACATAATTAAAACCATTTTTTTTTGCAATTCCTGACGTCTACTTTGAATGACAGATTTACTTAATCCGTTAAGAAAACCTAACGCTTTTTGTTCTTTGTAATAATCTTTGGTGAACATATAAAAAATACTCCACATTTTTAAAGTCAAGGTTCTCTCTACCACTATCCGACACATTTCATGAACACTTTTCACAAAATTTGAATTTGGATTTAACTGAGCATTGATTGTTGTGTTCATTGTAGCTTCTACAAACACTAACGTGAATTTTTGAAGTCTAGAAAAATTTAAAACCCACCACATATTACGTCAAGCGCATGTAACTGCATGTAAGGAAAAATATCGATTGCTTTATCTCCAACTGCTTCTAATTTTTTTATCAATATGTTGCTTTGAGTATCAAACACATCTGTAAATTTTGCAAGTATTTGAAAATGAAATGCAGAAGTTAATAATTTTCTGTGCTTCTTCCACTTTTCTCCTAAAAAGTAAAATTGTGATGGAGTGCAAATATCTTAGATAATAAAAAATAAAATAAAAATTTCTACAGATTTAATATTAATAACAAATGAATCATGTAATCTAGACAACTTGTAAGAACTTTGAGTTCTACAACAGTTATCTATTAATTTCAAAAGTAGTTCTGGCGAATTAAATAAATTTGGTTACTGAATCTTGGGAGTACTAACTTCACAAAACAACAATTACAAAATCAACGGTATCATAATTATTTAAACTAATCAATTTTGCCATTAAGACTGTTCTATCACTCGGGACAATTTCAGATTTCTAGTAGGCGGTTCACTATTTTTATTTCTTGTTACATAAATAGCTATTTGTTGCTTTTCTGTTTCTAAAACTGTTAAAATGCACGTCATGTACAAAAAAAATTGACATCAACAATTCAACAATATATTATTTATCTATTAATATTAATCGGGTTCCAAGTCTGGCCTGTTGCGCTCAGAAAAATTATCCCGCTACTACATTCATATCACAATTCTCCAAGAGTTTTCAGTATTTATCGTTTACTTAATGTTAATTTTTCTCATTGATTTTTAAGTAAAAATTAAAAAAAGTAGGGTTGTCAGAAAATTATTATCTATGTCTCGCATGAGTCGACATTTAAGCTTATAAGAAAATCCATTTTTCTGTTATATTACGTTTTAATTAAATTACATACAACAAAAACGAAAATTAAAAAAAGAGCTCCTGCATGACATAAATAATAATGTTAGCTATATGTTTGTGCAAAATCAGGAAAAAAATTTCTAAAAATAAGCGAAATAAATTTACATAAACTTTATAGCTGCCTGAGAGAACAGCCTTAAAAAATTAAAAAACTGTCAAGATGATCAAGAACAATATGACCGTCGCAATAACTTAGTAATTCACGGCGTGCCGCAACTTCCGAAAGAAGACATAGGCGCTACTGCAAGTAACTTATTTAATTCGAAGCTGGGAATTACAGTACCAGATTATAGCATTGATATTGCGCATAGACTTCCTGGAGGCATTTGATATACGTTAATAAAAAAAAGCTACAAAGCACACTTATTGTTATCAAAGAGGACTTAACAAGAAAACGTCTCGTTTTATTAAAGGCTGCTATTAGTCATTTCAATCATAAGAAAGTATGGATAAACAATGGAATATTAATCAAAACTCAAAAATATACAAAGTTATATCTGACACGGACTTATCGTCGTCTATTGCTGATACTGCAGTAACGAGTTCACCTGTAAACTAGATTTCCTGGTACATTTCGCTTGTTTACCGTACATTTATTTATCTTTATTTATTGTTATTATCATTTTCTTATCAAATACCTGGTCGGTGATAAATTTTACTCAAATAAGAAATGAATTGCACATTTCACTATTTGTTCATTTATAATTAATAATTCTAAAGATTACTAATAACTGTTATTTTTATCTTTTGTGTGTTTATTGTACAATAATGTTAATTTAATGCAAATATATGTGGAGGCTCTAACAAGTAAAAGACATTATTATGTTATTTAAAATAAGACACATAAATATCCGATCATTAGTGTCTAAACTACATCTATTGTCTGAATATATAAACAACAATCCAAGTAGTGTAGTAGTACCGTTTCTGGCCCACTTTTGGCGCGAAATTTGTATTTCGATCATCGTCGTCAATGTTCGGTAAGCTTCTTTTGTAAGTCAAGATGGCGTCGTTGACGCTCGGTTGTCGTCGGGGGCGTGTGCGAATGTGTTCGGTTATTGTCGGCTATGTTCGGAATCTTCCGGTTGTCGGTCATGTTCGGAAGCTTTTGGTCATGTTCGCGTTCGGTTGTTGTCGGCATTGTTTGGTAAGCTTCGTTTGAGGGTCAAGATGGCGTCGTTGATGCTCGGTCGTTGTCGTCAATGTTCGTGTTTGTAAGTAGGGCAAGATGGCGGCGTGGGTGCGGTTGGCAATGTCCGGAAGCTCTCGGTGTTGGTTTGCAGTTATATGATGGAGCTTCTGGCTCACTTCCGGTAATTCGGAACCTGGCTATAACGGCCAGTTCGTGCGCAGTTTTTATATACCTCATAAACATCCCAATCATCAACGTCGTTAGATTCGTTGTCAAATTGATTTACTGTTTCCTTCTTCTTCCTCTGCTCAATAACCACCCGATCGATTAGGTGGTTGTAGAAAACATACAGCATTAACTCCAGACGATAATTAATTGTATCTTTTAAGCCAAACATGCAATCAACATCTCGTTTATTTAGGATACACTTTTATAATCACGTGTTAAACTGATTGTTTTTATAAAAGAATTATTACTACACTCGCCCTAACCTGATAAATCGGGATGATATTCCGTAGTGTAAGTAATTTTTACATCACTATATATGTCCGAGGTTTTACTTATGCATTCAATAGGATCATCATTGACATCTACAAATTCTTGTCGATACTCTTTGCTAACCGGGTTGTAGAAAAAGTCATTTATCAGATGATGATAAAGTCCCATTAACGTCTTCCATTCATCGATGGTAAGCAACACATCGTTGAAATGCACGTTATATGGACCACTAGCACTACATACGCCATTACACTCGGAGCTATTCCAAATTCTAATTACCGGTGTAAGCTGCAGATATGTACTGTATCCGACTTCTATATATTTTCCATCATCATCATAGTCCAATTTGTAACACGTTGGGTTGATCAGCTTTTCATTCGAAGCGTTACCGAAATGTAGAAGACGGGATTCGTTAATAAGATCATACTCTGTAGTAATTGACCATGACGATGACGAATCCGGTGATACAGTTTGGGACCAACCCTCAGGATTTAATGTATCCATCGATTTTCAGGTTCGACACAGAATAAAAATTTAACGTATCGCGATTTATAACACTTGAAATTATCTCATCGAAGGCAAGTAAGACGAAATCATTGATAACAACAATGTACCTTTCTTCCTGTGCTGACCATTTTTAAATAATAAACCACACACACGAAATTACACAATTTATATAGTCACTCAGAACCCCGCTATCTTGACTTCACAACCCGAACATAGCCGACAACAACCGAACACGAACATGACCGACAACAACCGAACACGAACATGACCGACAACAACCGACTGCGCACGAACATCTGCGCACGCCCCCGACGTCGACCGAGCATCAACGACGCCATCTTGACTTACAAACGAAGCTTCCCGAACATTGACGACAATAATCGAAATTCAAATTTTGCGCCAAAAGTGGGCCAGAAACAGTACTACACTACTAATCCATATGATGTATTTTGTATAAGTAAAACTACGTTAAGTAAAGAATTAGTGAGTGAAGCTTTTTATGTTCACGGTTATGATTTGGTGCGTTCAGATAGAGATGGTCGTGGTGGTGGAGTCTGTATATATTTAAGAAACACGTATCAGTATCAAATTATATCGACGAATTCAAATATCGAACAACTTTGGTTAAAGATAAAATTAAAGCATATTTGTTTAACAGTTGGTTGTGTTTATCGACCACCTATCTTAATTATAAAATATTCATACATGAAATTGAATTATCTTGTGTAACTGCTACGACGGCAAGTTATGTATAATAATTAGAATATTCAGCAATAGATAAATAGTAGACACATTTATCTAGTGCTGATGCATTCCGTAGTATTGATCTTTATCTATTTTAATTATAACGCTTATTCTAAGATTAGTTTACAAGTTTAGTTTATAGTTATCTTTTGTAGAAGAAACAACTTAAACTCCGTCAAATAAAATCATTTGGAATAAATTGTAATTCTTTTTAAAAAACTAATTTTGACGTTAAACGAACAAAATTGGCATGCGATTTCACATGTTATATAGGGGATCTTAATATTAATTATCTAAATTCAACGAACAATAAAACTCAATATCTCACTAATATGATGAAGTCAATTGCATTTGAGCAAATAATTGAAAAACCGAGACGGGTTACTGACTACTCAAAAACACTAATTGACTTTTGTATGATCTCAAACATTGATGTAAAGTTTGTATACTATTGGCGCGGAGTAATAAATCATAATTGCTTAAAATAATTCTTTATTTTCTTGTGAAAGCGGTACTTCTACGGTTAAGTAAAACCAATAAATTCTAACCAAAATACGATCATTGTGCCGCTCTTGCAGCATATCGACCCATCTAGGGTCTGAGAACAATAGTTTAATCTGTGGTAAACACGTTGCCATCAGCCCAGGTACTGACGAAACGAGAATCATAGCCGTAGATGTGGGTATTATACCAAGATACAAAAATAATGGTATATAATACGTAAGAAGTAAAATTTGTAATGTGATCTACTATACAAATAAAATAAATAACATATAAAGGTAGATTTTACTATTATAATATATTTACCTACTAAAAATATGATTTTCCAAACATATCAGGTACCTACGCCACTGCAATACGAGAGATTCGATAATTCTGACAGGTTTATTACTCCGCGCCAATAGTATACTGAGTATAGTTAGTAATTCGTTAGTAGTTCCCGATGAGTTTGCTAAACAATCTACGAGCATTTATAAAATTATGAAAGACTTCAAATCAATTGATTATGACAACTTTAATAAAGATCTATCATTGATACCTTGGCAATTTGTATTTTATATGAATGATATCAACGAAAAATTAAATTTTCTTAAGCTTAATATTATTTCTTTATTCAATAAGTATTCTCCATTAAAAACAATTAAAATCACGAAAAAATAAACTTTGTATTACCGACAATGTGAAGCTCTTAATGAATTTGCGAAATAAAACATATAAAAAATCTAAAAAAACTAAATTATACAATGATTTTGAGTACTATAAAAGAATGAGGAACTTAACAACGTATGCCATTAAACATGAAAAGAACGCATACTTCGAGTAGGCTTTCAAAAATTCTAACACAAAGCAACTCTGGAACAATTTGAATCATTTGATTAATAAAAATAAAAAGAGCACATTAATAAACCACTTTACTAATGCAAACGACATATAGTATATTGTATTATACGAGAAGAAAATCACAGATTTCACACGAGCAATGAAACATGATTTTATCCTCAAGTAATACACTATACTTTTTCCACGACCAATATGTAGTATCTATAAGTTTTTCAAAATTTAATTTAAGATTTAACTGTCAGTTTGGCATTTAAAAGTTTACTTTTTATTTGAAGTGTAGACGTCGTTTTGACAGGTTTTCAGGTTAGATAAATAAATCTCAGTTGGAAATCAAAACAATCAGCAACCAATCAGCTTTTGCAACTACGTTCAGTCAATTGGGGTATATATACCGTTACTAGTAACGAAATGATTTTATGCAGATGTTTGGATATGACAAATTTTCTGTAGTGGTTTATGACTATGAAATGTAAAGTTTTCATAGTGGTCGTGGAAAAAAATTTTTTTTATTAATGACATTCCTTACGTATCACCAAATAATAATACTTTGGAATTTTACAAAAATACCAAAATACTATTGACTTTTCTTTCAGCACAGTGGAAGTACCTGTTATCGTAAAATGTTTAAATGAAATAAAAACTCAATCATCTGGTCATGATGATTTAATTATCTTCATGGTAAGAATGTGTTTACCAATTATATTGCCTTACTTAACACATATAATTAATAAATGTATTGCGACTAACTAATTATCTCTGTTATGGAAAAAAGCCATTGTGTTGCTAATCCCAAAGAATAATAATCCAGTTGAATACAAGGATTTGAGACCTATTAGCATTTTGCCATGTTTGTCTAAAGTATTTGAAAAAAATTATAAGTTATCAATTCTGAAGACACTTAGGCAATAACAATATGATCTATAGTTGTACAGGCGCTTTGCTGAAACTCACAGATGACATTTTAACTACTACTTAAAATGGACTTATAACAGCATTAGTATAATTAGATTATAGTAAGGCATGAACTGTTGTTATCTATACTGAGTTATATTGGGCTGTCTCGATCCGCTATATTGTTTTTGAAATCGTACCTCGTTGGCAGAGAACAATGTGTTAAATTAAATAACTCAATCTCAAATTTCAATGTTTTAAATAAGGGTTTACCACAGGGCTCTATTTTAGGTCCCCTACTTTTTATAATATATACATATACATGCATAAATGTATAAAATATAGTAATATTCAAACTTATGCAGACGACACACAACTCTATTGTTCATTTAACCTTCATCAATCACAATTAATTATGAAGCAATTGTCTAAAGATCTTGACAGCTTATATAAAGGATCTGAAAATCACTGCCTTCAGTTGAATCCAAACAAAACCGTTTTTACTCTGTTTGGGCGTTGATTGAAATATTGGTAAAGATAGTCAACCGCTTGTATTTGCTTGTATCACGGATGCAATTCACATATGCATGTTGGGTTGCGTTTTTGTTTACTTTTTTCACCTGTACTGAAGCGCTAAGTTATAATGTGTACGATTCTTGAAATAGAATAGTTCAATTTATTCCACCGTTGTAAAAATGGCGCAACATACAATCCGTAAAATTTACTTTTGTCAATACAATGTTGCAACGTTTTCAAATATTTAGTAAACGTATTAACTAGTAATTAAAAGTGACGAATTTTTCATTTATGAATAATACCATTGATGATACATATCTTGGATTTTAATGACAATGTTTGTTTTAATAATTTACTAAAATACATGCGAAGCGTTATTTGTTAAAACAGTTTGGTTTGGTCGGTGTTAGATAAATAAGAAACAATTATTTTACAAATTATGCTTGCACTTTATTTTTAACTTGCAAATAATAATGTTGACATTTGTTTGTCATTTAATAACTTCGTTAGGAATAAAGTAGAACATACTGGGAGAAATACCACTAGAGTTCAGAAACGCAAAATTATTGGTTTTTGTATCTACTTGTTTTACGTGTTCAGTTGAAAAGGATTTTAAATAAAAATTGGTTTTCAAATTTTTCAATTCAAAAGGCAACAAGTTACCGTGTTTTTAGGAAAGTGGGTTCCACTAGACCTTCAAATTTAAATTCACTTGGTAATAAAACCTATTCCTATTACTTCTAAAAATAAAAGTACTAGATTTTAGCTTGAGGTGTGTTGTCTCCCGACGCGGTGCGGATAATACGTGTATAATACACTATTCTTTTCTGTGACGAAATAAATGACGATTTAATATTGAAAAATCATATTACAATAGAATTAGAAAATTATTGAGGGAAATTTGGTGTTAAAAATAGTACTCACTTTTTTCCCGAGGAAAAAAATAATTTACGAAAAGTGACACTTTGTTATCTGTTAGTAGAGATAAAAAGTTAGGATTTTACTCTTTGAAACTGTATCAAAATATCATGGTTTCGAATTAAAATAGTTTAATTAAAGTAAAAATAGCTCATTAATTATAAACATTGTTTCAAAATTACAATTCCAACTGATCTAAAATAATAGTAATAATTTACAAACAATTTACACATAAATAATAACGTACCTAATACAATGCTATACATAAAACATATCCAAACATTTACACTTATTTATGCAGATAATATTCTTATTTTACGGTGTGGTTTTGTGACATCACTGTAATTATAGCTATTAGAAATATGTTTATTAGCCTCCCACTTTAAGGTTCGATATAGTTTTATTTTAACCAACTGATCGATAATTAACAGTTTATGAGTGTCGCATTCTCTGAACCATGAATTCACACTGCTGTTGAGACATTTTTTATACGGAGTTTAATTTTTCCAATAAACCATAATCTGTTTTAAAAAGATGAAATTCTTCAGTAAAAAGTTTCAATAAAAAAAACACAAATTTTGAGAATTCGGGTGATGGTCTGTGTAAGTATTTAATTCCATCAGATTTGCTGTAATCTTTATATAGAATTAATGATTCGTTCACATTGAAAACACTTGAGTCGTTAACTGTTAGCATTTCCTTACATACTTAAAAACCAATCTTGATTGTAATATTTTCATTGTAACAAATAAACAGATAATCATTAAGCTTTGCATAGATGCTTCTTTAATGCGTTTATCATATCTTAAAATATAAGTACACCTAAAGTTGATATTGAAACAAATGTATTACGAGAAGTCTTCCGGATTATCGTTTATGAGTCACATTCCTTATCGGCTTAGTCAGAAATTCTACAATTGCATACTTTTAGCAACACCTTTAGTAAATGAGTAGGCTTGTTATAATATTGTTTAGATGCAAACAGTTGAGTACGTTAGATTGTAATATAAGAAAATTCAACATTCGTTCCAACATAAAAAGGGATAGCGTTTCTATGTTAAAAATTTTAATTTCAATGACCAAAATTTAGAAATTTACTTGCGTAAGCCTAATAGATTTTAAAACATTTTCAACGGATAAACGATGTTAATGTAATAAATATATGAGTATGGAATTTTCAAAAGTATTTAAAGAAATTGTTTTTTTGGGAGAACGTTTTTCAACGATTTCTTTACGAAATTAATACTTTTAAATCTGCAGGTTTTTTCATAATAATAAACTTTATTCACATGTGTATGTATACAATCTTTGTACATATATGTGTTTGTCATGATGGTATAACCATTGTTATAACCTTACGTAAGAAAGATACAAATAAATATTATTACATTGAACAATTAACAGACAATAGAAAAAAATATATAACAAAGGACACACATTTAATTAGTACGTCGACAAAAATCAATAAATTCTTGTATATTGTAGAACGCATGTTTTTGTTTGTTTGTCAACATTGACTCAATGCACCAATATTTCAATCAACGGCATGATGCATTGGCAACAATGTCGTGCCTTAGCATAAACTATCAGCAAAATTACAGTTTTCTATTTCACATTTATCGGCAATACTGTTCTGTAAATTCTACAATACAATTGACGTATTTTCTTAGCACAAAGCGATACTACCGACCTCTGATGTTTAGAACAAATTTCGGGGTCGCATAATCCCGTAAGGTTGACTATCTTTACCAATATTTCAATCAACGGTTTGGGCCATCAGCTAAAGTAAACTCGTTAAAAGATAATTTCACTTTAAAAATAAACAATACTGCAATTACATTAAAAAAATTAAGTAAAAAGTTTAGGTGTTGGGTTGGACAATACGTTTCGGTTTGAAAAACAGATAAACTCATATATTCAGTGCGCCTATTTGAACTTAAATCTAATTTTTCCACATCGGCATTCACTCAGCATTGCTGTAAAAACGCGTTTGTGCGAGGCCTTAGTATTATCGCAGTTTTCTTATGGAACAGAAATATGTAACTCATGCCTCACAGTAGATGTTTCAAACAGAGTACAACTAGTTCAAAATTCGTGTATGCGGCTAATTTTTGAAATCCAAAAATTTGAACATATATCCCATAAAGTTTAATAAAAATGGATGAATATGAAGTCACGCAGATATCTTAATTTTTCATAAACTAATTACTCTTAACTCTTAACGCCACCACTTCATAGAACATTTCTGTTTGAACAATCATATCAATTTCAAATATATTTAATATTAAATAAACTACCTCCAAATTTGAAGTCATGTACTTGCAGAGCATTCAAAGTAAAATTAAAGAAAACACTACTTGCGGGGCCTTTGTAGTAATTGCATAGCACAATTTTTTTAAATACTACTAATGTGATTAAACACACACATTGAACCGGGCATGTATATGTATACGTATATATTGCAGTGGAAATGGTATATTTTAAATAATAAAAATTGTTTTTTTTAATTGAAAAATTTCCATTAAAATTGACAAGTAAAATAAGATTACAAAATTAATTTAGATTTTTAGAAATCGACCTGAATTTATTTAAAAATTAATTAAAGTATTCGTAAAGATAAGATTTCATTTAGTTACAATAAAATGTTTGTACTCGTATAAATTAAGATAAAATTAAATTAGGTGATTGTTTTATAACTTTTATTTACCTTCGATGAAATAATCTCGAGACCGTATGTGATAATTTGTGCTGAATAGTGTCTATACTAGGAGGCACCGGCGATATAATCAACACGTGTGAGATAAAAAGTTCTGCAAATAACTATAAATCGTGTTATTCTGCATTATTTTCGAACAGTGCATATTGTGTGGGAAACAGTGGCAGGTGAAAAACAATTTGAAAGGCAGATTGACTTGCAAAGAAAGGTGGGAAAAAGTTTAAAAGAAAATCGGGAAGTCTGAATTGATCAACGAAATAAGACGGTCATGAATAATAATTAATAAAATTAATAAGAGTCTGAATTGAAAATGGTAACGAGATGGTCGTGGATAAGAATAAAAATATAATAAAAGTTAAAAGTAATATAAAGATGAAGTAAAATAAAAACGTGAACAATTAAGTGTACACAAAAAATAAACTAAGTGATTAAAATACTTCAACATCGACGTGTTGAAGTCAGTATCCACCAAATTTTTCATCGTCAACAAGACATCAAAAAAAATGAACAAAGGTCACTTCTTTTTGAAATTTGATTTGTAAAATCAAAGGACTGCGTTTTGAAAATGCGTTTTACTTGATCATTATTTTTGCGTCAATTTGTCAATTTCTTGCATTGCAATTCATTTATTTAAAGTTTAAGCTGAAAACCAAATGTTGTCTTTAGACACATTTGAGCTTACACCTTAAGATTTTCTCGTACTATTAATTTTTTTTTGTTTTTTCTGTAATACTGAATTTAAGTTTAAAGGCTATTATTATTATTAAAGTTTCTTCTAGAACTTTTCAGGTGTTACCTAAAACTGCAAACAAAATGTAGAAACCAAAAATGTTTTAGATCTTCAAAAAACAAAACTGATGGCGTCCTTTATCTTTTGCTAGAATTTTTGGTTGCGATTCCATTAAAATTTGGCGTTTTATAGAAGAATTCACGATAAATTAATGGAACTCAGCAAAACATCAAATTCTGAACTCAAAAGAACACAACATAACCACTAGACTTACAAAAAACTACTACTTAGTCGTTCAACATGATTATGAAACACTAACTCAAAACTATTAAAATTATGAGATTTCCACTGTGAGTATAACTATTCATAAAGTTGAAATAATTTGAAAATTCAATAACGGATTAGTGCCTCTCATTAAGCACAAAGGTCAAACACCTACTAAACTACGCGGGTGTTGTACTAAAACCTATACTGTACCAAAGAGTATATGCTCTTTGACTATATCTTTAAATGTTTGTGCTAATAAATGTTTTTAATGCTGCATATACATTCGGACAGTTTGCAAATTCTGTAAGATGTCGCTTCAATACTATTTCGTAATTTTAATTTTTGTAGAAGTGTCTTATTGATATAGAGAGAAACAACGAAACATTTTCATGCCTTCGGCCATTATTGCCAGTTTTGTAGGATTCAAAATCGGCCGGGAACATTAAATTCCTGGCCTAGGTTTTACAAAAGTGACATTTGGTAAAATTTCCCAGAGAGCAGGGTAGCGCCATTGTTGCTTAATTTTCTAAATGTCAACAAAATGGACACAAAAAGAAAAGCATCCAATGCTTAATAAACAAATAAACGTTGATTTTTATGGAATCCTCACGCAGATTTAACCGTAACGTTAAGGTAAGTACCAATTTATACTTTTACATAAACCTCAACTAATGTGATTACCTTTTAGGTTATGTGTGGTGGGTTGTAAAGTAATTAATTTTGAATATTTTTCAATGTTGATGGCTTTAATATTCAGAGTTGATTTTAACATTGAAAATTTGGACCTAAGAGTTGCAGAATTGTTTTTTTTTTATTTCTCATCAAAATATGCAAGAAGAATATACTCGTTGTAAATGTTAGTGGTACTATTACTATCGCACAATTTCTTAAATTCTTCATACGCTTTCCAATACCGAGTTACAGATTTTGCTGGTAATAAATTATTAACCACTGCTTTCGCTGTATCATTTATGTGAGCTGGTGTTTCCATACTTTGTTTTCCATTAAATTCTTCACCACAAAGAGTCACTTTATTTAAATTTAGATTTGAAAATCAAGTAAGTATGCAGTGACATGTGGGTACCAATCAGAAAAAAATAAATCCTTAGAAATAAATTGTTGAACTAAAAAATAATTTTGTAAGTATTTTGAGATTTGACGGCATAAAAAATTTAGTGGATTACACGTCCAGAAAATGTTTCGCTCCGCCTCGGCTAGGCGCCTCGGCTACACAATATCACACTAGCAAAATATCATTTTCTGGACTAGTGATCCAAATAACTATTGTCTCCTCATCAAATGAGTGCACCACTCGCGCGCAAGAAATATGCAAAATATCAAAATAAAAACAAGTTGCATTTGAAATGTCTTTCTGATGAAAATTACTGTAATGTTTGCACTTTTTAATATTTACTGCTTATCAAAAGATCTAATATTTATTAAAGAATCGAAACAAACAATTCATCTATTATATTGAAAATTTGATTAGTAAATACAATTATGCGACACAATAGGTCTATTATACAAATAATATTTTGAAAGAAAACTTTATCTGTAAATATCCATAATAGCAAATATTTTCTTGTAGGTATCTGAAATCGATGTATAAAATAAAAAAAATAAAGTGTCTTTATAAAGTGCCCAAATTATACGTTACTCTGGAAGATGCAGAGAAAAATCCAAATACATACTATATGTCTAACAAAAAAATAAGCTTTGCTGCTGAAAAGAAATCACCATTATTGGTATCAAATTCAAGGGCAATTAAATAAATCTGGGCTAGAGAAATGATATTTTATAATTTACGACGGAAATGCTTTTTTTGTGGAAGAAATAAAAATGCTGCTCCTTTTTGGTAAATTTTATAAAGATTGCATATTACCGGAATTGATTTTTAAATTCCAATTTCAATTCCATTAGGGTTTTTTGCTCTTATGATCAAAATGTAAGCTTTTTAAAGGGTTGTTCTAACTAACAGTTAAATTTATGGTTCGATTCTTTTTTCACTTTTTGTTATTAAAATTTTGTAAGTATCGATGCACTTTTTGGATGCTGTTTATTTTTTATTTTGAGCAAATTGTTTACGTCACCGCACACTTTTGATACTCTTTTATATGTTTGTTAGCATAGCAACGACGTGGAGTTGTGCGCAATATGCTTGTGTTTGAAATGTATTTTAAAAATTTTTGTTTTATATAGTATGTTTTTTTGATTAAAACAAACTTCCACTGACTCCATAAACAAATTTTCCCATTTTTTTAAAATACGAAATGTTTGAATGATTTGTAAGAAAATGAATTATATTCTTAAATATATGAATAAAAGTGTAATTATGTGTATTTTATTACATAATAGGTTATTGTAACGTGGTTAATAGTGCGGAAAAAATTTCTTAAAAAAACGGGTAAGTGGGAAATAATCGCCCAAACCGAAATCACCACATAGGATTGTAAAGGGTCCTTGGTAAATATAAATCTGAGTTTTTGAGATTTCAACCCCACAGACCACTCTCCCCTAATCGCAAAAACAGTTAAATGTCTTTGATCAGCTATAACTCGCAATATGTACAGGGTGTCCCATTTTTGATGGTTTTTGGGGGTATTTTGAAAACGGTTAATCGTAGAGCGATGCGATCTTTACGAACCTTGACTACTTTTTTAAAAAACAATTGATGGTGAATTAAAAACTTGTGTAGCTTTCTAAACTACAGAGCATTTTTGAAAACTTGTCGTTTTGGAAACCCCCCCTCCCATACGTTCTTTGCTTATAGAGTTAGGAAAAATGTTCTTACGTAAAATTTTCCGTAGAAAACTCAGTGGCATACTAAACATTGCCGGCGGCTTACCGCACCTACGTCGCCATCTTGACTTACTCACGAAGCTTGCCAAACAAACCCGACGACGACCAAGCATTCAAATTTCCAGCCAAAAGTTTTTCTAAATCAAACCGTTTCTAAGATAATTATCAAACCTGGGTTTTTTCTACATACTCTTTTAATCCTCATGACCAAAAATCAATATTTTTTGAGATATAAGCTTGAAATTAGGTTTTTCAGAAACAAATGGGTTTGGTTTGATCCACGAGTCAAAGAATTTCTGAATGAAACCCATTTTATTCAGTTTTCAATGCACGACATTTTTGGTCTTACCCCACAAATTAATTAAACTAACATTTTTACAAATTTTTCTCTCAACTTTTTTCCCCCTCTCCCGCTGAAAAACACTAAATGCCACGCTACAGACTCAGATTACACGTTTTTTTAGGAGATACAATTTTGGTCTTCTTATGAATTCGAGAAACAAATGATCAAAAACGTCAATGTTCGCAACATATTTGTTGAAAAACGCTAAGATAGTGCGCACATAGCGTGGAAAATGGGTGTACTTCGTAAGAACAGACAAAACAGTAACCGAACAATGTAAACATAAAAAGTGCAAATAAAATAACGCAGTCTGCTTTCGAGTCAGAAAACAATGTTGCTTCTACGTCTACGGCGCCAAAATGCATCTTATTTCTGATGAAAAGAACGGAACACACGACCTGAAGAACAATACATTCTGCTCTTAATAATGGATTAACAGAAAGCTCATTGCGTCTCATCGGAATGCAAGTTCTGCCCCTAAACCAATAACACATTGCACGTTAAAGTGCATTCTTTAAATATATTGTTTAAAACTCGGGGCACTTTTTAGTTTGATATCTCAAAAAGTATACATTTTTCAGGGTTAGTGATAAATATTAAAAACGTGTATCTTTCAGAAACTCTTGGGTTCGCGGGTTTTTCCCATTCCAAACCCATTTTTAAGCTTATATCTTCAAAAATATGGATTTTTCGAGTTTGGTAAAGATAAAATTGTTGCCCGCAAAATCCCCCGCAAAAGGAACATTTAGGATTGTTTCTAGACATCATTTACTCTAAGAAGTATCTATTGCGCAGAAACGAGTTTTTATCGGCGAATCTATTATAAGCATTTTAGGGAGGTTTACTATGTTTAGTAACCCCTGTTTACTAATGGGTTTCTTTGGTTTATTTCACCAAGCCCTTGGTCCGAAAAACGTATATGCGCGTGGATCAAATATACATGAATCATTGTACTTCTTAGAGTTAACAATGTCTACAAACACGCCATCGCTACTTTTAACCGACCAAAGAAATTTCACATTTACGCCATTATGAAGGGGTTCCAAGAAAAGAGGTTGAAATTCCGTAAACTCAGATTAGCAATATTCAGCAATGACTCCTCTATAAGCATATGCGATTTTTTTGTTTGCTCGATATTTTCCCTTCAAATGACATTTTTCCTGGACTAGAATTAAATTTTGAAAATTTTCTTTTTAGATCTAAAGTCAGCACGTCAAAATTAGTAAAGTTCTAAAAATTCAAATTTTATTTTTACCCATTTAGAAATTTTGTCTATAAGAGGTCGTTGTTCGGTTAGGAAGGATTTTTCGAGATATGATTGTTAGATAAATTAACTAATTTTTATCGTTTTTCTACCTAAATTTGTGACACCCTGTATAATAATCATAGTGAATTAAAATAGTTATTTATGTTACTAGACCAAAATATTTTGGACGAATTGCTCGAATGGAATGAGTCCCAAAGTTGTTTTTGTTTGTGTATCATACATAATGTTTTAGTCGTTTGCATAAATTTTACAAAACTCATTTAATTAATAGTTGATTAATTAATTAATTATGGTAAATTATTTTAAGTACGAAATGGCATTATGTACCAGGCGGTTCAATAAGCCGACTCTCTGCTATATATCAGAAACTATTCATCTTATAACTTTAGGGAAAAAATCCTTAGTAAAAGTGGCCAAAAGAAATCGCTGGTCATAACTTGCAAGTTTCTAGGTTAACCGCTCAGAGGGCGTAACATGTTTTTGTTTGTGTATCATACATAATGTTTTAGTCGTTTGCATAAATTTTACAAAACTCATTTAATTAATAGTTGATTAATTAATTAATTATGGTAAATTATTTTAAGTACGAAATGGCATTATGTACCAGGCAGTCCAATAAGCCGACACTCTGCTATATATCAGAAACTATTCATCTTATAACTTTAGGGAAAAAATCCTTAGTAAAAGTGGCCAAAAGAAATCGCTGGTCATAACTTGCAAGTTTCTAGGTTAACCGCTAGAGGGCGTAACATGTTTTTGTTTGTGTATCATACATAATGTTTTAGTCGTTTGCATAAATTTTACAAAACTCATTTAATTAATAGTTGATTAATTTATTAGTTATGGTAAATTATTTTAAGTACGATCTCTCGGCTATATATCAAAAACTATTCATCTAACTTTATAAAAAAAAATCCTTAGTAAAAGTGGCCAAAAGAAATCGCTGGACATAACTTGCAAGTTTCTAGATTAACCACTAGAGGGCGTAAACTGTAAAAAAAATTTAAAAATCAGTTTTTTGTGTTGTGCCCAATTATACTAGATGTTAAATAAGTAAACTAGAAAGAGGCCAAAATTCTGCACGAATTTGTTTAAGTACTTTTTTTTCAATTTTTTTAAATAAAGAGGATGGGGGAGAGTGGGGTAGTGTTTGTGGATAAATACCTATAACTTTGGTTTGGATCAACCGAGTTTAACAAACTTAGTCTCATTAGAAAGAGTGTAAATACATTAATTAAATTTATTGTAAAACAATTGGGTGTTGGAGCTGCGCCGCAGAGGTAGTACCCTTTATCACAACGGTCACATCAAGTGTCACATCAGTGGCAGTAGATGGTTGATGGTAACTGGCCCTCGCGGGACACTTAACTTTCACTTATGGCTCCAAATGCCACACCCCGGTACACTTCATTGACCTGCAGGCTAAACTAAGTGAGGGTAGCCAGATATGGTGAAAGTAGCGTCTGATCCAAAGTGGGCGGTTACAAACAGCGTCTGATCCCCAAGTAGGGGCGGCTGAATACAAACCGGAGAAGGCAACGGGAAATCACTCTGGAATATAATTCCCAGGAAATCACTATGGCGAGAAACAAAATACAAATTGCGCTTATTCCCGGGCAGCCCTTAAAAGGACAAGGGGTGCGAAGAGTCTCCCGGCTCAAAATAGTAAAGTCCACAATCCCTGTAAGCACGTGGAATGTTAGAAGTCTGTTTGAGACTGGGAAGCTAGACAATGCACTCAAAGAAATGCAAAGAATGCGAATCAATATCATGGGCATCAGCAAACTCAGATGGCCAGGCGTGGGAACTTGCCCACAAGAACATTGAACACTTTACTACTCTGGAAATAATGAAAAAGACAGATACTAACAAAACGGCGTAACCATCTTGATCGATCCACTAATAGCCAAGTATTTGAAAAACTTTGTGCTCATTTCTGACAGAATTACGTTGTTGCAGTTACAGGGCCAGCCTCTCAATGTCAACATTCTGCAGGTGTATGCACCCACCTCGGAAAGAAAGTATTATAACGTAGTGGAAAGATTTTACAGTATGATTGAAAAAGTCCTTAACACCCTAAAAGGCGATGAAATAACTCTTGCTATGGGAGATTTTAATGCAAAAATTGGTCATGGGCGACAAGAAGACATAGTAGGGGATTATGGCTTGGGAGAAGACAACAAAAGAGGAGACAGACTATACCAGTTCTGCCAAGAATAACTAATACATGATTCAAACTGCCTAAGCGGAGACTTAAACGTAGAAATCTACGTCTGACAATAAAATTAGCCCAGAATCAACTAGGAACCAAATTGACTATCTACTAATAAACAAAAGATTTAGAAACTTGGTTAAAAGAATTACAACATATCCTGAGGCAGATGTAGGCTTGGACCATAATCCTCTTGTGGCCGACATAGAGCTGAGGCTGAAATCTACTAAGAAGAAACCATTCACAAGAAACATTGATACCTTACAATTACGAGATAAGAAAATAAGAAAAGTTGTAATATTTGACCTCAATCACCATTTGAATCAAATACTTAGAGCTGAAGCTGTTGATACAAATGAACAGTGGAACAAAATATAGCAAACCTTATAGAGAACAGGCACACATCATCTGAAAACTTCAAACCGCATCAAAAAGACGAAATGGATGACAGAGAAGAAATTTGACCTTATGGAAAAGCGACGACTAGTAAAACAAGATATAACAAAGTATAAAGAACTCCAAAATACAATAAGGAAAGAAATCCGAGCAGCAAAAATGCAGTGGATGGCAGAGAAATGCGAAGAGATGGAAGAACTAATGGAGAAGAACAACTTATTCAGTGCGCATAGAAAAGTGAAGAAGATAGCCAGACTTTATAAGAAGCGGATACCTATGACACTACTTGATAGCTCTAACAGGATCATTCTTTAAGAAGAGGAAAAAAATAAGAGAGTGGGAATCATATATGGCCACACTGTTTAAAGACAACAGACCGAATTTACAAACAGACGATAATAGGCCTGGGGAGCTTCACATATTGAAGTCTGAAGTACAACATGCCATAGAAACAGCAAAAAACAGGAAATCTTCTGGACCAGATGGGATACCAATGGAAATGATAAAAATCATAAATGAAGATAATAATGACCTCGTGGTGAACTTGTTCAACAACATGTATGACTCCGGGAAAATACCTGAAGAGTGGCTAACTTCAATATTTGTGCCTATTCCAAAAAACAGCACCCTACAAAATGCAGTGACTATCGACTGATCAGCCTTATGAATCATATACTAAGGACCTTCTTACGTATAATACATGCTCGTATTTGCACTAAATGCAAGCAAGATTTAGATGATTTACAATTTGAGTTCAGACAGGCTTTCGGAACACGCGAGGAGTTGTTTGGCTTCAATGTACTGATGCAAAAATGCCGAGACCAGCGTAGAGACGTGTTTGTATGCTTCATAGACTACGAAAACGCATTTGAAAGAGTGAAACACAGGAGAATGGTTGAAATGCTTCGAGGGGCCGGCATAGACGGAAAAGATGTCAGAAGAATAGAGAACCTATACTGGTACAAGCGTGGAAAAGTGAGAGTTGAACATTACAAAACGTCAGAACAGAAGATCCAGAGAGGAGTGAGGCAGGGATGTGTCTTCTCCCCACTGCGGTTTAATTTGTATTCGGATACGATATTTAAGAAGGCGCTGAATGAACTTGATCGGGGAATCAAAATTAGCGGCGTCCGCATTAGCACAATTGAGTACGCGGACAATACTGTGGTCTTGGCGGAATTTCTTGAAGATCTTCAGCTACTGCTATGCCGAATAAAACACGAAGGCGACCAACTAGGTCTAAATTCATGGTGATCAGCCGACAAGACCATGAAGATGCAAAGATCTGTCTTGGTGGTGAACAAATTGAGCGAGTGAAAATATTTAAATATTTAGGTAACTTAATCACAAAGGATCTTGTCCCGGATAGAGAAGTAAGATGCCGAATCGAGACCGCTCGCCCCATTCTTAATAAAATGCGGTCACTATACTGTGACCATAATTTAAATTTTAAAATAAGACTAAGAATGGTTAAATGCTACGTTTCTCCTGTTCTGTTATATAGCGCGGAAGCAAGGACTCTTAAGGTAACCACAATGAACCGTCTGGAGGCTTTTGAGATGTGGTTGCTAAGAAGAATGCACCGAATATCCTGGGTAGAGAGGATCACAAACGAACGAGTCTTGGAAAGAGCAGGAACTGATCGTGCGTTGCAGAATAGGGTTAAATGCAGGAAAGTCGCTTATCTGGAACATATATTGAGGGAAAAGAAGTACCAGCTGTTTTAACTGGAAGGAAGCAGATGTTTTGGCTAAGAAACATTCGCAATGGACTGGCATACGGGGTGCAGAAGAGTTGTTTAGAAAGGCAGAGAACAGTGATCGCCAACGTCGGGAAAACCTGACACGGCACATAAAAGAAGAAAAGTGTAAAACAATTGCATTTAAATTTAATTGTCATAAGTAGAAGGTACTTTTGAATAAAAAAAATTAAAATTTGTTTTTCTTAAAAATGATTAATTAAAACACTTAATTATTGTAAATTATAATGGAACTAGATTAAATTCGTAACAAAATGGTGCAAACCGCATGTTGATAGCTTTTGTCGAACTCGAGATATAAATAAAAACGCTTAAACATACGTAACTATAGTATTTACTCACCCTGTATTATAACTTAAAATTAAATATGTGAAAGAAAAAACATACATATATTTCGATCATTAAAACTTAATGTCTAATTAAATGTTCAAATTGTTTTCCATCGTTGTTCACACAAAGATGTAATCTATCACAAGTAGACATAACAGCTGCTTCAATCTCAGCTATTGTTATACTATTTATTGCGTTTCTAATGCGATGTTTCATGTCGTCTCGCCTGGTTGGTCGAGTTTGGTACAGTAAATCTTTTAATCTTTCCAATAGATAGAAGTACAGACATGTTAAGTCTGGAGATGTAGCTGGCCATGAAAATGTACTTTTCCTTCCAATTCATTTATTTGGATATCTTATATTTAAATAATCTCTAACTCGTCTGGAAAAGTGGGCAGGACACCCGTTATGCTGAAATATTATATCTTCTTGTTTGTAAAGAAATATCTTCTAATAGAACAAACAACTGATTTTCCAGAAAATCTAAATATGTATCGTCATTTAAAGTTTCATCAAAGAATTATGTACCTACGATCTTTCCATCAACTATACCACACCAAACATTAAGACTCTATCTAGCTTGAAGCTGCACTTCCTACATCCAGTGCGGATTTTCTTTAGCCCTATAATGCATATTATGCAGATTAACACCACCCGCACTATTAAACGTCTTTGACATGATATGCGGTTGTTCTTCCAGCAGACCTAATATCCAATTAGAGTAATTCAGCCTTGCATCAAAATCTCTCTTATGTAAAGCTTGGTGGAGAATTACATGATAATGATGTAGTCTAAAAAACAAAACAATAAGTATTTGTGAAAAAGAAAACACTATATTTATTAAAATTCAAATAATCTTGAAAAACTTACAATTGTTTCACAAGATACTTGCATAAGTATTTTTAAGACGGATAAAAGGATAAAAGCGCCGTGTTGCCGTTTTTATCGGAATATTCAATAACAATTCGATCTAAAATTTAAAAGGAATTACAAGTTTCTGACCTAAACGTTTACTTTATAATATGAAAAACCAACCTGTAATGTTTTAAATTCCTTAGAACAGTGGTTTTGGGTATGTTTAATTCTATAGAGATTTGCCGACTACTTATATGTGGATTATGTTGAATTAAAGCAAGAACATTAAAGTATCTTCGGTCATACCTCTACTACGGTCGTTGAAGGACGATGAAAACTACCAGTTTCTCTTAATCTTCCTGCCTTTCTTTTAAATACTGTTTTGCCATAATGTCTCCTGTCAAGATATCTTACAGAATATATACGTGAGGCAATAGCAGCATTTTGGTGACATTCGAAATAAACTCCAATCATATCATACAATTCGGTATTTGATATACTTATCACGAATTAGTACTGATAATTAATTACTAATATTAGCATTATTAATGTCTATTGAAAAAGTGCAATCTTCAATTCAAATTATAATATAAGAACCAATGTTTTGACTGCTGTCATTAAACAAACAATTTGAAGTCGCTGTCAAATTTATTGTCGCAGCTTATTTAGTTTCAAAAAAACATTTTTAATCTTATGAAATAACAATGGTCAAAATGGGTATCGATACCAAGATTCTTCTGCTATAAAAAAATTTGAAAGTACTGATTTTTTTTAATTTAAATTATAATACAAGGTGAGTAAGTACTATAGTTACGTATGTTTATGCGTTTTTATTTATATATCGAGTTCTACAAAAGCTATCAACATGCTGTTAGCGCCCTTTGTTGTAAATTTAATGCAGTTCCATTATAATTTACAATAATTAGGTGTTTCCATTAAACATTTAAAAACGCCAATTTTATTTTTTTATTCAAAAGTACCCTCTACCTATGACAATTAAATCTAAATGCAATTGTTTTACAGTAGATGTAATTAATTCATCTACACTCTTACTAACGAGACTAAGTTTGTTAAAATCGGTTGATCCAAACCAAAGTTATAGGTATTTATCCACAAAAACTACACCCCCCTCACCCCATTCTCTTTATTTGAAAAAATTGAAATAAAAGTACTTAAACAAATTTGTGCAGAATTTAGACCTCTTTCTAGTTTACTTATTTAATACCTAGTATAATGGGGTATATTTTACAAAAAACTGATTTTTTTTCACAGGTTACGCCTTCTAGCGGTTAACCTAGAAACTTGCAAGTTATGTCCAGCGATTTCTTTTGGCCACTTTTACTAAGGATTTTTTTTCCTAAAGTTATAAGATGAATCGTTTCTGATATATAACCGAGAGTCGGCTTATTGGACCACCTGCTACATAATGCAATTTTGTACTTAAAATAATTTACCATAATTAATTAATTAATCAACTATTAATTAAATGAGTTTTGTAAAATTTATGCAAACGACTAAAACATTATGTATGATACACAAACAAAAACAACTTTGGGACTCATTCCATTCGAGCAATTCGTCCAAAAATATTTTGGTCTAGTAACATAAATAACTATTTTAATTCACTATGATTATTATACAGGGTGTCACAAATTTAGGCAACTAAACGAAAACACTAATTAATTTATCTAACAATCATATCTCGAAATATCCTTCCTAACCGAACAACGGCCTCTTATAGACAAACTCATGGCGATACATTTTTTTCAAATTATTTCTAATTGGGTAACGGCTATTTAAAGATTTCAATTTTTATTTTTTACTAACACTAGTATAATCAATACACCTGCAAAGTTTGGGTTTCATGACTTCAACCATTACTGAGAGAGAAATTATTTTCTAAAAATCACATACAGAAAGATAGACAGACAAACCAAGCAAGATGGGACTATCCATTATATAATGAAAATTGTTTGTGTCGACCTACAGTATAACCTAGTAAAATCTTGGGCATTTATTACGGGACGCCCTGTATAATTAATGGTATACACACTCATTTTGTACACTGTAGAGCAACAGCATGTTTATTTATCATTAAAAGTCGTTGTACAAGTTGGTTGCAACTTCAAAATCTGTGACATCAGTGATTACGCAATTCCATACTTACAGTGACTCTACCATAGATTGATGCCACATTGACAACGAAAGAAAATTAATGGCGCCGTTTTTTATTCTAGATTTACGTGGTACTGATTAAAAATGCTAGACATATTTTTTAACTAGATGCTGTTTAAAAACAAAAAATTCAAATCGAGTTTATGACATTCTTATGAAAGCCAATTTGTTAACTTTGCGACCGAAAAATATTACTGGTATTTAGTCGAAAAGACAAAGACAAAACAAAAAATAAATTTTTTTGCAAACGAATAAAAACAGTTTTAAATAGTTCTGTTTTACAACTTTTAATAAATACACTAATCTGTACGTATTATGCACGTCAAACAATGAGTCCTCTATGTTTCACAAGTCAATGTTTTTAACATTTGGCGCACGCGCAAACGCTATGATTTTAGATAATATACCTCTAAAAATGGCGAAGAAACACATAATTTTACGTCGAAAATTTCTTATTTGATGCATATCAAAAATCGAAATAATTGTTGCTTAATAAACCTCCAGACGCACTTTAGTACTGTTTGATTTATTGAAAGTTACCAAAAATATATACATTAAAGCGGTTATGAAACAGATATTTTAGACAAAAAGTACGTCTGAATTAGCTGTTCTAAGGGGAATGTATATGGGTTAGTCACTGTTTGACGGTTGTGCTTGAAGGCTAGCGCTTCTCTCATAATTTTAGCTATAGCAACTTTGGTGTCTATATTACCAATTTCTAAACTGGTTTTAGGCTAAATTATTAAAAAGTGGAAACTAAAACTTAATCAAAAGTGGTCAACAATTAAAATAATATACCTTTACTACTTTCAATTGGGTGATACACTCAAAACTGCCAAAATAAAAAAAATTAGATAACCGTTTTCGAAAAATTAGTAAAAAAATTAGAAATTCAAAAAAATCATTTTCCCGTTTAAAACAAATTTTTGACGTTTGACGTTAGAACTTATATAAGCACCCATCGCCGACCTGCTGTTTGTGTGATTAAAAATAGTACCTCAAGTCATTTATATTTTTGAAAGGGTGTGGTGGGTATTCATTAAATTTCAAATGACTCAACCCAAAAAGTACCCTCTTTAAAATAAGAGGTATCTTGTACCAGATTGAAAAATGAATTGCCAGTAGTACAGTCACAGGTCCTTACCTAGAAAACCTCAAGAAAGGAAATTGATTAAAGAAACTTCTTCTGCAGATGTAATTGATTGTCAATTGGAAGAGTTGGACTCTATGAATACTGAATTCGATAAAATATATCTGGCGTGCATCTTTCCTACATATGATTTTTGACGTCACAACCAATGGCGTTGTGTTTCTCTAAATATAAATTTGCTAAATTTTAAGAACCTTTTTTGGTGTAAATAATATAGTTTTTAACTTTTTAGTATCACCTATAAGCTATATTATATTATACCAATTAAAATACGGTAACGCATTGGAAAACAACCAATTATATCTAAGACTTACCGTCACTTGTTAATAATCCAGTTCCAAGCCAAGAATCTAGATAGCTGTATTCCATGGATTTTTTAATATTGTTCTAGAGCTTAAAATGAATTCTACAGATTTGGCATCAGCCAATACCAATCTAGGATTAAATCCTAGCATAAGTTTCACAGGTCCTTTATAGTGAGTTACCAGTTTTGTCATGCATGGTATTAAACCTAAAAATCACAAATAATCCTGATTAGTACAACTTGAAATATTTTTAAATAACATCTTCATTCACAAACAGTAATGTAGAGACGGTTTTAATTTTATACTTTTGGGAGAGTTGGATCAAACATGGTTTCTTTTTAAAGTGAAATTTAATGTTTTTACTCTGTATTATAGAGGATCGCTGATAAGTCTGGAAATGATCAATTCTAGAAAAAAGTTGAAAAGGTATCGAAAAAGTTCCATGCAAAAGAAAATGTTTGATTTAGATATTCCCTAATTTAAATTTTAAAATGAGGGGGTGCACCAAACATATGCTTTTTACTGTGCGAACTTGTTCTGTCTAATGTGGATTTTTGTCTGACTAATATTGTGTCGGAACCACGACGAGAATTTTAAACCGCGACGATTATTTTACGCTCTAGTTAAAAAAGATTTTTTTTTACAATGAAAATAAATCTTTTTACGATTAAAATAGAGCATACCTGGCTCACTAAAATTAATGCCTAACTGTCATCCTTTTTGAGAATTGTAGAAAACAGTTATTTTTATTTAAGGGTAAAAGCATATAGTTACCAGTTTAGGATACATGGAGTTTGGTAATACATATATATATAATACTTTGTGAGTGGCTTCTTATTGCTAATTCGAAAATCATTTTGTCCAACAAAATTACTGCTGTTTTTGGCTAGTCCGGCGGTCTAAATATGTCGAATTTATGAGGTTATGTTTTTTGTTGTATTATATAAGTATATATATATTGTTTGTTTTTGCAGGACTGGTTACCAATTAGTAATACAATTAAACGGCTATAATGTCCGACAAATTAGATTCTGTTATTTTGCAGTCCAACAACCCAAATAACGAGGTTATGTTTTGCTCGAAAAAGCAGCAGTTTTAAGAAAAGTCGCAGAGGAAAAGTGTGTGTGTCGGATTTGGCAATAGGAATCCACTCACAAAGTACCAAATATATATGTATCATCAAACTCCATCTTTCCTAAACTGGTAAGTAATAGGTTTTTGTAATTTGAGAATATTGGGTTTGGGGAGACCGAAGGTCGAGAAAAAAAAACGTTTGTAAACTTAAAAGCCGCTTTGCCTTTGTAATGCAAACAGCGTTTTCCTACAATTGTAGATTTTCTTTACAAATTTAACGTTAGATTCAATTTACGGCCAATAGAGAGCGTTTCATCATTCAAAATTTAAAATTCATGAGCCAAATTTGCTTTAATATTTGGTACACAAACATGAATGTTGAACAGCTAAGATATTTTTACGCTCTAGTAAAAAAAAAGATTTTTTCTTCAGAAGTCACATAATCTGTCAGTTTCAATCCCATTGTTGGAATGTAAACTTAATTCTTTTGAAACTGTACAAAAAGGTTACGTTGTCAGAGTAACATAAATCATTGTCAAGTCTAAGATAAAAATATTTTTAATCCCTAGGATTGATAGTTATTTTTCGTGAGGCATATGTTTTAAGAGTAGTTGCGACAAGGATAAGGTTGTGACCGTCCAAAAGACGGCAATTGACAGTTTGCTGCCCACGAAGTCAAAGGCAGTTTATGAAAAAACATATTCGTCATTTAAAGAAGGTTCAAGGAATTACAGTGTTACTTCTATTTGGTAAAAATGTATCTTTTTACAAGTAAATTATTTTGGTCTAATGGAAGTGTTTGTTGTAAATGGGTTGTACTGTATTCTAAGTAGATTTTGTTTGTGGTGATAAAGCAGGTATGTTTTTAATATTCACTATTTGTCATTTGATATTTATTTTTAATCAGACGTAGTGTAACAAAATGCTTTATCTTTGTTGTCTCAAAATTAAGCTTTAAAAAATGTTTATCTCGACAGTTTTTATAAAAGGTTTCGTAGAAACATATCCCATATGTCGCTGTTTTGGTTTACCTAAATTAATAAATTTTTTTTGTTTTGTTCAAAGAAAAGAGCTTGAATGTTGTCGTTTTTATAAAGTAATATTGATATTTGTTATGCGACGGTTAAAGTGTTCTTGATGATATCATACGAGGAACAACTCGACTTGTGAAATTATAGAGAACTATCGTTTGACTAAGGTACGGTCAAAAATAAACGCTTGCAGACTTCTGGAAAATCTCTTACACCTGCGAATTAAATACAGAAATGCATATCGTGTAATGTATTTAACGAGTACTTGGCATAATAAATTGTTTTTGTTTAAAGAAATTTAGTGTAACAACGACATAAACCTTGGGAGTTTTGGTGTACACCCGAAGACGGATTATTTTCCATATCAGAAGAAAACCAACTAATTATTTACCCCAAAAAACCATCGTGTTTGTTCGCGTACTTAAGAACAAACATCCTTGCGTATTTTTTCTTGTGTGTGTTTTATGTTTTATTGTTCGAAGTGAAATGAACTGAGATGAGGGTTGTCAAATTCAAAGATGATGCTAAATGATTTATTTTGTTTTAAAGAAAACCACAGTTTTAATTTGTTTTATAAACTTGTGAAACTGTAAATAATCTGTAACTAAAACTTTTTGTAAGTATAAACGCGCGATACTGCCTCTATATTTTTATTTACGTTTGGTTTTACAAAAAACAAATGTAAAAAAACACGACCATGATGTAATCAGTGCTTTGTATGTTACTTAGCTATATAATAGAAAACCATGTGTAATTCATGTTTCCCTTTTTTTTTGGAACGTTTCCTACCAAGTGTTGACATTTAAAAGATCTGGGTGACGCCAACAAATCCCCAAAATTTTCTCATGATAAGGACCTTTAGTCATCTATAAAGATAAATGAAAAACATTTCCCTAGACCCACTCCTCGCCGATGAGTTAGTTTGGCACTTTGCGACGCCGTGTTTTTTTTTAGTTTTTATGGCCTAACAACAGAAGACGTGATGCTAGCATACCTAGTACAAAAATTGAGGCAAGTAAAGCTCCCTACACCTTGGTCTACTGGATGTTAAAGAGTACGTTAAATGTGAAAGAGAATACAAATCTTGGAAAGTTTCGTTGAAAAAATCTGCTATTTTGACGAAAGTTGACATCGAAAAATTTGTGACTAAAGCAGACGATACGAGTTATTTGTTGATAAAGGAAAATTCTTTTAATAAAAATTACGGTCACTTACTATGTTAATTTTTTTGTAGACGGTTCGGATTTTGAGAGTCTACGGCGCTTGTTGCGGAATGGAACTGACAAACATGGCAGTAGATCTGGGGCACATATTAGTTGTCAAAATTGTCAATTTACAGTAATCTCACTTTTACGGTTTCAAAGTTAAAATACATTGAAGTAAACAGAAAATATAGAAATTTGAGACTATCATATAGTACAAGCAGTCTTCTCTTCCTGAAGTAACAAAGTAACAAATGCTTGTGTCCTCAGCGGCACTTTAAAATATACTGACTTCCAGAAAAATTGCAATACCTAGAAGTTGTAGAACGATTTTAATAAAATTTTCAAAAAACGTTTATTTTCATTAAACGAAGTGATGATTAAAATTTCAATCAAACCTAGCCAGTAGTTTTTGTTTTTTTGCCTGTTGTTTCCATAGCACATAGTAACAATAAATTAGAAGTATTAGACCATTTAGTAACTTTCAAGTTGGCAAATTGGTGTTGTTTCTTCACAATTTTATTCTGAACTTGAAAACAATGCCGAGAGTACGTCAACATCAACATTTTGTCCAATTAAGTGATTTTGAACGTGGCCGTATTATTGGTATGAGAGAGGCCGGACTTTCGCTAAGAGAAATTGCTCGTCGTGTAAACCGAAATGTTTTATCGGTATTGAGATGTTGATCTAAATGGTTGAAGGAAGGGGTTCAACATCGTTGCCGTGGATCTGGACGTCCTCGAAGGACTACAGATCGCGAAGAACGTCGCTTAAGAGTTTTGGCCACAAGAGATAGATTTTCAACAACTCGATCAATTGCAAATAATTGCATAAGAGGTACAGGACTTAGGATGTCAATGTTATATGTTTATCGCCGGATAAAATCTAATGAGTCGCGTTCATATCGTCCATTTTTATGTCTTCCTCTTACACCACTTCATCGTCAACGCAGACTAGAGTGGAGCAACAAAAGGGTTAATTGGGCGCAAGAATGGCATCAAATTGTGTTTGGTGACGCGTTCCGATTTTGCTTGTGGGCCCACGATGGTCGTTGGAGGGTCATACGGATGCATGGAGAACGTAAAAATCCAACATTTTTGTGGAACGCAACACAGCCCTCACTCAAGGAGTTATGATATGGCGTGCAATATGTTATGGTAGCAGATCACCCTTGGTTTTTATTGACGGCATCCTTAACGCAGCTGGTTACATTGCTAATGTGCTACAACCAGTTGGCCTTTTATACCTTCCGGAGCTGCAAAATTCCATTTTCCAGGAGGATAATGCGCGCCCTCATACGGCAAGGGCTACAACACGGTTTTTGGAAGAATTTAACATTGCCGTCCTTCCATGGTCTGCTCGGTCGCTTGATTTGTCCCCAATTGAACATGTATGGGATATGATTGGTAGGCGACTGGGTAATTCACCGCACTTTCCAGATAATTTACACGATCTTCAGCAACGGATTTAAGAAGCTTGGTATGATATACCACAAGCTGTTATAGATCACTTGATTGATAGCATGCGAAGCCGTCTAGATGAGTGCATTACAAATAGTGGCGGAGCAACTAATTATTGAAAAAACTTTTAAGCTTTTGTTCTTTTGTTTTTAAATTTTAGTCATCACTTCGTTTAATGAAAATAAACGTTTCCAGTTTTACTATCAACATTTATTACCATACATAAGTAAATTTTTGTTTAAATTTTGTATGTATAAATTTAAAATCTAGTGGGTAAAGATGTTTATTTATGGTCTAGTGAAACGCAATTTCACTCACACTTATTCAAACGTTAATGACTTATTTTTGTGCCAGTTTTCATATGGGTATAAAAATTATTATACCAGTCAGATTTTAATAAATTATCAACATACATATTACTAATATTTTTGTGAATACCTACAAAATTTTTAACTTTTAAAAGTGCAATTTGAACTTTGGGAAAAGTGAATTAATGATTTGTTGTTAGCTTTCAAATTTTTTGTGTCATTTATGACACCATTAGTCACTCTGCATCTGTATCAATATTTTTGAGTAGTTTTTCTAAAGCATCTTGAGTTCTACTAGTACTCGGCTCATCCAGTCTCAAAATTTCTCTTTGTACATATTCCTTGTGTTTGATGTATGCTTCTGTTACACTAGTACCCTGTTCATTAACTCTCAAAATTTTTCATGCTTCATCTTCCTTGTGTCTGACGGATTCTTCTATGTATCCTTCTGCTACAGTGTGGGACGTCCATTTTCCATGCCGCTTCAGGCAGGTTATATCTCTCTCAAAATCAACAAGAAGTATATTTGGCCCAGTATTTTCATTTTATAAATTTGGCTATTTCTTGTGGGGCTTTGCTAACTTTTATAAATCTCTCTAGCACACCTTTCAATATCGAATAAAACGACGTTCATTGAAATACTTCGATCTAAGAGCCAGGTAATGATGATGAATAATCGTAAATGATCATGGTTTTTACGTTTTGGTATATGAAGTCTTCACGAATAAACCTGATGTAAGTTCTTAAATGTTGTCAACTTTTTAAAGCACCAATTTGGAAGATCGGCAAGCTTCATTCACACCAAAGATTGCAACTACCTAATCGACAATTTATGAAATATAAATCTTTCATTAACGCTAAAAGGACTTACTTTTATCATTAAATATGTATGGTCTAGAGCTTCTTTTAAAAAAGATTCTAGTCGATCACTTGTAAATACTCTTGATATCTTTTCTAAATTGCTCTTAATTTAGAAAAAATGTTCACCTTAATACCATGTTTGACATTCAACGTCGCTTTAACCATTGAATAATGGGACAACAATGTAAAGGGTCTTTCAACAAGAACGGGTCGATGTTAAAATTGAATAAAACAAGATGTGTGTGAGATATTAACGAAATTTATTGTTTATTATTTATTCCATCCATTTATGCCATTATGGATGGAATATGACATCGTTCAAATGTCCGCCGCGGCTTCGTATGGTGGCACGAATCCGAGAGGTCCAATTTTTAATGACTCTGCTGCATAGATCCGGCTGAATCTGAGCGATGGCCTGCGTTATGTTGGCTTTCAAGGCAACGGTCAAATGTGGTTTATTGGCATAGACCTGCGACTTCAGAAAACCCCACAAGAAAAAGTCTAGCGGAGTCAAATCACACGATCTTGGTGGCCAATTCACGTCACCTCTGCGAGAGATAACCCTACCCTCAAACCGTTCATGAAGAATGTCGATTGTGTCGTCTGCTGTGTGGCAAGTAGCGACATTTTGCTGAAACCACATGTAGTTCACGTCCATATTGTTCAATTTAAGCCATAGAAAATTGTTATTTTACTGCGAAAGGCCGAGTTCTGGCGAGAAATCGACTACCTCGGGGTCTCCTGAACACTCTCACGTACAGCGGCGACGTTCTCGGCCGATCTGGCGTTCCTTTGACGTAAAGGTGTTGGTTGGTTGTTTACCGAACCGGTTGTCTCAAATTTAGTCACCAATTGTTGGAGAGTAGACTTTGAAGGGCCACCGCGTCTGCCGTAAAATGGGCGCAATGCACGTAACGTTTGCACTAACGAACACTCATTTTGATAATAAAGTTTTATCATTTGCACATGCTGCTCAACCGTGTAACTTGCTATGGTGATTTGGCATCAGTGATTGAATAAGAAAAAACAGATTTGACAGATGCCGGCAAAACAAAATGGCAGCCCGCTCTATTTGAAAGACCCTTTAGATGATTTCAAACTTTTCGCTAAGTCAGCAAAATACGCCAATAAGACAGCTTCAGAATATGTTTTTACCTTCTTCTCATCATCGCACCACTTCGTGAAATGTTTGCAAGCGCATTCATACATTTCTAGAGATTTTGGTGGAAGTAAGTTCAACACATACATCTTCAGGTAAATCTTCTTTAAAATTCATTATCAGGCAAATGCACTCACTCATTGAATTGTTGACATTTTTTTTCCAAAACAATTATACTGATAAACAAAGCTATGACAACATGGGTACCAGATGTTGCGATACATTCTCGGAATTTGATCGGTTCCTATTTTTTAGAATTTCTTAATTTATTTCTGTCATTTTTTGTTGGTTGTAGAAAAAATAGTATGTTTCATTCGCATTAAAAGTGTCTTTAAATCTTTATAAAACAATCTACTTTTTTCAAAGTAAAAAAATTTTTTTTTCGTGGTTAAAATGGAGTATACCTTGCATAAATATCATATTTTTGACAATTGTAGAAAACGTTATTTAAGATTCGATTGTCTTACTTGATTTATACATAATAATTGTTTATTTATATTTAAAATGTTATTTACCTTCTCCTTTTCTTAAGTGATGAAGACTTCCGATGATTGGTAAACGATAAGGACCCGAAAATTTTGATAAATGTTTCTCATATTTATAGTAAATTATAAACCACCATATTAAAGCAATAGTGAAACTGATTAAGATGGTGCTGATAAGCATGTTCTTAGCTTCAGTATTAGTAACTGAAATGGTTCATTTAAAAGAAACAGTATTTTTGTTTGTTTATGAAAACATTATATTCATTTAATAATTTGGACTGATAATTTTTATCAATTTAAAAAGTAATTAATTGATGTTTTAAAAATTGACTTTCATATTTAAATTTGTTTTAGATTTCCACAGCAACGAAAGGTCAAGTTACACGATATTTCATTATCATTACAGGTATCGAAATATTTACTTATGAACCAAGTCAATGAACTGATTCTGTATCATAAGAGCCCAAAATTAAAAGGGAAACATAAGAGGTGAATAACAAGCTGGTGAATAGATAGTTTTATCTGCAACCCTAAAAATGAGCTTTTGTTTAATATTTTCTATAAATAATTAGCGAAATAAATTTTGTCGACCGCTATTACGGGGCAACTAACAACGACATAGTTTATCATGTTAGGTATGTTGATAAAACTGTGAGACTGATACAGTGCTTGATTTTATAGCACAATAAATTATTTCTTTACTTTACTTTAACGCTGGTTGGCGCTTAATGTAAAACAGTAGTCTAAAAATAGTACATTTTTCTTTATTCGGGGTTTTTTGGCATAGCATATATCATTTTAAAAAGTGTAGGGAAAAAATGCACATTTGATTGTAAACCAACGTGCATAATTTCATTTAAACCACATCAACAATTATTGTTTATTGCAATTTTTTGTTTATTATGGACTACAGAACGCCATACCCCGTAATAATAGTATATTAAATAACAAGTTTTATAAGGGTTGAATTGGCGCACGCGTCCCAGGTGTAGAAAACGAGCCGAAGGCGAGTTTTCTTTTCTATTGGACAAGTGCGCCAATGCCCTTATAAAACGAGTTGTTTATGCTATTTTTTCTAATTTGCGCACCTTTTTTCTATTTTAATAGAAAATTATTTTTTTAGATCTAAGGAATTTTGTGTTGGTGGTAATGCTCCTCGCCAACTTTCTTTTAAAATTTAATTAAAATTTCGTGTTTTGTCATTTCAAACAAAAACTATTATTATAAATATTATTGTTACTTACTGTTAATAATGAGTGAAGAGATTTTGTTTGCACTCCGCCCGAAATTCGGCAAATTGCTAAAGCAACCACTCAAAATTTGTTACCCGACAAGTCAGAAGCAGCATACAAAAAACAATTCGCAAAGTTTGAGGATTGGCGAAAGGAAAATAAAATTCAAACCATCTCACAAAATGTTCTCTTGGCATACTTCGAGTCCCAGCGGCAAAAATATAAACCATCTACCCTGTGGACAATTTACTCAATGTTGCGGTCGTGTTTATCAATTAATATGAGCATTGACATTTCCAACTATGCAAAATTGCAAGCTCTCCTGAAAAGGACGTTCCAAGGCTATGTACCAAAGAAATCTGAGATCCTGGAAGAGTATGACATAAATAAATTTATTTGTGACGCAGAAAATCAGAAATACCTTGCAATGAAAGTATGTGGTATAATTCTTCCAGATATATCCATAAATCCCGTAATATTTTTAGGTGATCTTAATTATTGGCTACAATGGGCCCTTAAGACGCAAGAAACTCGCCAACATGAGTGTGGATGACATTGAATTTAAGTCCGAATTGGTGACAATTTCAGTGCCTAAAACAAAAAACAATAAGCCCCGATTGTTTGCAATCACAGAGGGAACATGGATTGCACTGATAAAAGAATATTATCAATTAAGACCACAAAAGTGACTCACCGGCGGTTTTTCCTGACCTATAGAAGTGGCAAATGCATAAATAGTCTTATTGGCATTAATAGGATGGGAGCTATCTGCAAAGAAATTGCCAGTTTCCTTCGGTTACCCAATCCAGAGCTTTATACTAGACACTGTTTCAGGGGATCTAGTGTGACTCATTTGGCTAACCGTGGAGGTGATTTGCTGACTATTAAGAGGCACGGAGGTTGGAAGTCGAGTGCTGTAGCAGAAAGTAGCGTCGATGCATCCCTAAAGAACAAAATTGATGTATCACAAATGCTTCGATCACAATATACTGACGTTTCCTTACCTGGACCTTCCAGGGAGGAAAATTGATCTCTGCAGTTTAGTTATGTGACCATCAATGTTTTACAACACATGTCCATGTAGCAAAAATAATTAAGTTTTTCACTTCTTTATAATAAATTATAACCGCTTGTTCGTATGTACACTATTGCGTAATTTTTTTGTCACAAAATAATGAAATACGTATGCAGCTCGATGTAAACTAGGTAACTAACGAACTTCTACTATTTAAAATTTAGGGAATTTAAGACTCAAGCTCTCTGCAACACTCATAACACTTGAGTAGTTGGAGTCGTACGTTGAAAACACCTTGTAATATGTAATACCATTGATTATAAAGGTAATACCTTATGAGTAGATTAAGAAATTGTAATAAATCCACAAATATTTACTATAATTGTATTTCAAATAATTCATAAAGTAATACAAGTTCACAAGTACCTACCTACCTATTCAATAACAAAAGTAAAAAAAAATACTGTATTATTATCATTATCAATTATAGATAATTTCTTGAAATTTGTGAACTTGGATGCTTCATATTGCCGTTTTGCAGCACCTACAATATTTGGTATTGTCACCATTTCGTCCTTTTTAAATAACAGAACTTGTCTTTCGAGTACTAGAAAATGAAATAAAAAACAATGATTAATTTGACTGTACCTAAGTGTATGTCTTATTTATAGTATGTAACATAAAATTACAATTACTTCCGTGCAATTACAATTCATGTCAGATGACAAATTCATCATCTCGAACTAGCACTACCAACCATACAAATGAAAATTATCCTAAATCTATTAAAGTACAGTGTACTCTTATAGATAGCTATAAACGACTCGGACTGAGAAATATTAATAAACTTATTATAGACGCAAATTAGAAAAATTAATTTGAAGTATACACCGTCATATAGTTACGGTAACGAAAGTCACTGTATAAATTGTAACAAAAAGGAAAGTGGGCCACACGGAACATCTGGTTATCTATCTATGAGCTACATTTTTGGAAAAATACATCTAAAAAAAACTATATATTATGTCTTTACTACCATAAGCATAGTTTTTTTACATAGTTTTGGAAATTGATATTTCATTTCTGGGTACATGCTATACATTTTCAATTCCTGTGCGGTTGTAATAAAACTGCCTCCATAAACTGACATAATAACGTAACCATAAAAATTAATAATTAGTAATTTGACGGCAATTAATTAACGTATATTTAACTTTTAAGTTTATACATTTTAAGATGTCTTTCATAATCATAATCATTTTATTAACCACACAGATACAGCATGTATATATGGCAAGTCATAATAAATAAGATGTTTTAAATTAACATTTAAAAGTTATAAATTAATAGTTACAACACAGAGTAAGAAACAGAGACGAACATATTAATATAACCATGAATAATACAAAATATATTCCTTTATGGAATAGAATGCCTGTAAGTTTCTTATCGAATTCTTAAATTGTCTAAGATTATTATTTATAGGTTTTATGTTACCAGAAAGTTTGTTGAATAAATACGGACCCATGTATACTGGTAATTTACGGACAATTTCAAGTTTGGTTTTGGCAGATTGTTACTGATCCTAGTTGAATAACTGTGGATATTGTTTTTTGTAATAAGGTTATATTTATTTTTATAAACGCTGGTGAGTAATTCAAGTATATAGATATAGTCCAAGAGCTAGCCGGGATAAATGGTCATGATCGAACACCCGGCTGGGTTCGAGATATTTAAGGAGGCTTTTGAAGGCAACAACAGATCTGCATCTCTTGCTGACTCAGCCCGGAGCGTTTGGAAATGGTAGCCGGAAGAGCCTCGGTTATTTTTTATTTTTTAAACAAATATTTCAACGGGAAGTCCATAAACTTCTAATGAATGGGTTAGCTGAATCACCCGGTATAGAGTAAATTGTACCTCATACGAGACGCATTCGAATCAAGCCGCCAACTCTATGCGGCAAACGTTCGTCACGTTGCAAGAATGCCGAGCAGAGTCGATCTTTAAAATCATCTTTCAGTGCCTTAAATCCAATGAAAACGTCTTGGTTTTAGAATTTAGTTTATTCAATAGTTAAAGATCGCTTATGCAAAGTTTCAGCCGGATGTTCGGTTATGTCACCACTGATGGATTTTCCGGTCAACTTTCAACGCTCTTGCTCCACCTTTGACCCGTGAAAAATCTCTTGGAATAATTTTTTCGTTATCCTTACATGAAAGTTAAGCTACATATAAATTTTTAGACGGATGTTCGGTCATTCTTCGCTACACAAAAATAACAGAGGCTTTTCCGGCTGCCATTTCCAAGCGTCTCAGACTCGTTAGCAAGAAATGCGATTTTTGTGATCAGCAAATAAAGTTTCCTTAAATATCTCGAACCCAGCCGGGTGTTCGATCATGACCATTTATTCCTGCTAGCTCTTGGACTAATACTAAGAACTGTTAACAATCCCAATTGCCAAAATAATTCTTTGCAAGGGTGTTGTTTGTTGACCCACATAATACATCTTATAATTTGTTTTTGTGCTTTAAAACATATATACTTTTAGTGGAAGAACCCCAGAAATTAATTCCATACGTGATTTTGGATACAACTTTGGAGTAATAAAATTGTATTAATTGCTGTACAGTCAAAATCTGTTTTAAGTTTTTAAAAAGATAATAAACCGTATAGATTTTTGTGACATTGAATATCCCACCGAAGTGGGCCTTGAAGGCAGATTCCAAGAGATTTATAAGAATTTTGCGGTGCAATGTCAGTTCCGTTAGCTTTCACTTTAATAGATAGATCTTTTTTGTTTTGAGGTGTGTGGAAGAACATGTAGTTAGACTTATTCAAATTTAGAAAAAGTAAATTTTGGGAAAGGGGAGGGTCGTACAAAACCGGGTGGTCTGATAAAACCGGGTACCAGGTCTATTCGGTGACCGTTTGGTAAAATCTTATTCGTAGGCGCCAAACTTTATGCCCATACACTGTCTAGATCAAACAGAGAAACAGTACGTGTTAAAAAGTATCGTGGTAAAGTTCTGTCAAATAATTTGTGAACATACAGGGTGATTTATACCACGAGATGAAAAATAAAAATATGTGTTCACAGTTTGATTCTAAGCAAAAAATGCAAACTAATTTTTTTTCCAATCGGCCTTTGTTTTCGAGATATTGAGGTTCAAACTTTTAAAAGGCCTGGTCTCAAGTTTCACACAAAAATAATAGTAGGCAATATGAAAACTTTATTTAAAAACCTTGTCACTGTAACACAAAGAAGAACCAATACCTTAACTTACAAAGTGTGTTCGAAAAGTCCACCGCCAGCTGCGATGCAAGCCTGGCAACGTAAAACCACTAAGTTATAAACTGCAGCAAAGTCTTGTTGATTTTCAACTACAAGTGCAGCATTCACAATTCTGTCGTGTAATTGTTCTTTATTGCGAATTACCTCTGCATACACTAGTTGTTTTACGAGGCCCCAAAAGAAAAAATCCAATGGATTTAGATCTGGCGACCTAGCGGGCCACTGAACTGGACCGCGCCTACCTATCTACTTTCTATTAAAATGGTTATCTAACCATTCTACAACAACCCTTGCAGCATGTGGTGGCGCACCATCGTGCTGATACCACATCACGTTGCGCAACGCAAGTGGACCACCTGCTAACAACTCGTGCAAGTGATCATCCAATAATTCTAAGTAGGAGGAAGCATTGACACGACGCAGCAAAATTTGTGTTGGCACTAGACGATCGTTAAAAATCCCACACCACGTATTAATCGAAAATCTACGTTAAAAATTATGTCGTCTAAATTCGTTCGGATTTTGTACTGACCATACATGCTCATTGTGACAGTTATTGATACAATTTTTAGTTAAAGTAGTTTCATCGGACCACAACATGGAACGATTAAAGTTAGGATCTTGCCTGTGCTGTGCGAGAACCCACTGTAAAAATTGTAAGTAAGGTTTGATAGTGTTTTTTACAAGTGTGATTGATTGATGCATTTTTTGTCGTTTTGTCATTGAATATTAGTGTATAAAGTGTAATTCTGATCATAACTCTGTTCTCAATACTATAACGTAACATTGTAATTGACAGTTTGTCTTAATGAATCATAGTCTTACAAAACCGGGTAGTAGGGAGCTTTACAAAATTGGATACTCAATTTTCTCCGTCTACTTTCAAATAGCTTGTTCATTAGTTGGTGAGACATGTCGCATTATAAAAGAAAAACTAATCGTCAAAGCTAAAATCGCGAGAGCATAAAAGCGGCAATGGGTAAAGTGCTTGAAGGAAGGATGGGTTATATGAAAGCGGCTAAGGCGTTTGGTGTTCCACAATCTACTTTAGAAGACCGTCTAAAAAAAGTCAAAAGTGGAAAATCTATTGATAAAGCCAGTGAAAAAAGTAGGTAGTCTAAGTAATAGTGTAATAGTGTTTATTCACAATCATATTGTAATATGCCAATTACACTGCATGTGAAAAGTTGGGAAATGGGCGATTACACAATTGGTGTTCAAAATTTTTACCAGCTAGCCAGGAATAATTATTACTGACCGGTTACTAATTCTTTAAAACGCCACTCGAGCGCTTGTGAAGTATACTAAAAATGTAAACACAATTAAAAACATAACCATAAAATACGCCTTAAGTTCGTCGTATGGCTTTAGAAATCGATTTAAAATATCTTGGTTTTGTTATATTGTTAATTGTGGAAGTACTCAGTTGTGTATAAAGTTTTAAGGAAAAAGTATAAGTACGGTTTTCGCATTCCAGTGATTTTACTATAAACATCAGCGATTATCAACCCCATTTGACTGCATCATCACAGATCGGAGAGAGAAATAGCTAAACGCCATTAAAGGAAAAAATTTTCATGAATGCAAGCAGAAGAATGCTTTTGTATGTTTTAAACATTTTATATCAGTTAATTATTAGGATCACCGAATGGAAAATATAGTATTTGGTTTATACGATCATAGGAACATCCGATGAACTTACAGATAAGTTAAATAATAGTTGGATCCTAACTCTGTATTTGTGATATGACAAACAATATTCTGTTTCAAGTTTAGATTGGTACGAACGAAAAGGAAAAGCATGAAGAGACGGTTATACGATCATGAAAGTGACCATAACATAAGCTTAGTGGAGATGAGATGTTTGAAGGTTTATGTGTGAATTTGCATTAGTTACTACTAATTATAGTTTCCGTAGTTTCAACAGAGCAACTCATGATTTACCACGACAAACAACTAATATACACATTGTTTTGACACCACAGCAATTTCAATTAAGACGTAATTACTAATGATATTATGGAACCATTTGCTTAAATAAATAAGCACATAAATCTTTTAATTACTTACTTCCATAAAATTGCAAGGTTTGTTTACACCAGGGAGTGTATACCTAACCTCGATTATAGGGCTATCTTATTGTTGAGGTAGTCATAGTCTCGATTACAACGCAAATGGAAATAGAGCAAGATAAGCGGTATAATAAAACACAAATTATCTTATTTTGAAAAATTAATAGTTACATTAGAATTACCGTAAGTGTTTATGTTCACATTTAAACATCCTTTCATTTCCTCCTTTGTTATATTAAAGTGTGCCGACTGTGAATCAACACTGGATGAAGTAGAAGGCCCCGGTTGTGACAGTGAGAAAAGATTTGTTGTATATGTCTCCTGCTGTGATAATGGGGGATTGGTGCAAGTTGAGGTACGTTGCGTAGATAACATTTGTGCTACTTGAATTTGTCCATCTAACGATTTGTCAACATAGCTTTCAGCCACCGCACTAGACTTCCACCCTCCCAGCCTCTTTAATTGTATCACGTCTCCACCATTATCGGCAAGTAGTGTAGCAGCCGTTCTACGAAAACAATGCCCCGTATATGCTTCTATATTATTTAATTTTAGGTGAGCTGCAATTTTTTAGGAAATGATCCAATAGAATTATGCCCAAATGGTTGTTTTGTAATTTTGCCAAATCGCAGCTGCATAAACAACTTCTCATTTATAACATTTTCTCGAAGACCAATGTATTCGACTAACATTGCAATCCATTGAGGATTGGTAAGAACAAATGAACGAGGTTGATAGGTTTTAGTATTCGGAATCGTAATACAAACTTTATCTTCTAGGAAACTGATGTCTGTAACCTTCATTTTGTAAAGCTCATCACTGCGACAAGCACCAGATACACCAATTATTAGAGCAACCTAAAATTTATATATTAGCATGTAGTTGCATTCAATAAATGAAAGTTACTTTTGTGGAAGAAATTCTTTTGGTGCGTCATTTAAAAATGTATTAATATCAGTAGCTGTGAAGACGCTCGATTTTTAGCTAAGTATCCAACGTTTTTGTTTTTAAATACGCCTGTAGTTTTGAAAATCGCGACAGATCAATATTTTCGTTTATATTTAATGTTTTTCGCAACATAGAGTAAGTCGCCCATAAAGTAGAAGGTTTTTAACTTTAGCTAACTCCCCAAAGTACGCTAGCACGACATTTTCCGAAACGTTATGTACTGTTTTATTCTTGCACCAATCTTTAAACATACGATAAACTAATTCATATCTCTCCTTACTTTTTCTGGAAGCAAGCTTTTTCCACGCTTTCGGCCGCTTCGCGTAATTCTGGAGGAGTACAATGTATAAATTCGCTTGATTCAGACATTATTAAAATAACGCGACAAATAAAATTTGATTGCATTACAATATGGCTGTTTCCATCGCCTGCTTTTTTAAAAATTGATGTCAAGTCATGGCATTATGATAAGTAACAGTAATTAATTTTTTTAAGATTTTGAAAAAATTAATGATTGTGAATAAAATAGTATACAAACCTCGGCAAAGTTCTATTCCCGAGTCTCGGTATGTAATATACTATTTTGATATTACTAAAGAACAATCACAGCTTACGATTTTTGTTTGTTTTTGTTTTAGGTCTAGGCCGCTTTAAACCTACAATTAGTGCAGAGTAAGAAGAGGAACTTGTTACTCATCTCTTACATATGGAAAGTAGTTTTACATTAACTGAACTTAAAGTTCTCGCTTATAAATTATCAGTAAGGAATGGATTAAGCCACAATTTTAATAACAAAAAGAAGATGGCTGGTAAAACATGGCTCTACTCATTTTTATCGAGACACAAGAATCTTCGATTAAGAAAGCCTGAGCTATTTCTACAATCGTCTTGCTGTAATAGTATATTACATGCGAGGTGGAAAATGTTTAATTTCATCTGAGGGCTCATTATATCCGACCGACAGGCGAAGCGCGAGGATGAAATGAAATTTCTACCGAGGTATGTATACTATTTCATTCACAATTACATTTTTAAAGTAAAATATCATAAACTAAAACTACAATATAAGTACTCTTTAAAGATAAAAAACAGTTATATTACTTGCATTCTACAGTAATTTAGGTAATTACTTTGTTGGAAATTTATTAACACAACAACAATAGAGAAATTTAATTTAAAATTAATGTATAGTTGATTAGTATCAATCACAATCAGTATCAATTTGTTACAAAACTAATGCTTTGATCAAGTTCACTTAAAAAACAAAAAACAAATTCCGTTTAGCTTGAAATTCACTAATCATTGTGTATAGAATTCGAGAACTAAAAATGTTTCGAAGTTCAGAAAGTGAAATCGAGCTAGGCACTCCTCCAGAATTAATGGAAGTGGCCAAAGAAACGGTTCAAAATTTGTTACCGGAGAAAAGCAAAAGTTGGTATCAAAAAGTCTACAGAGATTATAAAGATTAGTGCTTTACCAAAAATGTACAGCAGAAGACATTAGAAAATATTGTGCTTGCGTATTTTAGCGACCTGGCTAAATCCAAAAAGCCTTCAACATTATGAGCAACATATTTAATGTTACAAACAACATAGAATATCAATGAAAATAAATAGCATATTTGAAAAAACAAAATGTGGGTTACAAACCAAAAAAATTAAGTACGTTTTCTAGAATTGAAATCAATAGGTTTTTGAAAAACGCACCATTAGACTTTCTTCCACAAAAAGTAAATAGTTTAAGACCTCTTTGAAATGGATGTGTACCCAAAGAACCTATAACTAAACTAAAAATAACCTAACTTAAGGGTGCAACTTAAAGCTAAGAACTTACACATAAACTTAAAATAACCTAACTTAAGTGTGCAATCTAAAACTAAACTTATACTAACCTTCAGGTACACATTCCGAAGAAGTTCCTTAGTTTATTATTTATCGAGGTGACAAATAATTTTATTTTACCATTTTCAGGTGGCTTTGATATTGGGTGCTTCAGGAGCTTGTCGAAGTGACGAGCTTTTTTAAAATGACCATTAGCTACATAAGTTTTCTGGAAGATGGAGTCACTGTTTCAATTCCAGATTCGAAGACACACCATTTACGAGCATTTATGGTCTCTAATCCAGAATGGATAAACATATTAAAACAATATATAAATATGCGTGGAAGCATTGAAAATAACAGGTTATTTATGCAAGTTCGATATAACAAAATTATAAAACAGCTTTTTGGGCATAACACAATTGCATCATTTCAAAAAAATTGCAACATATTTGAAATTAAAAATCCAGCAACATTTACCGGACACTGCTTTCGACGAACTGCAGCTACATTACTAGCTGATAATGGTGGTGATATTCTGCAGTTAAAACGGTTAGGCGGTTGGAAGTCCAATGCGGTGGCAGAGTCATATGTGGAAAATTCGTTATAAGACAAAAAAAAAGTTGCCGTTATCTTATCAAGCACAACTCATGACATCGGGCCAAGTAGCTCTAATGAATTTAGTGTATGCAGCAGCCAAACAAAACAAGGAATATCCTTTGTTATTAATGCATCCGGTAATTCTAACGTAACCATAAAAATGTTAGAAATGAACCCTCGAATGGAATACTTTTTTTTTATTGTTATACATTTTCTTACTTATTAAGTAGGATTGTGTCTTTGAATTATTTCTCCCCGTTGCATTTTCTGGTTATACACATACATCCAGTTGCCAAAACCGTTTTATGTGGTTTCTTTAAGTTGGTGCAAAAAACGTATGGGTTTGTTCCTAATAGCATGACCCTGTATTATTTCGAGCAACACCGACTTGTACTGTTAATGAAATGAAACATCAACGTTCCTTTCCTACACATGCTTCGACCTACAAAATTGAAAACAATTATATACTTTTAGGTTATGAAATAATATAAACTGAAAACAGCGACTCTACAATATAAGTACTATTTAAAGATAAAAAACAGTTATAATACTTGCGTTCTGCAATAATTTAGGTAAATTCTTTGTCGGAAATTTATTAACATAACGAACGATCGACAGAAATCTCTGACAGGTTAAATTAATATTGGCAACACTGAAACTTGTTCCTTTTTATTTCTTTCTCTCTCTTTTCTCTTGGGTTGAAAGTGAACAACTGTTTACTTTCAACCCGTAGAAAAATCATTGCAGTTAATAACGGCAAACTTTCAAACCTTTTGAAAGTTTGCAATTTTCTCTGTTAAGAGAAGTTTTTGACAAATATAAATTCACTCCGGAACGGATATGGAATGTGGATAAAACGGGTATTACGACGGTTCCAAATAAACAATCAAAGATTATTTTCATGAGAGGTAAAAAACAAATTGGAGCTCTGGTATCAGTTTAGACGGGCACTGTTATATATTGAGATACACCCTGTACATAGCAGTTATAAAGATGGCTGTATGAATAAACTACAGTACCTGATTATGTGTACTTTTATAATTGAATAATTAAACAAACCACTTGAAGAAGATACATAATATGGCGCAGTCGGTCCCAAAAGACTTACAAGATTAGTATTTTGACGAAAAGAAAAAAGCTATTCAAATAATAATAATTCTGAGGTTAAGTTTGTACGTGAAAAAAAAGGAGGAAAGTAATTAAAAAATGAAGTTCATTAAGCAACCAAAACCAATGTGCATGGATGGAAATGTATTATTTAATTTTTAAAAATGTAAACAAAGTTTTGAACTGTACTCGTTAGCAAGTGGTTGTTCTGAAAAAGAGACGAAAGTACAAGCTGCAGTCCTTATGCATGCTATCGGAGAAGAGGCAGTAGAACTGTTAGAAACACTTAATCTATCTAAAGAAAATAAATAAGACAAAGATAAAACATTGCAAGCATTAGAAAATTATTTTGTTCCTAAAACGAACACAAGCATTGCACGACAAACGTTTAAAAACGAGTACCAGGAGCGAACGAAGATTTTAACAGTTTCCTGGAAGATCTCACAATGTTGGCAGCACCATGTGAGTATGGATTCTTAACAGACAGCATAATTAAAGATGTAATAATAAGTGGTGTTCGAGATGAAAGAATTAAAAATAAATTATTAACACATGATGGAGACCTATCATTGCAAAAGTGTATTCAAATATGTAAAGCAGCAGAGCAGGTAGAAAGAAGCATACAAGTGTTGGCTGGAAATCCAGATCAAAATCTAAATTAATTAACGGTAAATAAAGAAGGGGAGAAGAAATCACCTGGTAATCCAAGTTATAATAAGGGACGTTTTAATCAAAGAAGCACACACCAAGGCCAAAGTCAGTCACATCGAAGTAGACCACCTCGTGGTGGATCACTGAACCGACCATACAACAATGAACAAGGAAGAAAATGTCAGAAATGTGGGTATGATTTCAACAATTTTCATAATTGTCCGGCTAGAGGTAAAATTTGTAATTATTGTAAGAAACCAAATCATTTCACAAAAGTATGTAGAGCCATTAATCGAAATAATACTAGACCTATAAATGAAATCTCAGCTAGCGGTGAAAAAGAAACAGAGTCATTTTTATTAGATGCTATTCATACAAATACTAAGACAGAATGGCTAGTAGATTTAAAATTGTTAGAATGTGACAAGACAGTAAAATTTAAGATTGATGCAGGTGCACAGATTAATGCCATTCCAATACATGTTTACAATACTTTTAACTTAAATACAGATTTCTTGCAGTCGTGTTCTTACCAAATAAGTAATTATACAGGTAGTAAAATACATACATATGGTAAATATAAATTTGAAATCCTTTATAAAGAACAAAAGTGTGATGTAGAATTTTGTCGTAGTTGAAACAGTTAAAGAAAGTATGCCAGTTGTAGGATTAGCTACTATACAAATGTTAAACCTTTTAAATAAAGTAGATTCTGTCAGTATACAACCAGACGTTAAAATGGTAGTTTCAGAAAATAAAGAATTATTTGATAGTATAGGAAAAATTACAGGTTGTACTTGTAACTTCAAGAATAATACCATTTCAATTAATGGATCAACTCAAAGTAGAATTGGATGATATGGTTAGGGATACTATAATTAAAAAGGTTACTGAACCAACAAAATTTGTGAACCTTATTATATTAGTGAAAAAACCTAATAATGAAATTAGAATTTGTCTGGACCCACAAAAATTAAATAATGCTATCTGTAGAGAACAATATGAATTACCGACATTTGAAGAACAAACTAGAGAGATGTCAGGTTCTAGGTATTTTTCAACTTTGGATGCAAACAGGGGTTTCTGGGCTATAAAACTTTCTGAGGCATCTTCTAAACTAACAACATTTGCTACCCGGTTTGGACGTTATTGTTTTTGTCGATTACCGTATGGAATATCCAAAGCACCGAAAATTTTTCACCATGTGTTTGCAGAAATTTTTAAGAATATAACTGGAGTCAAAATTTACATTGATGATATAATCATCTATTCAAAAACGATTGAAAGTCACAATGAAATATTAAAAAGGTTTTCATTAGGGCTAAAGAGAAAGGTGTAAAATTTAACAAATTTAAATGCAAATTCTTAACAGATGAAGTTAAATATATAGGTCACGTCATATCAGATAAGGGTGTTAAGGTAGACATAGACAAAGTTGAGGCGATAAATAAAATAAACAGACCTAAAAATGTAAAAGAATTAAAAAGATTTTTAGGAATGGTTTCATACATATCCAAATTCATACCAAACCTATCTAAACTAACTGTAAACTTGCGTAATTTAACAAAAAAGATATTGAATTTATTTGGTGTAAACAGCATGATGATGAATTTAACAATTTAAAATCAATTTTAATAATAGAACCAGTCTTACAATTTTATGACAATAAAGCTATACTTACTGTTCGATATTGTTTTGATTTTCCACTCAATGGAATGGCCTTTTGTAGGTGGACTGTATTTTGCCAGAGGGCGGTTAGCGTAATCCGCCGATTCTTTGTTTTAATTTTAATTTTTCACACGCACTTCTTTTCACTTGGAATCAAACTCGTACTTTCTATATACACGCTATATATTTACATTATATACATAAATAGATTACACTACACATAACGGTTAATTTTGCTTGCGAGATATGATAGCGGCTCTTATTTTAAGAAGCTTCCGCTACTCTCTTACTACCAGCTCTCTCCCGCTCGCGTTTTTTTTTTCTCTCTGCCCAAGTAGCATGAGATGTTGCCAATTTTATAAATTTTCGTTGTAAGCGCGCTTGCCAAATACTAACTTAAATAATTACTACAGTATTCGAAACACTCCCCCACCTTGAAATCTATAATGATTTCAACAAAAGGGTGAGCGACAAAAAAATCTTATTAACTACATAATTAAACAAACAACACACAAAGGATGAGCAACAACAATCTTACAACTAATAGGACAAAAAAATTTTTACATATATACCTCAAGGGTTTTAATTCAATGACTTAAGCTAAAATACTTAAGTAAAGCGCTAGCAGCATCTGCTTTATAGTTCGCCACTGCTTGGCAAGATGCATATTCGGTGCACTGATCGACGCAAAACACTACCACTAGCAATTCTTAAAGACACTGACCTGACGACGCCGTCTGCCCCTTGGTGTAATTTGATGACGCGTCCTAGACGCCACTGAAGTGGAGGAAGTTCATCTTCTTGAATGAGGACAACAGCATCCAATTTCAGCAAGTCCGGCATTCGACGAAACCATTTTTGCCTTTTTTGATATTTCGGCACTACCTCACGGCTCCAACGACGCCAAAAATGTTGTTGCATCTGTTGGCACCTAGCAAACACAGACAAGCGATTTTGCGGAATTGAGGTTAGGTCGTGTTCAGGTATAGTTCTTAAAGGACGGCCAATCAAGAAATGGCCTGGAGTAAGGGAGTAAGGTCTTCGGGATCAGATGAGACATATGATAACGGTCTTGAGTTTAGTACTGACTCTATCATAGTTAGCACCGTATAAAAATCTTCAAATGTTAAATTTGCGTTCCCCAGTATACGTCTTAGATGAAGCTTTACAGATTTAACGCAACTTTCCCAGAGACCGCCCTCGTGTGGAGCTCTTGGATTAATAAAATTCCATGTAATCGCTTTGGAATGCACAAAGTCGATAATTTTCGTTTGCGACTCTTGTTCGTGTAATATTTTAAACAATGAGTCCAATTTTGCTTGCGCACCGCGAAAATTTGTCGCGTTGTCGCTAGATATAGAGTTCGGTAACCCTCTGCGTGCAATGAACCGCTTTAGGGTGCTTAAAAAGCATCTGTCGATAAAGATGTTAGCAATTCTAGATGAACAGCGGAGGTGACCATACATACAAAAAGGCAGATATACGCTTTTGAATGACGAGCTCCCCGAGTGCGTCTATCTTTAAGCATTATTGGACCGGCATAATCTAGTCCGACATTATAGAACGGATGTACCGGGTCAAAACGTACCTTTGGGAGGTTCCCCATGAAAGGATGTCGGGTGATCGGTTTTGCCCTGAAGCAATTATTACAACTTCGTATTATCCCTTTGATATAATTTATACCTCCAATCGGCCAGAATCGCTCTCGAATTGCCGCGAGAAGTGCATGAGCACCACCGTGTAATAATTCTTTGTGGTAACCTTTTATCACTAATTCAGTGAAACGGTGACCTTTCGGCAATAAGAGTGGAAACCTTTTATCAAAGGAAAAGTGAGAGTAAGACAAGCGTCCCCCTACCCGTAGACAACCTTCTTCGTCCAAGAATGGATTAAGGGATTGGATTCGAGAATTTTAAGGTTTTCTCCGTTTATTATTGATTTAATTTCCACAGAAAATGCGGATTGCTGACATAATTTTGTTAAAATAACGATTGAGCAATTTAGTTCTGCCACTGTCAACTCCGCGGTAAATTTCACAGTGTTTCGGCAGTTATATATAAACCTGCGAACCCATGCAAACACTCTTTGAAGTTTTCCTAGCGAGGAGTATTTCTTTACAAACCGTTCAATGAACGCCTCTTCCGCTGCTATGACCAATGCCGAAGACTCTTTAATTTCGTCACAGTTGCTAAAATCCAACGTATAATTATCAGAATACGATAATTCTTGTTGCAGAAGAAATTCTGGGCCGTGAAACCAAATCAGACTGTTTTTGAGATCGGTAACGTTTAGACCGCGCGAGACAAGGTCCGCAGGATTATTTTTGGTAGAGACATAGTGCCAGTTTTCAACTTGACTCGACTCTTGGATAATAGCTACCCGATTAGCCACAAATGTCTTATACTTGTTAGGAGTAGACTTTATCCAAGTTAACACGATTTTTGAGTCTGTCCACAAAAAGGTTTTCTGAAATTCTATGTTAAAAACGTTAACAATTTTAGTGCACCATTCAGCCAATAAAACGGCTGCACATAATTCCAGACGCGGAATGGATATTGTTCGTAGCGGTGCAATTCTAGACTTAGAAAGAACTAGATTTGATACAATTTCACCAGAACGGTTGCAACAACGGAAGAAAAAACAGCATCCATATGCAACTTGGCTAGCGTCGCAGAATCCGTGCAACTGAATTTCAGAGAACTCCGAGGGAATAAGAACTCTATCGACCATAACACATTTTAGTTTGCACAATTCGGCCTTAAAAATGTTCCTACCAGTTCAAGCAGTATAGGATCATCCCAATCAAGCTTAGACTGCCACAACGCTTGAATGATTAATTTTCCTTGCACGACTAGTGGTGCATAAAGACCCAAAGGATCAAATACCTTAGAGATAAGTGAGAGAAGGTTTCTTTTGGTAGGAATAATATTATCAGGCACGTCTACGGTGCAGAACAAAAAATCTTTTTCTGAGTTCCAATGTAAACCTAAAGTTTTTGAGTCGGCGCGCTCGCCCAATGGAACAGTAGCAAAATCAAAATCTGCCGAAAAGTTTCCAGTAAGGACTTCGGCTTTATTGGATAAGAATTTTCTTATAGTGAACCCGACGGAAGAAAGAACAAGAGAAATTTCCCTTTTAGCCTAATGGCCTTTTCAACGGATTCTACAGAGAGGAGTAAGTCGTCCATATAGAAATTGTTGGTTATAGCTTCCGACGCCTCTGGAAACGAGGTTATGTTTGCATCTGCAACATATTTTAGACTACGGGTCGCTAGAAAGCTAGCTGACGCCGTTCCGTAGGTCACGGTGTTTAACCGGAAAATCGAAATACTACGATCAGGGTTGTCTCTCCAGAGAATATTTTGGAATTTTCGAAAATCTGGATGTATATTAATCATGCGATACATCATCGCAATGTCACCACAAACGGCAACTTCGTATGCTCGGAACCGTAATAAGATATCAACAAGATTATCTTGGACTTGGGGCCTACGATTTGCACATCATTTACTGAAATCCCGGTATCCGTCGCCGCGCTAGCGTCAAAACGACACGCAACTTTGTTGTTAATGATGATCGTTTTATAACAGCGTGATGCGGGAAAAATTGTGGAACTACTTCCGATACATTGACTTGACCTTCAGAAGTATCAATATCTGATGAAGAGGAGCCAAAACATTCTTTCTCAGTAACTCTGGTCATGTGACCAAGTTTTTCATAGTCACACATAAACTTTGAATATTCCTTATAAAGATTAGGATTGTTAAGAAGACGCCTTTCAAGCTGTAGGAAACGTTTTTCAGCAGCTGAACGAGAGTTTCCTAATAAGGCTAATTTTGAATTAAATGGAATGCATACTAAAAGATGACCATTATCAACTTTGGCCGTTTCCTGAAACTGAAGTTCGCAAAACCTTTCGTTGGGAGACAACAAAGATAGCCTTGAAGAGGGTTGTGGATTATCCAAATCCCAGAACTTTGTCAACGCTTGCTCAAGGTCACATTCAATCTGCTTCGTTGCATGACAACAAAGACTAGTGACATGAAAATGTTTAGATACATTAGGCCGCTCAACAATCTGTTTAGGTAAGTCGCCCGAAACAATCCAACCTAACAACGTGTTTTGCAAAATAGGCATACGAGCACCAATGGAAATCTTTTCAGGTAACAATAATTTATAGAACATAGAGGACCCGATCAGTAGATCAATGTCTCCTGGTTCGTTGTAGGAAGTGTCTGCAAGACAAACATTTGGCGGAATATTCAAAATTGTTTTGTCAAACCGAATTCTAGGTAATTTGTCTGTAATATTAGGAACAACTAAACATTCGAGATTTGCCTCAAACTCACCAGTTATAGAATGGACTTGAATCGAGGTATAATTCGAACACGTAGAGACAGAACCATTTACCCCTTTAAGGGTGACATTAATTGGGTTACAAGGCGAATTTACCCTTTTATGTAGACTTTCAGAAATGAGATTGTTCTGAGAACCTGTATCTAATAATCCTCTCGCTTGTATAAATTTATTACCACTTACAATTTTGACTTGGACAGTAGATAGTAAAACTTCAGAATTTCTTGCGAATGCGCAAATTGAGGAATTCTGACTATCGAGATTAGAACTAATGGTCTCAGTAGGAGTGGTTGTTTCTTGACAACTAGACTGAGTATCTGTTGCCGTATCAGTGTTAATATTACCACCTTTCAGGCACAATAACTCGTTATGCCGTTGTTCGCAATGTTTGCATTTTTGAGTGGAGTTACACTTCGTTTTATAATTGTGTCGTAAACACACGGTGCACAACTTAAAGCCTCTGACCTTGTAAAAACGTGCCCTCACAGATAAACCGAGAAATGAAGGACAATTATTTAAAAATGTTCCCTTTGCACAGTATACAAGAAGAAGATGATTGTGCTAACGTATAGGTGACATTTTTGGATTCGGAAGTAAGCTTTCTACCAGAATTTAGTGGTTTCATCGTGGTCTGAGAAATTACCTTAGAAGCATTTGTAGTTTCGTCTATCACATTACACCTTTCTGCTAAAATTGCGAAATTTCGTCCACAGACGGAACTCTTTTGGAAATTGCTTAGCAAATTCCTCCCCGGTACGACTATCGACCTTTGTTTTTGTAATATAGGCCAACACCGCATTCTTATATTCAACGGAATCTATATTTTCGTTGTCTACAGCCCTAATGTGAGTAATGAAATTGTCATAATAGGTCCTTAATTGCGTTTCTTTTGATAATTTAGCCGACCCTAACAATAGATCAAAGTGACCAAAGATAAGTGTCTTTTTATTGTCGTACCTTTGTTTCAACAGCTCAATAGCTATTTGATAATTACCTTCCGTTGCCCTTAATTCATTAACAATTTGTTTTGCGGCACCCTTCAAACAATTTTTCAAATAGAGAAACTTCTCTGTTGGGCTTAACCTTGGGTTTGAACCGACAAGCGCCTCAAACACCTCATAAAAACTACGGAAGGTTTGTTGACCTCCGTCAAAACTAGGTAGTGAAATGATTGGTAATTTAACATTATCTTCATTATGAGAAGACGGCGTACTTTGATTTGTTATTTGAACCGACGAGCTTGCATTAGATGACGTACCATTTTCGTCCAAAAGTGTCATTGCATTGACCTTTAGGCGCGTGTAATTACGTCTAAATTGCGTAAGCGGTGGTAAATCACCGACATCAAGATTAAGAGCATCAATTTCGGTTATCACACTAGCATATTGTTCCATAAGAGGATTAAAAATTTCCAATTCTACCCGGAGTTGCATTTTAACGGTATCCGAAATTTGCGCGTCAGTTAATGAATCGATAAATTCTTCGAAGTAATTAATTGATTCAACAATGGTTTTACCCTTGGAAAGTAGCAACCTGCTGCCTGAGCCTTTAGGTGCCATTGTGTTAATTACAAAATATCAAAAAATTTGAATACTTGGTGACGTTATATAAACAATCAACAAAAGCGCGCGTTTAGAAGAAACCGTTAGACGCAAAATGCTACCCTACGAGACAAAGACGACAGAGGGTCGTTGATCCTTATATCTGGCAATATTAATCACCGAAAACTATAATTTAGTAGTACATTTAATGCAATTGCTTTAATTCGAAAGCCTCTAAAATATATACTGGGAGTTACTACTACCAGAATTTGTGTAAATATTCAAAACCGTTATGCATGCAGCCCTTGGTAAAAGCGGGATAGGGGCTAATGGAAAATTCCGCAACGCTTACCTTGAACCGGGTGCACAATGGAGCTTGCAATATGGCGTACCCTCTAGTGAAACGGCTGATACCAATGTCGTCAATGGACTTGAAGGCGATGAACATTTTCAAAAAACTGAAGATCTCGGACGGAGGACCAAAATGTTCGATATTGTTTTGATTTTCCACTCAATGGAATGGCCTTTTGTAGGTGGACTGTATTTTGCCAGAGGGCGGTTAGCGTAATCCGCCGATTCTTTGTTTTAATTTTAATTTTTTCACACGCACTTCTTTTCACTTGGAATCAAACTCGTACTTTCTATATACACGCTATATATTTACATTATATACATAAATAGATTACACTACACGTAACGGTTAATTTTGCTTGCGAGATATGATAGCGGCTTATTTTAAGAAGCTTCCGCTACTCTCTTACTACCAGCTCTCTCCCGCTCGCGTTTTTTTTTTCTCTCTGCCCAAGTAGCATGAGATGTTGCCAATTTTATAAATTTTCGTTGTAAGCGCGCTTGCCAAATACTAACTTAAATAATTACTACAGTATTCGAAACACTTACCTTGTCAGTGGACAGCTCGAAGGACGGCTTAGGTGCAGTAATATTACAGAATGGAGCTCCAGTGGCTTATGCTTCTAAAAGTTTAAATGAATCACAACAGCAATACGCACAAGGGTGCCAACGATTCCATCAATATCTTTATGGTAAAACCTTTTATGTAGAAACGTATCATAAACCACTGGAGGCAATTTTCAAAAAACCAGTTAGTGAGTATCCATTACGTTTGCAACGTTTGCGAATTATCTTACAAAAGTATGACCCCATAGTCAAATATAAACCAGGCTGTCAACTGTATTTTGCAGATGTTTTAAGTAGAGCAAGTTATGATGTTAAAAGTTTTCAAATCGAAGAAAGTTTAATAAATTCACAAATAAGTATGATTTATGACGTTAATATAATTAGTAAAAACAAATTACAACGTTTTGCAATTGAAAATTTGCTTGATCTTGAGATGATTGAACTAAAGCAAGTTATTCAACAGGGTTGGCCAGAGCATAGAACTAAATTAAATTTTGCAGTGAGACCATTTTGGAATTATAGACATGAGGTGGTAATAATTGATTGAGTAGTAGTCAACAAATAGTAATCCCTAAAAAATTTAGAAAAGATGTAATGACAAAAATTCATTATAATCATTTAGGGTACAAAAAACTATAGCCATTAATGAATAAGGAAATTGAAGACTGTGTAAGTAACTGTATGAAATGCTTAACATTTCAAAAATATAAAAGAAACTATAATCAATAGGAACTTACAAAGCAGACCGTGGGAACTAGTAGCTACGGATTTATTCTATTTTGAAGGAAATGCTTATTTGTTGGTTGTAGATTATTTTTGAAAATGCCAAAGACCTAACTTATCTCGATCTGAAGAGTAATGTAATGATACTGATGGATAATAAAAAGTGGAAACCAGGCACAATTATAAAAATAGATAAAGAACGACCTAGAAGTTATTATGTTAAACATAATGAATCTGGTAGAATTTATAACAGAAATAGGCGATTTTTGCGCAAGTTTAATGTTAATAATTTTAATAACACTGATACTGACTGAAAACATAGACAGTAGACCTAGAGGAAGTTTGGTAAGGGAAGAAGGAGCTGTAAATAAAACTCGATCAGGTAGAACGATGCAAAAACCAAGTTATTTAAAAGACTATACATCGTACTAATGAGAAGATCATTTACCTTATTGAGTTCTAGACTCCACTAAGTTTATATTATTTTGTGTTTTTTTTGTTATTTGTATTATTATATGATTATCATAGTATTATTACATTCCATTATTTGATCCCCTTTAAAGAAAGGGAGATGTTATATATTGAGATACACCATGTAGTATTTTCATTAAGTGGTTCAAAAAATTTGTAGAGTTCTCTCGCCCTACAATTAAAAAACCTGTTTTCTTGTTATTAGATGGACATGCAGCTCATACTAAGAGCATTAAATTGATCAACATCGCACGTAAAAATAACGTTGTCATCATTTGTCTCCCCCCTCATTGCACACATCGTATGCAGCCGTGAGATGTGTCATTTATGGCTTCGTTAAGCACTTATTATGGAGAAAAAGTAAGAAAATGAATGCGTCAACATCCTAGACGGCAATTAGTGGCTTTAGAAAAACTGAAATTTATCCACTTAATAAAGGAGTTTTTCCCGACTTGATGTTTTCGCCATCGGAGACCACAGAACGTCAATTAAGAGACCATAAAAATAAAACTCTGCACGTGGATTCTCCACGTCTGTCCACTCCTACTGCCCCTATTTCAACCGAAGCTTGGGCCACTATTGCTAATACATCCCCACCACTTAAACAAGTGGACAATAAAAGGAAAAGGAAAAAAGCTGCAGTTATAACATCATCTCCATATAAAGCAGAACTAGAAAAGGATTCTGCAAAATGTGTCCCAAAAAGAGGAGTAAATAATTTAAAGTTGACAGAAGAAAAAAATGTATAGCTAGTAGAAAGAAATAAAGCGAAGTTTGGAAAAAAAATGTATAAATCAAAAATCAAGTCAGCTAGTAAAAAGCTAGAAGATAATTCTGAGAGTTCAGAGGAAGAAAAGCAGGATGATGCGTGTTTATATTGCAATAAATTGTTTTCAAATTCAAAAAACAAGAAAGGGTGGATTTAGTGTGGTAGGTGTGAAAAGTGGTCACATGACGCTTGTGCTGGCTGTGATGACGATGAAAGTTACCTTATTTGTGATTTCTGTTCCTAAGCTTTGTTAAAACATTACTGTAAGTCATGTGGTAACTTCCATATAATTAAAAATGTGTTTTCAATTATCTACTTTAGTTTTCTTATCAGTACCCGGTTTCGTAATACCGGTTGTACAAAACCGGGTACAATGACATGTTTTTCTAAATAATTTTGTGATTTGATAGAGTTACCTTAATAAAATTTAGAGCCCAGTACAACAACCAAAGAATCGTTTCTTTACAGCGATTCTTATAAGTGATACCCGGTTTTTTACGACCCTCCCCTAACCAATGTGACAGTTGTTCTATCATGTCATTCATATTCAAGTGTACATCAGAAACGTTATTTTCAGCAACAAAAGTAGACGTGTCATCGGCATACATTACTAGCTGTTTAGCTCCGGTAGCGTATAACGGCATGTCATTAATAAAGAGCAGGAAAAGCAAGAGACCCAAAATGAAACCTTGCGGAACACTTATATTAATGCTAACTGAATTAGATGAATGGCAAGAAATTGTGTTATTTTCCTTCTGAAAACTTGTAACATACTGTGATGTACCGTTAAGAAAAGAGGTCAGCCATTTTAAAGCAACGCCTCTAATACCATCGCAGTAAAGTTTGTTGATAAGAATTTGGTGATTGACTAAGTCGAATGTCCTACTGAGGTCACAAAAAATTCCCCCAGGACATTTCCCTGTGTTCAAATTTGAAATAAGTTCTGTATAAAAGTCATACAAAGTTGTCATAGTACAATGTTTTGGACGAAAACCATGTTGACAGTTGTTAATGATGTTGTTCTTGGCAATAAAACTTTGAAGTCTGTTAATTATGGCATATTCGAAGAGTTTAGAAAAAGATGAATTAATAAGATTTAGGGGTCTGTAATTTTCATAATTCAGTCGATTTAATTTCTTATATAAAGATGTCTTCAATTTACTAGAAAATTGACCTTTCTCAAAAGATAGATTAATGAGATGCGTTATTATTCGAGATAGTTGATGTATACTTATTTCAAAATGTTTATTGGTATCCCATCGGGACCACTAGAAGTTTAATTTTTAAGTTTGTGGAATAATTGTAAAGTTTCTTCTTCTGTATATGTCATTGGATGCATACTATTAGAAATATTAAAGTTGAATGTGTCCTGCTGTACGTGTGGAATATTAGTACCGATTGTTAATGGGGCATTAATGAAATAATTGTTGAATATATTAGCCACTTATTGCGGATTGTCAATAACACTATTTATATCATCACTTTCATCTACCAATGATATATTTTTTCTATGTTTTACAATTCTTAAGTTCGTTAACGTACTTACAAGCTGTTTTACTTTTATAGTGAGAGCAATTAATTTTATTTTGTATGTATTCCCGTTTTGTTGAATTTACTAAATGATAATGCATTTTCATATTGTTGTTTTACTATAGTTCTTTGAGTTCAGGAAAATTTCGTTGGAGAATAAAAAGTGATCTTAATTTATAACTGGATTGTTTTACATTTTTGATGGCCCAAAGTTTACTAAACTTCTTAATATTTTATTTTACTAAAGGAAAATTTATTTGAAGTAATATAAGAAAATATTTAAAAATATTTAAAATTTATTATCCAATTCAGTTTCTTTGTAGATTCTATTCCAGTTTTCAAACGAAAGCATTCGTTAAAAATTTTGTAAGTTAAATTTAGAATAATGTCTAAATAGTTTTATATTAAAAGCAATAGCCTTATGATCGGACGTAAATGTGTCAAAAACTTTAAAATGCGGTGATAATCGTAAAGCTTGTACATACATGATCTATTATAGTTGCAGACGAGATACACACTCTAGTGGGAAAAATCCCCTTTTAGACATATCTTTAAGCCAGAGTAATGAATTTTATTAAGAACATCCGTTAGTTTACTAGTAAATTGTTTAAAATTTGCAGAAGGAGATATATAACAAGTTAGAAGACACACTTTGCTGCAATTACAGTTAACCACTATGCCGGTCACTTCCAAAATTTTTTCTTCACAATAAGTTTCCAATTTTAAGACTTCCACATTTATAGTATTATTCCAAACCCATATGGCAACTCCACCATGTTTACTTGATATTCTGTAGTAATAACTATGTAAGTTAAAGCTACTAAAATAAATGCACTTCTGATTATTTCCGTAGTCCCCAGTTTCAGTGAAACACAGAAATTTGGTGTTGTCATTTATGAGGTCACAAAAAATTATATCCGCTTTATCTTGAGTTAGACCTCTTACGTTCAGATAGAGCAAATTAAAAGTAGATAAGTTATTATAAACTTCTACGTTTTTTCTCCTTGATTGATCGTGGATGAAAAAACCTCCCTATGAGAAATTAAACATTGATATTGTTGCAATTAATATTGGAAATGCAAAACAGCGTTTCTACGATCTCGACAAATGCAGGTTAAATAATTTAACCCGGCGTTTGTCGCTGTATGAGAATTTTGCTTACACTTTTAAAAAGGTAACAAAAAACGTGACAACAGTGGCTTTGAGAATGTTGCCCCTTCTTCTAGCTAGTTTTAAACATTCCTCTAGAGAGGGTATAAGTTAAAAATAGAATAACGGTAGTTACTTGCAGTTTGAAGCCCTAAAGTGGTCGTAAAACGCGCAGGTGAGCATTTCTCTCAGTGGGCGACAAACTGTGGTTGTGATATTTTTCAAAATAGACACAATTTTTTATTTATTATTCGATAACTTAATGAGTGTAAAATTATAATATTACAATGAGTCGAGGAAGAAAATTGTTGGAATTGGCTTTACAGAAACGGGAAGAAGACCCTGCAGGTATGTAATACATATGTTTTGTTTATTGAATTCTACAAATACTGCATTTGAATTTTTGGGAAAATTCCTACCGATATTGTTATTTGTTTTATATTTCATTTGCATTTTTTTCAAACTATATTACAACGGCGAGAGGAACCTGTAAATTTGCAAAAATGCAAAATTTTTGCGAATATTATTGTTTTCAAGTTGCTCTTATATTTACATTTTTTTATATTTGTAGTTGCTCCTCCGTGGTTTTACGAGGATCCTTCAGTAGATATTGACGATGATAACAACGATCGACGTTCGGATGAATGCGAATCAATTGCGTTATCTGAGCATAGTGAACATTTAACTGATTCTGAGCAGTCAGCAGCTAGCTCAGAATCAGATGATGAAGAAATACTACCTAGCCGACTTCACTATGTAGGCAAAGGTAAAAAGACAATATGGTCAATGCATCCACCTCGTCCTAACGTTAGAAGGAGAAGTCACAACATTGTTACAAAAAAATGGGGCGTGACAGCAATAGCAAAAGACGCAAAGAATATTTTAGATGCATGGAAGTTATTTTTCTCCGATTCAATGATACTTGAAATTAATTGTCAAGTATACAAATATTTATTTGAAAAAAATGCTAGAAAAATATAAATATTGTCCGAATACTACGCCAGTAGAACTAAGTGCTTTATTTGGACTCCTTTACTTGGTTGGTGTTAAAAATGTAGATCGCCTCAACATTCAAGAACTTTGGTCTAATGACGAAACATCCCCAGATTGTTTTCGAGCAGTTATGTCTAGTCGTAGATTTTACATACTTTTAGAAGCTCTAAGATTTGACGACATTAATACCAGACCTGATAGAAAAATAACAGATAACTTTGCGCCTATAAGGCATATATTCGAAGAATTTATTTTGAAGTTCAAGAATAATTATGAACCTAGCGAACACATAACTATAGATAAAATGTTACCAGCTTTTTGTGGAAAATGCAAATTCCGCCAATATATTGCAAATAAGCCTACCAAATATGGTATAAAAATTTACGCTGTAGTGAAAGCTAAAGTTCTTTACGTTTATAACTTAGAGATTTATCCAGGTAAACAACCCAAAGGTCCTTACCGATAGGATAATACAGCTGAGAGTGTTGTAATGCGATTGGCATCTCCTGTTCTAAACTGCGGTCGAAATTTGACTATGGACAATTATATTATCTGTTCCGTTGGCACAAAAACTGCTCAAAAACAAAACTACAATGGTTGGAACCGTACGAAAAAGCAAAAGGGAAGTTCCGCCACTGTCTCTCAACGTAAAAGGAAAACCGGTGCACACCAGTATGTTTGCTTTTTTACGTACCGGAACATTGGTATCATATGTACCTAAAAAAAATAAAAACGTATTGTTGTATTCAACTTTACATCAAGATGACACAATTGATACAGTATCGAAATACAAAAACAAACCAGAAATTATAACTTTCTATAACCAAACAAAAGATGGTGTAGATGTAGTAGACGAAATGATATCACTCTACTCAGTTTCAAGAATTACATGCAGGTGGCCTCTTACCATATTTTTTGTTAATTGAATATTAGTGGAATAAATTCTCAGATAATTTATTATACTAACTCCGATAACAAACTAGGAAAAAAAGTTTTTATAAATAACTTAGCTATAGAATTATTGAAACCATTTGTAGTGTCTAGATCAGCCATGTCAAACTCAAAGTCACTGGTGGGCCAAAAGCATGAAGACCATAGACTAGGTGGGCCGCAAAACCTAATCTTAAAGAAGACAAACTACTGAAAATCTTAACGAAAAAAAGTACTATTATGTTAGAAGTATATTTATTAAATTTCCAATAAAAAGGACATTACAAAAACTTACAAACATTAACTTCTTTTGCCAGATATTTGACATCTTTTGTCTTTAATTAAGTTGTTTATTTGTGGCGTTAATTTATCGGCGGAAATAACTTTTAAAACTGCGTCCAAGTGTGCGTCCGTCAATCGCGATCTTGCGGGAGACTTGTTTCCTTTCATCAAAGAAAATCATTGTTCACACTTATAGGTACTTCCAAACATTGACAGGATTTTACAGGCAAGTTTTCTCATTTCTCGGTATTGAAAAGGCAAGTACTTATAAAATTCGAATGTACCAACACTATCAAATTTTTCTTTTAAATGGGTTTGACACTGAATCTCAATCACTTCCATCTGCAAGTGTGGGGGAACTTTATCAATATCGATAGTGAAAAGACCAATAAATAAAGAAAAATTGTTTTCTTGGGACTTAAAATCCTGAAAACGCTTTTCAAATTCTGACAGAAGGCTTCCCATTTTCTCTGTATACATTTTGTATGATATTGGGCCACTTGTACTTTCCTGATACGCCTTGCAAGTCGGAAAATGTGACAGATTATCCACCGCTAACTGGTTTTTCCACAGCATCATCTTACACTTGAAAGCTTTAACATGATCATGCATATCTGTTATAACTTGACGTGGTCCTTGCAATTTCGTATTTAAGTCCGACAAGTGTTTTGTGATGTCTACCATAAATGAAAGATCTTGTAAAAAGGTACGTCGGATAATAAGCTGACATCTTGTTCTTTCACTTCCATGAAAAGGCGTATTTCTTCTTTGAGTTTCCAAAACCGATCGAGAACCATAGAACACGAAAGCCATCGCACTTCTGCATAATAAGGTAAACCAGTGTACTCACTTTCTAAATCACGTAAAACGCACAAAACTGTCGCTGATTCAAGCCACGTGACCTTATGAAGTTTATCATTTTTTCACTGACTTTAAAACGCTTTCCAACTTGATCACTTTTGAGCATAAAACTTCTTGGTGGATTATGCAATGAACATGATGAAAATCTGGTTTGTCACTGCCCGTTTCTCTGATATTTGTTTGTAATATTTTAATGAAGCCATTATTTACTCCAGTCATTGAAGGAGCTCCATCTGTTGCAACGGAATACAGTTTTGACAAATCTAAATTGTACTTTTGCAGAAGTCCATAAACAGCATTGAAAATATCCTCCCCAGTTGTTGTATCATGCAATGGTACTAATTCCATCAATTCTTCATAAACGTTGATATCTCTATCAACAGCACGAAGAAAAAACAGCGAGTTGCGCGACACCACACACATCTGTACTTTCGTCACAGGCAATAGAAAATGCAATGAAAGAGTCTGATTTTGTTTTTATCTGTTCGCTTATATTGGCAGCCAACTGGTAACTCTTTCAGCGACAGTATTCCGGGACAAGGATATATTTTGAAAAGCCTTCACGCTCCGGGACTTACAATTTCCGCGGCCTTTACAAGGCACTCTTTTATAAATTCACCTTCAACAAATGGTTTTGAGTGTTTTGCGATCAACTCCGACAGTACGTAGCTCGCTTGAACGGCAGATTCATTTTCTTGCTTTGGACGTGTAAACATAAGCTGTTGATCTTTTAACCGTGATTTTAACTCTTTTAACTTTTCGTTTCTAATCATGCCTGTATACTTGTCAAACTTAGTTTTATGACTATCATAGTGACGTTTTATATTATATAATTTTGGGACACCGACTGTACTGTTACAAATCAAGCAAATAATTTTGTCTTTCACTTCACAGCACAAAAACTCTAATTCCCACTTTTCTTGAAAGATACGATGCTCATCTCCAAGTTTCCTCTTACTTCCACTTGGTTTTGAAACAGACATGTTAAAAACTTTACCCGAAATAAATAACAATAAGTACTGTTACGTGTTGTAACAATAAGTACGCAACTAAACTCGCAATTCTATCGCAACTGACTCATAACTGACTGAACAACTGAACTGAATCGAGCGGTATTGGCTTATATACGGATTGTGATTTCTCGACAGTTCTTTCCAGAATGTTCAGGTAGCGTCATCTGTGTTCTCGCGCGATAGAACTTTCCGGAACAAGCCAGGCTTTTAGGTTGAGCGCGCATCTTAGTTCATCATCACAGTACTTTATTTTCGGTTTTTAACAGGCTCGCGAGCCGCATTACATGGCTGTTTTCAAAATTGATTTGGGGCCGCAGGAAAATGCTCAGTGGGCCGCATGTTTGACATGGCTGGTCTAGATTATTAATTCCAAATTTATCAGCGGACTTGAAAACAACTATGGGAAAACTTGTAGGTGACACATCAGAAGCATTGCCAGGTCCAAGCAACACTACAGGATATTGTGCATATTGCCCTCGCCGTAAAAATCGAAAATCCAAGAAAGTGTGCTGCAAATGCAATCAACACTTATGCGCGGAACATTCAGTTTTCATCTGTCAACAATGTTTGGAACCTATGGAATCGTCGTCTCCATAATTTTGTTTTTATAATTGGTTGTTATTGTTCATTTCTTCATAAATATTACAGAATAATGTTGTTTGTTTTTTAATAGATTTTGTAATAAATTACAATATGTTTCAGTATAAATGCAAATAATATACATAGAAATACTTAAATAAAATTTAAATATATGAGTACATTTTCTAACAAATCTGTAAGCAAGAATCAGTACTTTTATTTAGAAAATAATTAAATACCAATCGATTTAATAACGATAATTGTAGTGTGAGCAAAATTCTCACACGCGACAAACCGCCTAACTGCAATGGTAGAGAGATGCTGGGTTAAAGAAATTGTTAGTTTTAATGTATGTATACATATATTTAATAACCAATATAAACTGAAACTAGATTCACCAATATTGGCCTCCGTCCTACATCACATTTGAAGAAGTATTCCTTTAACAACTACATTTGCATATATTGTTTTTTCATTGATAAATTTTTTTATACATTTGTAAATACATGTATCACATTATTAATATTGGTCAAATATGCAACTTTATTCAACCAGTCTAAAATTTCCCTATTTGCAAATGTTAAATTCTGAAAAGAAGTTCGTTGCTAAATGGCAAAGTCAGCAGATTAAATCACGTTGGCGATAGCCATTTATATAGCATAGCACAGTGTGTTGTGATATCCGGAAGATTGTGTGTATGTGTATCAGTGTATTTACAGACATTAGCCAAAAAAATTAATAAAAGGTAAGTTTCTTTATTGGCATATTATAAAGAAAATAACGTTAGTTTTATTGAAATTGTTTTGCTTGAAATATATTTCGGTAATCTATTGCGTGTAGGTGAACGCACAAACCTCCGAGTTGCAATATGGAAATGTAAGATCGGCAATTGTAATTAATGTTGTTTTATTTATTAACATTTTTACGTGCAACACTCGTGTAGTCTGTAGTTATTAACCATACTGATAAAACAATATAATGATATTTCGCGTATGGTTTGAGATTTTGTACATGTAGTAGTGCGTTTTGACTAGTAAGCTTTTTTTTTAATCGTTATTTACTCGAACGTACGATATCTAAAGAAGATGCAGATATCCTTGTATTCCATATCACATTTTACACGATTTCCAAAATTTACGGTTTTCATGTTAATTGCGGTAAATTGGCACGTGTTGTTTTATCGTTTTTGATTTACCTATATAGTATGTCCCAAACTTCTGACATCGGAGGATAACTAGTCGATAAAAAAGAATTTGTCACATTTAGTACAGTTACTGAGTGCACATTTTAAAAATATTTTGGACTAAAAATGTATTTTAGAGGGTATTTTAGAAGATATAGCTAATTAACAGTGAAAATGATACCTACTTTAACACTCTACCAACTTCAAAGCACAAGTAAGAGTTTGTTTTCGGTTAATAATAATGATTCTACTTGATAGTGATTTTATTCTTTTCAATGCCAATTTAATTTACACTTTGAAATTTTTGTAGCCTTAATACATTCAATTGACTTATAAGTAGAAACTTTTTACTATTTATATTTATTTATATTTTTTAAAGAAAGCTGTGCTAATTTCAAAATAACTGTTTGTATACAAATTTTACAGAATCTTATTTGGTTTTGTAGGTAGCACATTCAATAATGATGTACTAAAAGGAATTTTTGAAGCTATAAGCAGGTTGGAGTTTACAATGTCTCAGTTGAAGGTCAATCAAGAAAAATTTTGTTTGCTATCAATCAAAATGCAAATGTTGATTTGGTGAAAAAATGGCCAATGGAATTTCCAGTAACTACTATAGAGAAGTTTGAAGAGCTCGAACGTTTATTAACTACTGGTTTGCAGAATATAAACTGGTGAGTTATTTATATTTAGTAGTTCAGTTATGGAACACGCCGTTGGGTAAATTTTTGTTGTTCTAAACATATTGAACGAATTTTGTTTTCCAATGCTTTATTATTATCACAAGAATTATGCGAGTTACTATCATTGAATTTCATAGCACCAAAATTGCAATAAATTGATAAACCTTGAAAATTTACAAGGAAAATTATGATGTTAAAATCTTGCAGTTACGTCCACATTTCGCATTGAGTTCATTCCCTATCATTGTCTGTTATTCGAAATACTTCTGCCGAATGGCACAGACTTAAAGTTAAGTAATATCATTCAGCAATAATATTACTTTGTATTTTGTTTTAGATGAAACATTTGGTACTACAAGGAGGAAGGACCTGTAGGGAGAGTTGCAAAATAATGTTGCGTTTGGTCATTGACAAAAATGTTGCACACATGTTTTCTGCCAGAGGCAAAAAGGGAAAGAGGAATTTTTCTGCTACGAATATGTGCAACACAATTATTGGTAACTAATTATTTCTTGAAATTGCATTGGTTATCATAAATTCTTTAGTTTTCTATACCTATACATTTGGCCATTTGCACGTGCACGGGCGATATTTCGGAAAATATTCGGTTTAAAAAAAATTTCTTAATGGAACCACCCATTTTTATTGCAAATTTGGGTTGCTTGGGCAATTCTAACGTGACTTTATGCATTATACATGATTGTGTAAATTGGGCGGTTTTCGAGTATTTCACTTTTTTCTGAAAAAATCGCAGTTAAATAAATTCCAGGATAACTAACTGAATTATTCAATTTTTTCGAAACGTGAATTTTTTCGGAGAAAGTAAAATAACGTTAGAATTGCCCAAGTAATCCAAATTTGTGATAAAAAATAGGTGGTTCCATTTAAAAAAACGTTGGTATGTCGCGCTTTATGGAACATTCTGTATAAACGAGGATAATTTCAAATTATCCACCTCATTGATCTGCACTTTTATTAAGAAAGTTTTTTTCCACGACCACTATGAAAACTTTACATTTCGTAATCATAAACCACTAGAGAAAAATTGTCATATCTAAACATCTACAGAAAATCATTTCGTTACTAGTAACTGTATATATACCCCAATTAACTGAATGTAGTTGCAAAACCTGAAAATCTGTCAAAACGACGTCAACACTTCAAATAAAAAAGTAAACTTGATAATTATTGTTCATTATTGAGAATAAAAAATGTTTGGTAGTCATGAAAACACCTATATTTTTTTAATTGCCAAACTGACAGTTAAATCTTAAATTAAATTTTGATAAAACTCATAGATACTACATACTGGTCGTGGAAAAAGTATAGTGTATTACTTGAGGATAAAATCATGTTTCATTGCTCGTGATTATAAGCGCTCGGGCTACCACTCTCGCGCAGTTAACGCACTCGCATGAAAACTGTGATTTTCTCCTAGTGTAATACAATATACTATTTCTAAATCTAATATGTTCTGAGATTAAGATTATTATTTTCCGGGTTGAGCCGTGTTCGTCCTTCCTTCCTACGTTCTCTGCTTGACGTTTCGCTAACCATGCTGTTAGCTTCTTCAGAAGTTACTCTAAAGACTGATGTTGTTGTCTTCTGCTCCTCGTTATATACCTATGTTCCGTTACGGTTGGTTGATGTCGCTCAGTGACGGGTGGTTGGTTTTCGATGGTTGGTTGATCTTCTGTTTGGTATCGACTAATTTTGTGGCGACATTTGTTTTCTTTGTTTTTGTGAAGAGTTAGTTTCCACGTGTTGCTTAATCGGTAACCATCTTCTCGATTGAAATCAAGAAATCATGGTGACACGCGCAGATAAAGGCAACGCTACAGTAGTCATGAACACCGAAGACTACAAAATGAAAATCAAATTGCTACTGGATCCACAACTTTACACCAAGTTAAAAGGAGATCCAACCAACAAAATTGAAAAAACAAACGAGAGCCGCAATCAAACATTCAGCTATACCAGTCGATCAACATTGTCAACTGCTACCTTCCGGGACCAGACCACCTAGACTATACGGATTACCAAAAATTCACAAATTTGGTAACCCCCTAAGGCCAATTGTCAGCACATGTGGATCTCCAACTTATGAACTGGCCCGTTACGTGGCTAAGTTTCTACAACCGTACGTGGGAAGAACTGAATCTTTTGTGAAGAACTCCGAACACTTCGTCGAATTACTGATGACTCTGGAAGTAACCAATGACGATATACTAGTTAGTTTTGATGTAGAATCGCTATTCACTAACGTACCAGTCGACGATACACATAACATCATAAAACAACTATGCACAACCCATGGGTTAAGAGAAGACATACCAGAGCTAGCAAGAATATGTCTGAATACAACTTACTTTCTATGGAACGGAGATTTCTACGAACAAAAATCAGGTGCAGCCATGGGATCACCATTATCACCGGTTATTGCGAATATCTTTATGGAAGCATTCGAGCAAGAAGCCATTCAATCCAGCGAACAGAAACCGAAATGCTGGTTCAGATACGTGGACGATACCTTTGTCATATGGCCTCATGGGAAAGAAGCACTTACTGTATTTCTTAACCACCTCAACACTCAGCACGAAAAGATCAAGTTTACCATGGAGACAGAAGAGAATAAGGAGCTTCCCTTCCTGGATGTTCTAGTGAAACCAGGGGATAACAACAAGTTGGCTCATAGGGTATATCGTAAAAAGACACACACCGACCGATACCTCCATGCCACATCACACCATCATCCACAGCAGAAGCGGTCTCTAATCAAAACTTTATTGCATAGAGCTAACAAGATTCCTGACGAGGTTCACAAGGCAAAAGAACTTCGACACGTCCAACAAGCCCTAATGAAGAACGGCTATACCAAAAAAGAAATAAGAGCCGCCTGTCGCAGGAAATCAAACCCGCTCGTTTGCCATTCATTGCTGGAGTAACTGACAAATTAAGAAAATCATTGGAGAAGAAGAATATCGGTGTCAGGTTTGGAACGGTTAGAAAAATCCAGCAACTACTACCTTCTAATAAAGATAACCTGCCGAAACTCTCAACAAAAGGGGTCTACCAAATTGATTGTTTATGTGGAAAGGTCTACATTGGTCAAACCGGACGCAACATAAAATGTAGATTAAAAGAACATCACCGAGACGCCAAGTCCAGAGCGGTAGATAAATCAGCAATCGCAGAACATCTACACGAAAAAGGAAAACACATCATCAACTTCGAGGAAGCTAAAGTTCTATCAAGGACTAACAACTACTATCCAAGGATAATCAGAGAATCCTTAGAAATTATGAAAAATAAAAACAACTTCAATCGAGAAGATGGTTACCGATTAAGCAACACGTGGAAACTAACTCTTCACAAAAACAAAGAAAACAAATGTCGCCACAAAATTAGTCGATACCAAACAGAAGATCAACCAACCATCGAAAACCAACCGCCCGTCACTGATCGACATCAACCAACCGTAACGGAACATAGGTATATAACGAGGAGCAGAAGACAACAACATCAGTCTTTAGAGTAACTTCTGAAGAAGCTAACAGCATGGTTAGCGAAACGTCAAGCAGAGAACGTAGGAAGGAAGGACGAACACGGCTCAACCCGGAAGAAAATAATCTTAGTGACAACAGCCGCGAAAGCTTACATTCATACATGTTCTGAGATATCGCCCGTGCCCGCACTAATGGCCCACCCTATATAATAGTTCAGTTGTTGTTTATTTGTTTACAATAGGTTTGTTTAATCAAAAACCTGAAATCAATCGGGGCCAGCAAAATGACTAGAACTGAGTTACGTGACTAACTTCAGCTAACAATGTGGTTTGATTAATTCGTAGTTTCTGATCAAATAAACCTATAATATTTTATTTTTTTATGGAGCTTAAGTTCAAGTTTTCTTTAATTTAAGGGGCCATTTAAAGTAGATACGACGACCATACTGATCAAATTATCAGATATATTGGAGATTTATTGGCTACTTCATGAGATTGGGGAGGTCGTAAACTAAGCATGCTCATTTCAACAAAGATAAATAATGAAGTAGATAGTATAATAGATAATCTTGAAAACAAAGAAGAGAGCGAAGAAGATCGTACTAGCAAAGATGCTAATGTTACAATCAATGATATAATCATATTGCGATACAATGATATAATTTTAGATTAAAATGAATTTGTTGAATATATTTCTCTTATTAATATAACAAGTATTGCATCATTCTATAATTTTTTTAACTAGCTTGCATTGTTTTTAAATGTACATGTGAATGAAATTTCTGAAATTTATGATACTGTGAATTGTTACCAGGCTGTATGGGCGTAAGTTTTTTCATAGCATTATGGTCGCAAATTTAAATTTGCCAGATTTACACAAATAAACAAATTTTAATGACAATTTGGTTACCATAGTAACCAAGTCAAATTACAAAAGTCAATAGACTCGTCGGTTTAAATCCTCCTCGAGACGATATTTTTTTTTTTGTTTATTTCAGGTTTCATCGCTTTATCAAAATCATGTAGATCAATCATTACTTTGTAAGATGAGTAATATTGAGGATATTTTAAAGAAAGTTACTCACAAACAACTTCAGAAAAATGTTGTTTAAGAAAATCTTCAACAACTTTTATTTTCGTATTTGGATCCAAGCGAGAAACATTAAGAAACGCCTTTTTTGGAGCTATACTTTATTAAAGATTTAGCTGTGTTATTCATGCTACCAATTAGGCTAGCATTGTATCTCTTACATTTATTCGTAATTGCGGCAATATCTTAGCTATACAGTAGAGGTGCAGAATTTAAAAGTTTGCTATCGTTGGGTACTATTCATTTTTAGTTAACTTCCTGGATAGTTGTATTAACATCTGCTCTAGTAATAACATGCATAGGTATTTGTTTAGATTTATTTCCGTCTTGCTTGTTAGATAATTTTGTATTGACCTTTGTATGAATTGAATTATTATCATTTATAGACATATTTACTTTTGTATTATTTACGTTCGTATTATTCATCAATTTTAGACTATTCATATTATTAATGAAACATATTTTTTCCTCTAACAACAACATCTTACCTCTCAATTCCGAGATTAATATCTTAATGATTAATAATAGATTTAAGTAAAGATGTAGTAGATAAGTCATTTTTTTCATAGCTTGAAGCACAAACCACACTATCACTTGCACAAACTTTACATTTAACTAATTCATCTGTAATAGCATTTTGAAATATCTGCACAAGATGGATGATAAAACTATTTTTACAAATCGAACATGTTAATGCCTTTTTAGACTAAAACATTTTTCCGTCGACCTCATTATAAAATTGAGTTTTACGTACTCCCTGAATAATCATAAAGTAACACTTTTTAACTGTAATACTTTTCGTCCGCAAACACTTTTCGTCCGCAAACATCTGTCAATGTCAATTATTATTTTATGTCAAATTAAATAAAGTCGAAGTAACCAGTATGAAAACCCATTTTAAGAAAGGATGAATTTAGTGACTACATAGGATATTACAGTACTTTAGGTACACACTGAAACATTTTAGATACTGCAGAATATTGTTTGTTTACTTCTATTTATAACCTCAATTTCTCAATCCCACACAACTTTGAACAAAAACAATTTGTTGTTCAAATTACAAGTAAATGATTTTAAGTGCTTTGAAATGATATTAATAAATTGTTTATAGTTTCTTCAATGTGCGAAGCATATAGAAGAGCCTGGTTGTAATTTCACAATACTCGATACATTGTTTTCAATATATAACACTTTAACTTCTTTAAAGTTATTCATTTATAAGGTAAAACAGAATTCATACGACTTGAGATTGCTTTAGACAATTTTATTAGGTAACATTTTGATACCGAAGCGGAGTTCCGATACAAAATTTTCACGATCATAAAATACAAAAACTTACAGTAGAAGTGAGTTAATTATGGGTACCTTTCTATTACTGTATTTGATTGATGTAAATAAGTAATAATGCTAATGGAAAACACAAGAACAGTAATTACTTGTGAAAATCATTTGAATATTGATTCTGTCGCAGGAAAAACAAAATAGAATCATATAAGCCATCAACATTACTGGGTTCAAGATTTATTCGTACACAAAAACAAGGTGATTTCACAGTTTTCAATAAGCTGAAAGAAGATTATTACATTTTTGAAACATTTTCGGAGTGAATCAAAAACTACGTTTGCATACTTTCTTACGGTCAGGCAATATTTTTATTGAATATAAAATGATTTTAAGTCTGACCACGGTACAAACTCAGTCTTATAACTATTATATGTCCAATTAGTAAGAATCGACTTTAATGTGTTTAATAGGAGAAACTTCATTACATGTTTGATCATAAACAATTAAAGAATGCATTAATTTTGAGGGTAGGCTTCCAACTATAACTACATTTTTAAATATACTTCAAAATAACACTACCTAAATGTAATTTTTATTATTTTAATAAATTATAAAAAGTACATGTTTTACCTATTACCTATCATAATCAAGTGATCTTATAAAAATTATGTGATTGTTGTAAACAAATGCTTTATCGGTACAATATTCGAACGCGGAAAGCTTTTATTTCCTTTAATAAATTTTGACACAAATGTTACAATACTGAACGGTGAAGTGAACATTAGGTACAGTAAAATCAGAACAAACGTAAAATTTTTGTTTAAAATTACTAAACATTTTGTTTTCAGTAAACGGTAATAAATAGAAAATTAATTAATTTAAGGTCAACGGAAAAATTAATATGTACCTCGGAAAAAGTGCTTTTTAATAACCTCGCCTGTTTGCTTAGCCTCGGCTAACGCCTCGGCCAGCAAATTCAGTCTCGTACATAAAAGTGCACTTTTTTGTCCTTGTTACATAAATAACTATTTATGTTATTTGTTTTACATTTTCAAAAAATTCCTAAAATAAATTTTAATTTACCGGAGAATAGGCAACCAAATTTGCATTAATAGATTTTAGTATATTTGTTTAAATAATCGTACACATTTGACCTGGTTATCGAATTATATTAGAAATTTTCCCTGTAATGCTGTTAATGTTCAATTTTCGTTCGAATACATCGTATTTGTTAGGTAAGATTTTTAAAGAATTTCTCGGTAGCTGAAGGCATCGGTGAGAACTAGATCTATTTTATTAAAAACCTATAACCCATTATTGTTTTATTTACAATAGAGAAATTTCCGCGAGCTTTTGATTAAACTTAAAGTAAGACCTCCAAAGCAAAAGAATCCAACTTATCTATTGTTGTAATTGCAACGCAACTGAAGATATTTAACAAATGGTGTTATTAATTTATGGAATCGAACCGCTAACCGCATTACTTTAATTCGGCAGCACAATTGTCTGTTTCTTATCGACGCCTTGGCCGCCGAATCTTCAATCAACTGCAAAAGTCAGAAGTTATAGATTATTTTTTACGTTGCACGAACAATACAAAATAACTTACCTATATTCCGCATTTCCAAAATTTCATGCGTTTTTTTTATTATTTTGTTATCACTGCACATTAGTTATAAGAATTACATATATGTATATAATTAACCACTAAAAAAAAGATATTTGTTTAAGTGACGGGCGTGCATTTCAGATAATTTTCACCCATGTCTATTGTTTTCTTTTACGTTTACTCCCAATCAATAATTTAAGTACCGATAGTGCAACAGTAACCTTTACAAATTAATTATTGCCAAATAAATAAATAAAATAAAATTAATTTTAAGTTAAATAAAAAATTAAGAAAATTAAATTCAATTCTAAACAAAAACTAACTTAAACTTAAAAGTCAATTAAAACTAACTTATAACTAACCCAAAATTAAGCTTAAGTTACTAATTATAAACTAACTTACCACTAACAAAAAAATTTATACAAATTGATCAATCTAGGTTACAGTTGTTTCAATTTATGATTAATTTTAGTTCTACCCCTTTATGGTGACTTTGCACCTAAAATATAAATAAAACTATTATCAATTTGCATAGCCCAAAATTACTATTTTTTTTATTTACATTTTTTATAACAAAATAAGAAACAAGCTTAAATATTTTATTTTTGTTAATTCTGATTATATAAGAAACCAGTCACAATTGAACTATCATTTTTTGGGCTTATAATTTCCTTTTTGTTCTAGCAAACTCTCCAGACGTCCAGGAAAGTTTAACTGGGCCGTTAATTAATAAAACTAGAGTGACAGACCAGGCGCCCACCCTTACATCTCTGCCCTTCTAACAGGACACAAGGTAAGGGTATCGTGGAACGTTCTTATTTACATCTCAAATTATTTTCTACGTTACAACACTTTGAGCAAGACAAATTTAGACTACCATTTGTTGTAAAGTTAAGCATGCAATTTTGACCAAAAAACAAAAGAATATCAAATAATAATCCAGTTGGATAGGCAACTTTCCATTTTAAGGTGCAGGTATGCTTGCAGTCGAAAAATTTAAAAATTTCTAGCGACATTCTGGTTTCGATTGGTAATCATTTTGGAGATTTTATTCTTTAATCGATAACTGATTTCCGGATTTCAGTTATTTGTCTTCTTGTGGGTGACGCCATTTCTTTGCGAACAGCCTCGCTGCGTTTTGCCATTCTATTCTAGTGTCATCGGAAATGTTTGGACAACCATAACCCGTTACTCGAGCACTCCCATACAAGGGAAATCTGTGAAATTCTTGTCGAAATTTATGCAGGTAAAGATTTATATAGCAGGTTTTCAAAATTCTAATACACACCTTGCTTTCAGGGACGTTTTTTTGTTTCTCTTAATTTTTTCTTCGTTGTGGTCGCTGTTCTTTTTCATTTACTCAAAATCTCCGTTGCCGTGCGTTTACTGCGGAGCAACTGGATTATTCGGAAGGTTGTCATCGCAAAGGTCTGAACTTTATTTTATTATTCAGGGAGTGTCGCATCTCTGGAAATTAGATTCAAAACTCAAGCATTTGTCCGTTCTCAATACACACGTGCCATCAGCACACGATGAGTTTGTGTCTCATACTTTTAAACTCGGCATCATAAACATTGCGCTGTACGCTTAATAAACTCGTGTATCGTATGCATTCAGGTAATCTTCTGTACAAGTCAGGTAAGGGTATATTATTCGGGATCATTTTTTTAACCCACCGTTTGTAGGTTTTTCATTATATCAGTATACGGTGCGGTTAGATCCAGTCCCGGCTCATTGCCTCTGAATATTTGCAAGCGAATTAAAAGCTACGGTCTTGTATTACAAAGCTAACCACTTATATAACTCATTTATTCATAATTTCTGTATAAATTTGCAAGAAAAAATGTTAAAACCGTTTGTTTCAGCACAAAATGCATTATTGGTCGCAAACTAATCCGCATTGGATGCGCGAAGTGAATCACCAAAATATCGGGTGATTCATTTAGAGGTACTTTTTATGATGGGAATTTAATTGCAGATTGCGCATGCGTCTTGCCAACTGAAGTGGCATTCATGTATGTCTGTATGTCAGTTATTACGATTCCAACAGTTAGTAAATCTAAAGGAAAATTGCAATTAGTAATTCCTCCTGTCAAAAATTCTGAAAGGAACGACATAAAAACGCTTACGTCGATAACTATAACGAATTACTTACGATGTTTCAATAGTCCACCAATTTCAATGTAAAATCTCGATATATCACCTTTGTTTTTTTTGACAGAAATTTCTATTGCATCGATATGCTCGTATAATGCCATACATACCATTCAAACGTTTGAGTTGGCTAACCAAAAGAGCAAGAAAATTCATACACGAGAATTAATATCTCAAATAATATAAGAATTATTTAGCGAGAAGGTATAGTGAATAAAAATTACCGTTACATACTGACGGTACACTCGCCTTCTTTTAGGCATAAAGACATTTCCTTAATAAAGACTTTTTTAATTATTTGTCAGGTAAACAAATTAAAAATCAAGAACTGCAAAATCAATAATACATGAAGAAGGAACAACACGCAAATAATTGTTTTTTTTCCTGATATTTCAACATTCTTTTACGTGAAAACCATACGATGTACAAATAAATTTGAAAACATAAATTATAAAAATGTTCTTTTCTTTACTTTATCTTTGGTCGGTTTTTTTGCTTAATATAGTCCGTAAAATGTAAGATTCGTATTTTCGGATTAGCGCTTCATTCAACTGCCACAGGTAGAAAGTATATCTATTTCGTTTCCTCCTACAGCGTATGATGTAGGCAGAAAAAAGTAGAATGTTTTTAACGCGACGGGTGGTGAACTAACACCTTCACTACACGTAACGAGATATCGTACATTTAAACATTTGGTTAGAAAGAGACAACAAAACGAATGGTATGTTGCAGTTTAACCAGTAAATACTCACATAAATTCGCTTTAAAGCGGTATTGAAAATGTTTCTAGCGTAAAGTGCATAACTTGTAATTCTAAATATATTTATGTTAATCATTTGAAACAATGCTTTAATGACCTTTTCTAAAAACAAATTAGATAATGACGTTACCGTAATTATTTCTTTTAATGAGTTACACATATTTTTAAATACAGTAATGACATTAACCTTCATTTATCTTGGCAGAAAGTATAAATTCAACTAATGAAGTGAATTATTGTTTACTTATTATTAAGTAAGTACATGCTTACTAATAGAAAGTTAATAAAAACCAAAGTTACGTTTTCCAAACATTCAAACTGTTCAATCTCATATTTATGATTTTGTGTTAATCCAAATAAAAGTTTAAGTAGTAAATATTTTAATCAACCACTAAACAACAGTAGTACAACATATCGTACATAATTATAGAAATAAATATTTACAAAAATTACACAAAGCATTGATAAATAGGTACAAATTAAAAAAAACAAATATGTTTTAAACCATGTCCTCTGTATCTGCATATAAATCATCTTCCGAATCACTGCTTCCAACAGAAATGATTAATGGTGTTACCTCGACATCTAATAATTGCTCTCGTGACCACCCCTGTACTATAACTTTTTCAGTATGTAAAATTGTTTTTTCCACACTGCACTATCACACTGTTGCAGAGATTCTTCCCACATGTGTAACACACTAGCATCCGAATATCCATCTCTACCGATGTGTTTGTCGTAATAGGACTTGCAGATCCCCAAATGTGTTCAATTGCATTAAATTGACAATGGTAGGGTGGTAGTCGAAGAATAAAGTGACCATGTTCTTGAATAATGTTGTCCACTACGTAGCGTTTTTCTATTGCATGTTTCTTTGCAAGATTCAAAAGATTTATCTTTAAATCTTTTCGGAAAAAGATATATTTTTATTTTTCAACCACTCCTGTATTTCTTGTTTTTCCAAGCAGTCGACGGCATTCGTTCCATAAGACGGGAATGATAAGACGCGTTGTCCATAATTATCAAAGACGGATTGCATAGCTTTGGTAATAACTGTTCTGTTAACCATTTTTCAAAAACCGTAGAGTCCATATTATCGTGGTAGTCTGATGTTTTAGATTTTGCAACAAATACTAAACTTGCACCTTCTATAAAACCATCAGAATTTCCAGCGTGCAAAATAATATACCTTTTCCCAGTTGAAGAATATTGGGCATTTTTAACAGTATTTGGAGTATCATCTTGCCAAGATCTTTTAGGTGATCCTCTGGAAAATATCCACGTTTCATCCAGAAACACAACAGATAAAGGTGATTCTGCATTCATGTTCTGTATATATTGTTTTAGAAATTTAACACGCGCAAATACAACACTGTTCTTTTCGCACAGCGCTCTCCGATTACAGTCTTTCTTATACTTAAAACCAATATCACTCAAAATCTTACTTATGGTCGGTCTAGATGCTTCTAACAAGCCTTTAACATGTAACGTATGTTTAAGCGCATCTAACGTGACATGTTTCTTTTGTGCGTACATGTCATACAGTACATCCCTTATTGTATGTTTTAATCCTTCTGGTATATCAGTAGTTTTATATTTTTTCCGACATCTCTTGTTCCTTTTAGGCAATGGAGTGTTAGTTTTTCACTAGCAATGATCTTTTTAATGTGTCAACTGATATTTTTAAAGCATCACATGTTCTTCGCTGCACTGCCATAACACTACATAAAGAGCCACTGTTATCTTTTTCTCTGCAGAAATATTCATGTACGTTAAGAACTAATTCGCGGCACCGTTCATTTAAGCATTTGCCAGGCATCTTTCGACGTTTTAAAAGAGAAAGCACGAAGAAAACTACACAATAATTCACTTCATTAGTTGAATTTATACTTTCTGCCAAGATAAATGAAGGTTAATGTCATTACTGTATTTAAAAATATGTGTAACTCATTAAAAGAAATAATTACGGTAACGTCATTATCTAATTTGTTTTAGAAAAGGTCATTAAAGCATTGTTTCAAATGATTAACATAAATATATTTAGAATTACAAGTTATGCACTTTACGCTAGAAACATTTTCAATACCGCTTTAAAGCGAATTTATGTGAGTATTTACTGGTTAAACTGCAACATACCATTCGTTTTGTTGTCTCTTTCTAACCAAATGTTTAAATGTACGATATCTCGTTACGTGTAGTGAAGGTGTTAGTTCACCACCCGTCGCGTTAAAAACATTCTACTTTTTCTGCCTACATCATACGCTGTAGGAGGAAACGAAATAGATATACTTTCTACCTGTGGCAGTTGAATGAAGCGCTAATCCGAAAATACGAATCTTACATTTTACGGACCATAGCATGCTTTGCCACTTATAAGCCGAAAACAAGCGAAAGAAATAATTTTTAGTGGTTTTTTTATAATTTCTCATATTTGCGAGAAAAAAATTTGTGGAACAACTCAAGATTCGTATTCGGCACATCGAAACATAAAATAAATCACTAAAACCAAATACCACAGAACTTTCCACTTCGGTCCTTTTTTGTTCACCATTTGACCAAACTAATGGATAGAAATTGATTACAATGATTCGTCTTGCATAAAGAAAACACGTATGGTGCTTTAGAAGCAACAACTAATTTTTTTTGGTTTTGTTAAACGTTGAAAATGCAAATTTTTGTTGGTTGAAGTATTGTATGTCCGATACCGTCGGGTTGTGCTTTCTTTAATATACTAAGTGATATAGATAGAGGAACACCCAGTAATAATGAATTTATTTGAACAATTTTTGGTATACTAGTGTATACGAATTAGATTAGTAAACGATCACAATTTAATAAAAATTAAACTGTTAACTTCTTCAAAAAACTTAATAATGTGTTGCTCCACCACGATGTCTTGTGCACTCATTAACACGTCTGGGCATACTTCTAATGACGTGATCGATTTCTTCTTGAGGTATCTCATCCCATGCTATCTGTAACTGATGCTGCAAAGCCGCTAGAGTTTGTGCAGGGTGAGGTAAATTGAGTAATCTTTTTCCCATAATATCCCAGACGTGCTCGATGGGCGAAAGATCGGGAGATCTTGGTGGCCAAGGCAACAAAGCAATTTGATTGGCCTCAAAATGAGCCAAAGAAACCCTAGCAACATGAGGTCGTGCGTTGTTTTGTGGGAATGGGCTGTTGGGGATGGTCTGAACATAAGGTACAATATTGGGGTCTACGACCTCCTGGATGTAGCGCACAGCGGTCATGTTACCTCTAATTGTCTACAAATTTACCATACTCTTTTTTAATAAGCGTCATAATCCTAATTAATAATAAAAACTTATTTTCTTCTAGGTCTTGTCTTCCGACACAGCCAGATTTGTATACATTTCTACTCACCTTTTTACTCAGTTTGTACTTGATAGGTACGTGTATTGACATAAGCTGGCACAGCTCTTTATTATGTGACCTTTGACGTTAAATTACAATTTATATTAATTAAATATGTTTATTGTCGCTAGAATTTAGCTTTTGCAGCTTTAATTTGCAACCTTAGTCGTCAAATTACGGTTTTATTTTGATTTAACTTGTTCCTTTTTGCTTAAAAATTCTCACTTTTACTGGTTTATGAACGTTATTAACATCGTTTGTTTTTCAATTTTGTTTTAAATAACTAGAAGACATATTCGTTGATTGATTCTATTGATTTTTTTTACTTAGACTTTGTATAACTTGCGAGATTTTTGCCTTTTTCGGAAAAATCTTATCACAAATTAGTGCATTACTTCCTTAATTTTTTTTGTCTACTTTACGATTGTATGATTGTATGTTTACATAAAAGAAACTCCCGTTGCCATATTCAGCTTAATAGTCAATCATCTTTCCAAGCGTAATGATGTGCATATAGCACAAAAATTTCAAGTACTATGATGAGGTGGATGGGTTCGGTTTTTGGGAGGTTATTTCTGAAATAGTCATTTAGAATACTACCTAATTTTGAGGTAGCTGAGTTTTGTTAGTTTGTAGTCTTCTGCAAATTTCGCTTATGCGGTTTAGTAAAGAATTTTTCCGCTGTTAGCATAAAATTTTTTTATTCTTTTTTGTAATGAGAAATTGATTGATAACGACTTAAGAGCGGGCGGACAAAGTGGTGGGGTAACTTTTTAACTTAGCAGCATTTGAAACCAATTCTATATTTTTAATATTCGCCCAAGGTGGCGTTGTTAGTGCACCCTCCTAATAATTATATGGTGCACCTACACCAATATCTGACGTCATAACCACTGGTCACAACCGCCACTGCATTTACAATTGTAAAAACTGACGGTACGGGGCGTTCTTAATTATAATATCACACAGTAGGCAACGTTAGGAATTTAAAGTAGTTATGTATTGTATGTTGCCTAGCAAAGAATTTACAATTTTCGAAGAACCGATTGTTTGTGTGATAACATCTACTCACACTAGATTTACCCATTTTGAATAAGTTATTAAAACAAATGAAAAATAACAGTAAAATAATTATATTCCTCTAAACAGAAAGAAATCCTGACATTTATTTCATATTTCTATTATTTCATTCTTATCGTCGCACGTGCGATCGTCTTATCAGCCGACAAAGAGGCTCGCTATTTAGTGTATTACGTCTACACGTCAATAACGGCAGCAGGAAAGATTTTTTTCTGCACGTCGGGTATATTTATTTTATTCAGAACTTTTCGATAAAATTCCCTATAAAGAGACTCTTTTAAAAGTAAAAGTATTGGGAGTATGTTTTAAATTTTGGATTCCATTTTACTTTTACCACTAAAAGAGATGAAATTTGAAAATCCTGACTTCTTTACTGTCCTAAACGATCAGTAAATTGTATTTATATAAAAAAAATTATGCATTGGCAGTAATGTGTTGTCATCGCTGTTCATCGATTTATCCACGTGGTTATCGATTTCCCTTAGCAGTACGCGATTGTCTATCTATCTAGTCTCAGTCTGAAGCATCGCATCGTTATCAGCTATTTCTAAGTTTTTAAGAACCGACGAACAGTGTTTAGTTTTTTAGTTAAAAATTAGATTGTGCGTTAAATTACATAGATTCACGGTCAATAATACATAATGCCGAAAAGTACTGTGATTTCGAAGAAACGCAACAAAAAAGCCAAATCCGCTAAGTTGCAGTGGGAAAAAATTAAAAAAGAACAGTAAGTTTTATAGAAAACTATTATAGAAATTACCTATAGTAATGAAACAAATTTACATTAGGGCCAAAGCTACCAGTTGTCTTTTTACTGATATTCCTCCAACCGATATTCTTTATGATGAAGCTGAAACGTGAGTTTGTAAATACAGCCGAACTTACAAAACTCGATTATATGTATTTAATTATACAGGGGAATATGTTTTTGTAAATTCGTATAAGAAAGTCTGAAGTTTTTAAATAGTCCACTGGTATCTATATAAATAGTATAAAAGATTTTTCTAATTCGCCATACTATTATTTTGTATGAAAGCGCTAATTTTCAAATTTTTGCACTAGTACATTTTTCTCCTAACATCTACAGTTATGAAGATATTTATACATTTTTAGTAATAATATAAGAAGAGAGTGAGAATAAATGGAATAAATTTATAATTTTTGACGTTTTAAAAACCAATAAAATGCTTTTTAATTGTCACAAGAGTTAATTTTAATTAATCATGTCATTATTATAGTGGGAATAAAGTTCTTGTGTTTGGTTTTGGTTGCTTAGGTGTCAACGCAAATGTGTGGTTGATATACTTTTATTGTAAAAATTTGTCAGTCAAAAAATAATCTAGTCAAATATAACTTGAGAGTTCGATAAATTAGAAAATAATTTGAGAGATTTTTCGAAATTAAAAACAATAATTTAACAAGTGTTCAAAATTTTCGCCATTTTGTTGTAGACACGTCTCAAGTCTTTGCCGTAAATATACAGCTACATTTTGTAACATCTCGTGTGTGACGTTAAAAATGCGGTTTTTATTCTGTATGATTTGAAAAATGTGAATAGTGGATTATTTTTAACGTCCCTTTAAAATAAGCCAGCCCCGTAAATTTTAGACACATAATCCAGTTTTTGTGAATACGGCTGTGAATGTTTGTTACTATAACAAATATTGTGTTTTGAAGGATGGTTCCTGACAAACAATCAGCTACAATTGACATTATTAATAATTCGAGCTTTACTCAAGAATCTGACTATGGAAACCCTTTGTAAGTATTTAATTGTTTTTGGGAATACCCATTTTTTATTAGTCAAGTGTGTACATACGAAGGAAAGACCAGTCAAACACTGATACGGATTTTAATTTTTGTTAGTTTAAGTAGGTATAATTACATTTTCAAATTAACATGGTAATATCGACATGTCAACTGTCTAATATCAATAAAAATTTAAAAAATTATATTATTTTTGATTTTTGTTTTTCAAACTAAACGCAAAACGAAGCAAAAATAACAATTGTCTTTGGTAAATTTCTCAGGATTATATGGAAAACCCTTGGTACATAGACGATTGATACTACTGTCTACTGGTGATAGTTTTCATAGACTAACCATTGCCATTCGTTTTCTGAAACTGATGATTCAATTATCGCTTGTTTTTTGTCTTACTTAAATATCGATATTTGCCTGGTCTCTCCAACTAATCACTCAATGGTAAATCTTAGTACACGTTATACTTCTCTATAGTTTTCAAGATCCCGAACGGAAAGTTATTACTTACAATAAAAATGTTCACCCACAAAAAGAATTGGGTATAGTTTCTTCTGACGAATGTGAAAGGTAGGTACATTGCAAAATTTCGCAATACATTACGACATGTGATTTTTTATGTGTAGGATCGATACTCACTATTTGGATTATGAATCAACATCGAAAAAACCTTCTTTAGTAATTGGCAATCGAATTGTAGACTTAGGATATCTTTTAGAAACTACTTTGGAAATGCAATACAGCCATGCCAAAGTTTGCACATTTGGCAAACTTGTGATACAAAACGAGCTACGTTCATCAAACAGCTTGGTTAGCACAATTGTGTTATGTTGCAAGACATGCAATAACATTTTTAAATTGAATACTGAAAACCCAAGCATCCCAGTTTCATGTATAAACATTGGGGCAGTTTGGGGAACTCTTGCCACCGGAAGTACCTACTCACATTGTGATGAATTTCTTGCCTGTTTGAATATACCGATGATGTCTGAAAAGCAGTTCCGGGAAATTGAAATAACTTTGGGAGTGGTAATTATCATATTTTTGTATTAATAGTTCTGCGTAATAAATGCACAAATTAGGAATGGAAATCATCACTGTTTAAATCCATGGAAGAAGCAGGTGTTGAAGAAAAAGCATATGCAATAAGTAAAAACCATTTATGCTTAGATGGTACTCCGTGGATTACAGTGTACGTGGATGGCTCATGGAGTAAGAGAAGTTATGGTACCAATTTTAATTCACTTTCGGGAATGATTGGCATTATTGGGCGTCATACAGGAAAATTGATTTATTTAGCGGTCAGAAACAAGTTCTGCTGCGTATGTATTCGTGCTGAAAATAGAAACATTCCAACACCTGCACATATTTGCTATAAGAACTGGACCGCATCGGCACCAGCAATGGAAGCCGACATGGCAGTGGAGGGTTTTACTCTTAGTGAAACGATGCATGGTGTTAGATATAAACAGTTCGTAGCAGATGGTGATTCTAGCGTATTTGCAAAATTAAAACAGAAAGTCCCATATGGTGCTGAAATTAATAAAATTGAATGTACCAACCACGTTCTAAAAAACTATGGGAAACATTTACACAAAATAAAAGCAGATACGCATATTAATGTAGGAGGTCGCAAACTGCTTACTGTAAATAAAATAAAAATTTTGCAAAAAAGAGCAAAGTGTTCTATATACGAACATTCAAATTCAGGCCACGATGTAGATTTACTTCGCAAAGACTTGAAAAATGGGTTACATCATGTATTTGGCGACCATTCGGAGTGCAGAGTAGGAATCTGTAACAGTTTAGGTGATCAATCCAAAAATAAAATTTCTCTGTTAAAATCGACTTCCATTTACAGCCATTTGCATGGTATATTTTAAATTACAAATATTTCTGTGTAAATTAATAGTATTATGAATTGCAGGTGCTCTAGAATTATTAGTACGTAAAGCCCATCTCCTTATAGAGAACGAAAATAACAATCGAGCTGAGCGACTAATGAATATAGTAGCTCGTTTTAATATGGGAAAACGTCTAAACTTAATACAAAGAGGTTCTTATGAACGTCGAGTGTATCTAGCTGGCTTAAGATACAACAAAAAATTTGATTGGCATTCAAGTCCCTACAAACGAGTAACACAATGCAGCCCAGGGAAATATTTACAGAAATTTATTAACAGAAATTTGCGAAAATCAAAATCAACTGTGTCGAAAAATCTATTTCCAATTGTTAAGCCGGTTCGTAGCATTAAAAAACAAAAGTTAGACATACCTAACATTTATTATGGAGTAAATGCAGAAACTCCTGAAGAAGATGTAGACATATTGACAATGCAATGTGCATCCATTTTGGATAGACTTAGAGTATACTTAATAATGTTATATATATATTTAAATTCATATATTCTTTTAATTAATTTTAGGTAACTTCTGTTGAACGTGAAGTCATTCAAAAAAACTCAGTGGGACAATTCGGGAATGCAGTTTATGAAAGCGAAAGACGAGAGCGATTAACCGCTTCAATTTTGGAAGAGTAATTAAGAGAAGAGCTAATACTCCTTGTCATAACATTGTGAAGTCAATTTTATCAACTTCAAAGTTTTACTCCGAAGCTACGGATTATGGGATTTGTAAAGAACAAGTGGCAATCAATCTATTCAAAGAAAAACTAAAAAAATGTTGAAAAATCAGGTTTTTGGATAGATTTAGATGACTGCTTCTTAGGAGCTTCACCTGATGGTAACACAATTTGTCTAATAATCTAACGTAACAATTTTTCACATTTTATAACTTATTTAAGGACTTTGTGGAGATGATGCGATTTTAGAAGTAAAATGTTTGTTTTCTGCTCGTAATATAGATGCATCAACAATAGACGATGTAATTAGTTTAATGAAAACTAAAATTTGCCTTGAAAAACAAGCAGGCAAAATTGCATTAAAGCGATCTCATACATATTACTATCAGGTAATAATAATTTAAGTTATAAAGTTTTTATTGTAAACTTAACGTTTTTTAGATACAAGGACAATTAAATATTACTAAAAGATCAAAGTGTTATTTTGTAGTATACGTTAATGACAAAATTGATATATTTATAGAAGAAATAGAAAGGGATGAACAATTTTGGAAAGAAAAAATGCTTCCAATTTTGCGGAAATTTTATATTGAGTGCGTCGCACCAGAAATAGTGAGGATAACATTGGTAAAGGCAAACGTTGCGTAGATCCTCCATATATCTTAGATTCTATTAAAAAGAATATCACAATCTCCTTAGCATTTATTTCGTTAAGACTCGGGTGCAAATAGGTTTGGAAACACTAAGATTGTGTTTGTAAGTAGTTTTTAAGGTATATTATGTAATTACTGATTGTAATTTTCCTAATGCAAATTTAGAAAACCCATCACTTCAACATTTATAGCCATAACTGTAAATAGAAACACTATCTTTATAGAATACTACTAGTTGGAAATCATCAAATTTAGTAAATTTAATGCTTGACATACATATAGCCATGGTACTAGTCGATAATCGATTTCTTTTGACATTGCGTGATCATGATCATGAAATCATGATCCAATTGTCACTCCACATCATATCTACATATATAAGTTATGTTACGACGGTTTCTAAACCTAAAATTTTAACCCCTCTTTTTTTTCATTTTTTCCGAAAAATTAGACTTGAATGAAGCAAAAAAAATTTTCTGCTTTTATGCCGGCCGGCCGTCCGTGTATAAATAAGATACCGGACAAACCACCGGTCCGATTTTTATTAAACTTTTTGATTTGATTAGTTTTGGAAAAAATCTCTCGATCGAAAAGTGCACATAACCTACACAGATTTTCATGTTTTTAGATTATTTTTAAAAATATTAATTTCGACAATTTTTCTTTAAAGAAAAGTTGTTTGTAACTGAGTTGTACACAACTTTGGTGTAAACTGTTTTTGGAAATATTAAATAATTACTGAGATATTACTGTCACGTGACATTAATTCTTTTAACTATATCTCCAAAAGTATTAATTGTAGAAAACAGTTATAAAAAGAAAGTTATTTTAAATTACATTATATACAATTTTTACTTGAACTATTTTTTCTACAACGTAATTTTCTTTTTTTTTGCTTTTTCGAGCCAGTCAAGTTTCATTTATCAGTATCAGAACGATGTGGAGTTCTGCACGAAATGCTTGTTTTATATCCGACAATTATCTAAATACAAAACATAAACACCATTTCTTTCTAACTACAGACAAGCGTAATTGCACAGTTTGACATACAAATAAGGATTTGTTTTGCATTCGAATCCAAACGAATTCTACAAATTTTACGATTCAGAGAGGAAAGTTTGACAGATCGCCGTGTACAAAAGAATAAGCATTCAATCGAGTTGGGATTACTAAATTCCTAACAAAAGAATGCGGTTGATAAGTGCAATCAGTAACTGTATTTCTATGAAATAGTTGATATTTATGTAACGTCGCAATTCCATTGATTGTAAATTTGTTTTGTAATGAATTTCATTAGAGTACAGATTGTAAAATTCTAATAAAATAATTACAATATAGAAGTAGAAAAAGTCTATTATTTTATTACTATTTGTGTTGTAATTTTCAGAATACATATTCATTGTGCTGTATTGATTTAGTATAATGCATTTTGTAAACACATATTTTAATTTATAGAAACGTTAATTAATTAATTAATTAACATTAATTAAAATCAATTAAACACAAATAATTGTTTTTTGTATATAAAAGCTAATATATGCTCTTTCATAAATATTAATTTAAGACCATATTGTGTAAAAGCAACCAACGTTACATTTGCTTACTTGCCACCTAATTATTTAATTCCTGGCGGGTTGCTCTACTAGTAGTGTTATCTAGGTGAGATTGTTCGAACTCTTCAGTCATCATAACGTTCTAAAACGGTTTGAAATGTTACTAAAGAATTTTTTTTTACTTTAATTTTGTGCAAATCTCGTTTAATTTAGGTTACATTCGTTTGTAATTTTAGTAATGCACTTAAACATATATACCGAAGGCAATGACAAAGTTTCATAATGATTGATTACGAAAAAAAATTAAATTTCTTTGATTCTAAGGAAGAAATTGACTCATTAAACAATGCATAAGAGTAATGAAAATTGGTTATTGCCTTCAGTGGTCCTTACTCCTTTGCAAATAAAAAAAATCAAGCCTCTATCACGTTTAGTTTTTCAGATTTGCACAAAACCCGAGGCTTGATTTGTGACCCATTACCGCCATGATCCCCACTACTTTATCCGCCCGCTCTTAAGCTATTTTTTAAAAATAGTTTGTACGACTTTTCTTATGTTCATACTTTTGAAGGCACCGACGACAGCGCTTGCCAAGTCAGTTTTGTGCAGCCGGACGACACTTTCTCCGACGACAATAGTAGTGGGGAGGCCGCCAAGTTCTTCCATTTACTATCAGCTAAATCACCAGGTGTTTATATTTACGTAATAATACTTTTGAGAAATTAAATTTATTTATTACGTTGCTTAAACTAATTAAATCGACCTTGATACCAAAATTACGACCTTTGGCACGTCCCAAATTAAATTCCCAAAAAGCAGGTTTCTTGTGAACTATTTCAAAAAATGTATACAAATCAAAATTTTACAATTTACTTGCCTTTACTTAAAAGTTTCCACATTTTATTCATATAAAAAAATTACATTTATAAAATAAACAATGCGAAAAATGGGTTCTTTTAAATTTTAAATATTGCTATTTTATATTTTATACAGTTAAGAGTTTTAATATTAGGTGGCAAGAGGTTGTACAATTGTATCGATTGATACATAAAACTATTATGAAATAATTCTGTTCGATGTTGGGGCAATACAAGCGCTTCCGATTTTTAAGCCGAGTGTCATATCTTTTGTTATGATCGTAACTATTTTTAAGGAATTACAATTTTGTTTAGCATAAAGTAGACATTGCATTATAAAGATAGAAGGGAAAAGAAGAATATTCAGTTTCTTAAATAACGGCCTGCATGAGGCTGTCTGTGGTTCTTTAAGGATACACCTTACTATCCTTTTTGCAACACAAAAACTCGTTTTGCATCACTTGAATGGCCCCAACACAGGACTCCATATTGAATGAACTAATACAAAGTTTCTTAGCCTAATTATAAGATAACACGTTTTGGTAATATTCTTTATAACGTTATCACTAAAGTTGTGAATTATATGCACGAAAAAAGACGAAAATATGCGCATATATGTGCACTAAATTAAAGTAAAATATGCAAAGATTTTCACATATATGCACAACAATCTGAAACATTATTTGTACAGAATGGACAAGTTTGTAATTATATCATTTAATAATGTATGTATTTTTACAAATGATTTTTATTTTATTTCTAGTTATTACAACTTTGATACAAACTAACAATAAGGTGGTTCTCTATATTATCCGCAAGAAACGAGTGTCTCCTGTCACTTAAAATTAATTTATAAGCTGAGAAGCTTCTCTCTACAATCTCTACATCAACAGATGTAATGGGCGCATTAGAGAGGGCTGATATAATATCCGGAGTCATTGTCAGATCTTCAACAAATTCTCCATTCAAAACCATTGCAACATTTTTAAAATTTGAAAACCTTCATTTTTACGCAAAACTTCCTGCCATTTTTTTTGAAATGCAATATCCCTTTTATCCTTTAAATTTTCAATATTTTTCCAAAATTTTCTATTAGCTCTACAGAATCAACTAGTAGAGTGCCTTGCTTTTCTAAATCCAGAAATAATTTTGGTAATACACTAAAATAACATGAAATGTAAGCTAATTGTTGGCTCACTGAGAATTAGCAAGTATTTTCTTTGATTCGATAATTGCAGCGGACGAGTCATCGGTTAATTCAGATAATACTTTTTTATACCCTGAAAATGCTCTGAATAAAATAAAGCCGCTTCTATCCATGTACCCCATCTAGTTAACACTGGTTTAGACGGGAGAGGAGTGTTAGGAAGTGTTTCTCTATAAAACTGTACCCTCAAGGGCGCTTTTACAAATACCTTTTTACGTTATTTATCAACTCGTTTACTAACGGAAACTGATTCCTAATTTCTTCTGCAACTCTATTTATTCCATGTGCCAAGCACGTGTTATGGATTAAATTTGGATAAAAATACGTAAATTTTGAGCAGCTTTTACCATGTAAGGTGCTGCGTCAGAAAGCATGAGAAGTACTTTGTCAATTGGCAGTGCACCTGGCAAAAATAAATTAGTTAAACCGTCTTGAATAAATCTCGAAATTGTTGCATTATTCGTTTTATCTAGTTGTTTACAACTAATTAAAATTTGTTCGAACAATTTTTCCGCCCAGAACGCCTACCATTAAATTTGCAATGTATCTACCACAAACATCAGTCGTTTCATCGACTACAAAAAATAGATATCGATTTTTACAATTTCTTGGATATTGACCATTGTTTCTCTGTAGCAGTCCTCGACGTACTTTTTCGCAGTGTGGTTTGGTCAGGAATAATTTTGTTACAGTATTTTTCCAAAAATCCCTTAAAGGCTGGATTACTTAGTTTATTTAATGGGATGTTGGACGAAATCAAGCATTTGCATAAATCAAATTTAAACTGCTCCTCTTCTGATTTGTTTTTTTACTGCAATGGATTGGCGCATGGATATTTGGTACATTCCAGCAGATTTTGATTTTTCGCAGTTCCTCTTGTGCAGTTGTGTACCACAATGCTGGTCAATCAAATATTTTCTTCCACAAGATATCTGCATTTAAACAAATTGTTTTAGATAAACTTATTAATAGATTATTTTAGTTTAGATTAAATTTTGGTAGGGTACTTTTTCATTAAAACGAAACACCAATCATTGGAGGTTTATTTAATGCACAAAAAAATAAAATTCTGCTTGGTATGAATTTAATAAAAATAAGATGATTGATATGATAGTAAATACTTACAGATTTTCCGCAAGGTTTACAAAACACCGTCTCGTTCTCTAACGTAAGTTCTCGATAAGGTTTTATCCAAGAAATGATGTTACTTTTTAGCCATTTTTACACGTAGGTACCAAAGCACTATCTATAACCACAGTTTAAACAATTGCTTAAGCTTTTAGTCACGATGTTCACTACACGTGTTGTAAAGCCAAACTAAAGTAATTAACTGTTAATTACCAAGTTGCACTTGAGAGTTGCGACGCATGTCAAAATCGAATCGGGATTAGACTTAAATGCACAATGGTCAAGAATTAAGTAGATTACTGCCTTTTAAACATAAATCTTTATGATTGACAGATACCATTTAACAAGGGATTACGCGAAACAAAGGACCTAAAATACCTGTAGGTACCTGTATTTAACTTGAAACAAGTTTCAAAAAAAAATTATTCCTTATTCAAACGAGAAAAAAGCAACAAAATGTTTCAAATTGAGAGAAGCATATGAAATTTTACAAAATTAAAAGATTTCGCACAGAAATAGAAGAAAAAATGCTAAATATGCATTTTTACCTAAAAATGCAAGACCTTGACAAAATATGCAATATATGCAAAATTAAATTGGATTTAATCAGTATGAAATTCCTCAATTAATCAATTTTCAAAAGTTCGGTTAAATATACTGATAAATAAAGAATATGCATTTTGCATATATTCACAACTTTAGTTATCACAATGTGACGTAAATGTAAGTTTTTATCGAATATTATTCCCAAAAATTTGGTAGTAGCGTTACTATAGAATCTATTTCACTACTAGGATAATGCGATAATGTGTGATGTATGATAACTGTTTTTTCCATATTAAGTACTAAATCACTTTCTTTTGGCCCAAGAATCTACAGCTTTTCACAAGTATTAATGCTGCAAATGACATTTTTAAACTATCTCTTGAAACTACGCAAGACACATCATCTGCGTATTGTATTATCTCAACTGGTACTTTGTACATACATAAGTCATTTATATATATAATAAATAATATGGGCCCCTAATATGCTCCCCTTGTGGTACACCTCTTGTTAGATGTTTGGTATTTGAATACTGCTCATTCCCAGAACACATTGAGACCTATTTGTCACATAGCTTTGGATCCAATTATGGAGTGCCTCGAACTCCGTATTTGTCCAATTTATTAAACAGAATGTTATGATGCACAGTAGTGACAGGCTTTTGAAAAGTCAAAATTAATGCTGACCATTTTTTTTTTTGTTCAATACATGACATTATATTTTGAAAAAGCTTTATTAATGCGTCTGTAGTAGATAATTTCTTACGAAAACCAAATTGATTTTATTAATTATGTTAAATTTATTTAAATAAGTGTTCAGTTGAGATAAGAATGATTTTCGAAGAACTTTAAAAAATACTGATAAAACGTGGAAATTGGACGATAGTTTACTATAAGGTCTTTGTTGTTCTTTTTGCAGTGGTACAATTTTTGCCACTTTTAATGCAGTAGTGGAAATCTACCTTTGTAAAAAGATGCGTTTATTATTTTACAGAGCGGGGTAGAAAATTATTTCCACGACATTTTTTAGGATACTGCAAGGTACGCCATCCATAACTTACGATTTCTTTTGCTAACGGATTGTAGTATTTGAGATACTTCAATCACAGATAGGGGACCAAGAAACATGGAATGTTGAATCAAATGTCGGAAAGATCCTAAAAATGTTTAGTTCTTACGGTAGTCCAGGTTTGCTTATTTCATTAATGAAGTAGTCATTAAATACATTTGAAATTACACTGTTGTTGGTGTGTTTGTTACCATCTAAATTGATTATTTTTGAGGGTGGTATATATTGATTATTATCCATTATTCTTAATAACATTCCATGCAGCTTTTTACCTTGGGACCGAACACGGTACAACTCGGCGATACCAACTTGGCGATGGTCAACTCGGCGATACCAACTCGACGATAGTCAAGTCGGCGATGGGAAACTCGGCGATGGTCAACTCGGCGATGATAAAATCGGTAACAAACACTCTCATTATTATGCTACCATTATTATACTGCTTAAGCTTCTATTGATTCATTGTGCCTCTTGTGCAAATTGCATTACGTCATTAATCAGTACATTCGATACAACTACTTTTGATGGTTGAACATAGTATGGGCACAGAATACGGACAGAAGCGAAGGCTAGTGGCGGTGTCACACTTATTGAGGGGATTCGCACCCAAGCGTTAAAAATATCATTCTAAAAAGAATGCTTTAGCCATCGCTTCTGCCCGTTGTTTATATTCTGTGATATGGGGTTTAATAGTTTCCAGATTAGATTAGTGTTCATTATACAGGGTTATTTTAATATGTTGGACCAACATCCGGTAGGTGTTGCAGGACCTTCAGTTTAGTACAAAAAATGAACGCCAATCTATTTTGCAAGATTTGTTTATGTGAAAAAAGCGCTTAAAAGAGCATTTAATTAGACAATAGATTTAATTGATAATAATTATTAATGGAACAGTAATGTGATACCATAGATATTTTTTTTTAATGTTACACAATCTCAGAATTTCTAGTAACCTGACAACCGTATATATTTTATTACTTGCCCATGTTGCCGAAATTAATTCATTGTTTAATTTTGCTAGTTACATAGATTCCTAATCCGAGTCTATTCCAGGGTACTATCGCCTAAGGAGTACCAATTAGAAATACAATACAACTTTTACATTAAACAAAAATTCTTTTGTTGTTAGATTACAATACAAATGATGTGCATGATAATTTAAAATATTTTAGTGTTACAAAATATAATCAGTAGTCCAAACTAAATGTTCCTTGTTTATTTAATTTCCAATACCACAGGTTGTAAAAATTAATAACGTTAATGACAAGTTAATCTTAAGCCCTTCATTGTTATCATCATTATGTTAATTACCTTTTTAGTTCTTTTTAGCCGAATTTACACAAGAACTCATTACGAAAAACTACTATTTCCACCTCCACCTCATACAATTCATATTTTTACAGTATAAAGGTAAATTCTTGCTTTTCTTTCCAATTATTACAGATTTGTGTCTGAAGTAGTAACAGTGTGTGCGATTTTGTTTTTGTAAGTTGTCGGGTACCGAAATACTTAAGCCAACGTTGTTATAATTAATTTATATTCATCGAACAAGGTAAGAAATATTATTTATTGCAGTACTGTTTCAATGAAATAACAAATTTTCCGTTTTTCCTCAGTAAGATGGAAACGTGCTCGCAAAGGGACCAGGCAAAATACTCCTGGGATGGATATCTCTACACCAAGGATAAAACCAATAAGGACAACACCATTCAATTCTGGCGCTGTGAACATAAACATGAAAATTGCAAGGGCAGGATATGGACCAATATTGTGGATGGTACTTTCAATCTCAATCCGAAATCTGCACACATGCAGTACAGTAGAAATGCTGCAAATGTTGTTTCGCAACAAATGAATACCACCGTAAAGCACCTGGGCCACGACAACGATGGAAAATCACTTGTGTTTCGGCTGCCGTCAAGGAATTCTCCCAAGTTCGAATGTTATGCGGAGGACCATTCAGAGAGTAAGAATAAACACGTCCAACGCACCGGCAAATCCAGAAACTCGCGAGGCAATTAATCATTCCACATGAGTACTCGCAATACGAGTACAGCCCTACCAATTTTGAGAATTTTTGTTGGCGGATTCTGGAAGAATTCAGGTTGATCCACAGCGTATTGATATTTGGTAGAGAATACCATTCAGCGTGGAGCAAGTATGAAAGAATTATTTGTGGATGGCACTTTCTTATTGAGCCCACCACTTTTCGCGCAAATATTTGTCATTTTGGCAAGGAAAGATACGCACGAAGATAAGGGTCCTGTGTTTCCAATACTGTATTGTTTGCTACCCGATAAGACCGCAGAAACTTACCTTAGATTGTTCAACATGGTAAGAGAACTTTGGCCACAGTTGAATCCCGAAAGCATCAGCGTGGATTACGAATTGGGAATTCACCAGGCTTTATCGACAAGTTTTCTCCCAGAAGCAGATATTTTAGGGTGTTTTTCCAACCTAGTAAAGCAATCTTCGAAGGCATTTAACTTCTTGTAATCTCCTTGGTCGGTGGCCAATTTGATCCAGAATTTGCAGTACAAGCGAAATTGATTACTTCACTGGCATTTGTTCCACAAGAGGATGTTAATTGGCGCAATTGCTGAATTAGAAGATTCTTTGCCAGAAGAATTCGAACCTATTTTGGGGATGGTTCACCAATAATTGAGCATCGGATCGACTGAGAAATAATGGAACTAGAATGCCGGCAACGTTTCCATCAGCGATTTGGTCTGTTTACTTCCGCACTTTGAATGGAAGAGACAGAACTAATAATTTCGCCAAGCATGTCACCGTAAGCTGCAATTGGCTTTCGGTTCTGGGATTGCTCACCCAACATTATGGACCTTCAGAAAAATTTAAGGAAGGTTCAGACAACATATGATGCTGGACTCATGGAAAGAGCAATAACCGGGCGCAGTGTCACAATTAAAAGAAGACGCTATGTGGAACTCGACCAAAGAATTTTAAATAAAGGTGACCAATTACAATGGAGACAATATAATCGAATACCTTAGAGGGCTATCCCACAATTATAATATGGAATAAGATGTTGTATATTATTGTACTTATTATTATGCATTGTACATGATGAATAAAATCAAAGAATTTCTACAATATCATGTTTTTACTTTCCTTCTTATAAAATTCTACTTCGCCGTCGCCAAGTATAGCATCTCTGAGTTGAAATGGCCGAGTTGACCATCGACGAGTTTCCGATCGCCGACTTGACCATCGCCGAGTTGACATCGCCGAGTTGATTCTCGCCGACATGGAATCGCCGAATTGTCGCGTACCGGTTTTTGGCGTTACCAATTAATTATTGATTGTTGTGTATGATAACTTAGCAAATCTAATGTTACGCATATGTATGTTTTTAATATACTGTACCATGGTTTAAGATTTAAGGTTTAAGTAGTAGTAACTTGTCTTCGCTCTAATGCATAAGAGTACTTAACATTACTTAGTCATTTTTAGTGAGATACCTCTTGGCGGAGTAATTGATAGAATATGCTACAAGTCGACATATGTTGTTCAAGAAGAGTTTCGCACGAATATGTATCAGCTGAATCCAAGATTTAGTTGCAATTAGTTGATTGATTTTCGGTGTTTGGATACTATTGTACAATCTCAGGCGATTCGGGATAGTTATATTTGCTAAAGCTTAGTTGGCAATACTTGAAGGATCAACTTATGTCTGTTTTTGCTTGTTTAACTAGTTTATAGAAATTGTAACTAGTAAGGTAAAGTAGCCTAATATGAGACCCATTTTTCAGCCGCTCATAACATTTGACCTAAATAGCATTTGTAGGAAATAAAACGTTCAAATACTTCTACGTGAGTTTGTATTCAGGTACAAAGGACACTGTCGTATTATTTTAAATTATTATTAAAAATAAATATACATACAAATTTGCAAATTTATTGAAAATAAAAAGGATTCCTAATTTGAGACCCTGCATGTAATATACAAAAACCGATAAAAGTAAACATTATTTTGGATTTTTGTACACATTGGACACATGAATATTGGATTTTCAACCCCACAGTGCTCGTGTGCCCAACGGTAACACTTGATACATTGAATCCATTGTTCACCATGACGATCTGCAGAGTAAAGGCCAGTACAAAATAAACATTCCGCATCGATGTCATGTTCGTCATCACTTTCGTCTATTAGTGGAACTTCTTCTGTGCAACTGCTGTCAGAACTGCCACTATCAACCGGCGTTGGGGTTTTCTTCTTCTTTTCTTTGTTTTACCATCATCTAATGTTAATTTCTTCGTAACTGTGACTTTCTTTCTTGCTATAGTTTCCTCTTGCTTTTCTTTTTTATCCAAACTTGTCTCCAAGTCAAATTTGTAGGAGACGAAGTATAAATTGCACGCCCTTCACGTCCAGTTTGTCTTTTTCCCTACTGACCTTTGGAAGGGGTTTGATTTGTGATGGACTAAGCAGAACAGATGTGGTGGATCCAGCAGAGTCCTTATTAGAGCGACCATAGAAATTTTTTGATGTTATGGCAGGAAGATCATAAGATGTTCCAGAATGTCTTGGTGTTCTGGGGCCAGGATCTTTCGAGGTGCTGGGAGGGGATCATCAGATGTTCCAAAATCTTTTGGTGTGCAAGGTCGAAGATCATAAGATGTTTCAGAATGTCTTGATGTTTTAGACCTAAGATCATCAGAAGTATTTGGACGATTATCAATGCTATGTTCAGATTCTTCTGGTTCAATTTCGTTATGGATAGCAAAGTCGTGGTCTCGAAAATATTTGGATCACAAGGAAGTAAACCCGTTTTTCGAAATGAATTTACCGACACTCCATAGTAGCTGATCTATTGTAAGCCGCAGACAATAACCTTCCAATAACAAACGGGGTTACTACCCTACCAGGATTGTTTCGCAACCAGGTTTCGATCTCTTGAGCATAATATGTTTTGAATGGTGCCATGAAGCCAACATCTAAGGGTTGCATTTTATGTGTGCTATGAGGAGGCAGACAAACAATCGAGATGTGATTTTCTCTAGCTTTGTTGATGACGTCAATATTACGTGTGTGTGAGTAATGACCATCAGCACCAACAACACGGGTTCTTCGGCAGTAAGTTGGAGAATTTAATAAAGTGATCAAACCAACGAGTAAATATCCGCTTGGATCCATCCTGACGGATGACATGCAGCGATGGATCCTGTTGGTGTGCCATCCATTAATTCGATTTTCATATTTTACGAGGCCAAACAATAGGTGGAGGGACGTACATGCCCATAGCATTCATGCATGTAACAATCGTGATTAGTCCTCCCTTTCTGCGGACGTTAATGTAGATACTTGTTTTTGCCTTTGCGGAAATAATTTTGCTCCGCTTATGTTGTACCACGCTTATGCCCGTTTCATCAGTGTTATATAATCTATGGGGATTATAGTTAATTTTTCTAATTCGGGCTGATATATGGTAAAAACTTAGCTACACTGTCACGATTAAAACCGTTAATTCTTGCGTTAGACATACCCTGAGGTGATCTGATCGACAATTGAGGATGTCGTTTTAAAATGCTCTTAGCCACTTTTTTCCTGCAGAACCCTTTACAACTGAAAACGGGTGTCGGATACCATTGCGAATTGCTAACTCAAAAGCCATGTGCTTTTTACATCAAATCTTCTCAATCCAAAAATCTATCGTCCATATCTATGCAATATTTTACGAGCTCAGATTCTAAAGTAGCTCCTAAAGCAGGCTTTCTGCCAAGATTTGTGGCTATTAATTCCTCGGGACTGAATTGTGTATTCTTCACATAACGCTCAAGGGTTCCTTTCGAACTCCAAATTGCCTAGCTGCGGTTTTATATCCCATTTCACGTTTTCAAACAGCTTTAACAGCTAATATCATGTTATGTTTGTCCCATTGTTTACGTTTAGGGGTTTTTTATTCGTATTTATAGACATCTAGAAAAATAAATATTGCAAAATATCACAATGCGTCTACATGTTTTTGAAAAATTCATACTTTGGTTAATAATGAAAACCATTCTCTGATTTAGATTCCTAATATGAGACCTTCCTCATATTAGGAACCACACAGAGGTCTCATATTAGGAAACATAACTCTATCATAATAAAAAATGTTTAAAAGTGACACCCTTCTTAGTTTTCACCATACTAACTAGCATAATTTAATGTTCCATATATCTGCTGTCTGATGATTTAAATAAAAAGATCTTACAACTCACCTTAATTAGTAATTGTCATACAAAATATAGCACTAAGAATTTTAATGGTAACGACTTGAACACTTTTGACATATTACCTGGTGCAACTGCAATAAGCTAACGAAAAATCACAATATTGTAGTGTTCTACTATATTACATTTTATGTTAAAATCGTCATTTGTAGATAGCGCACTTGACAACAAAAATAATAGGGGTCTCATTATTAGGAGAGGTCTCATATTACGGCACTTTACCATAATGTGTTAAATATAATAAAACCAACATACTAATTGAAAATATTGACAAAATTGATTCCATTAAAAATTGTAATTGTTAACATGGATTAGTCGAACATGGAAACATGATCTTATATTTGAAGAAAAAGTACTTAGGCTTGAACATGCCTCTGCAATGTGAAATCACTGCATTTTAATGGTCATAATACATAGTTGATTAAAACTAAGTTTGAATATCCCGTTTTGTGTTTGCAATGAAGCGAAAAGTTGTTTTTTTTTTTTTCCTTTGTGAAGAAAAACTATTCGGCCTAGGATTCATTCTGTCGGATGTTTGCAATTATCCTTAATAATAACCAAATTATATTGGTCCTTTTTTAGAACTCATGGGAATAAATTAAATAGAAAAGTTAAACTCCTTCCTCCTCCCCAACCCAATCCCAAAAAAAAAAAAAAAACTCTCATGATATTAACAATTTTTTTTTAAAAATATACAAAATTTCTCTCACTTTTTTCCAGACGAAAACCAAAAAAATTTTTTACAAACCAAACGTTATGTTTAATATAATAATAAAAAAATAAAAAAATAAATTACAAAAAAAACTCCAAAAAACTACTAATATATATATATATAATCATACCCTCGTTGTACCCGTAGGTGTGAGGTTTACAGTTGAGCCTTACAATATTAATTACAGTAATAATTTCTACAACTATAATACAATGATAATAATAACAGTACTGACATATCTATTTCCTAGAGTTTTACAAAACTTATTGGGCTCACATAATAAACTTGCTCCACCTTTTAATCCCGTGCGAGTGATTTAGCTTCTTCTTTTGTTTTCCCTCTTTGTTTGTTTAAAATATTCATTCATGTTATCGTTCTCACGTTTGTACATTGGTTATTCTTCCTTCTTCTTCCCAGATCTTCATCGACCTTATTGGCTTTTTTCGATTATGTCATGGATTGGATCTATTCTTAATTCTTTCCTTACTACCGTGTTTTGATTCTGTCTAATCTTGTGATTCCTAAAACTGCTCGTAGATATTTCATTTCCATACTCTGGATTTTGCTTGCAAATTTTTTATTGGTTGTCCAGCTTTCACATCCGAATGTTAATATTGGAACAAATATTGTTTTGTATACACTCATTTTGGGTTTTTTAGTTATTTTCTTTTCTTAAGAAACGTGTTTTTTATTAAGTGATACATCCGCTTAGTACTCTCCAGTCTTGATATTATCTTTGCCTCTTGATCTCCTTTGTGGTTTATTGGTACTCCCAAATATTTAAACGTATCTACCTGTTCATGTTTTCTTTTGTTTAATGTGACGTTAGTCGCTATGTTTTCTTCTCCTACTACCATAATTTTTGTTTTATTCTCGTTAACTTTCAGGTTTCTTTTCTTGAATGTTTCGTTCCATATCTGTAGGTTACGTTTTAAGGCATCTTTGGTTTTCGCAAAAATCACTAGATTATCTTCGTATGCACACACTTCTATCCATTCCGGTTGTAGTTTTCTGTGCCCAATGTATAACTTGTTTGTGTTCGGTTTGATTTATTTTATTATATCGTCCATAACCCCATTAAATAATATTGGACTTAACACTCCACTTTGTCTCAATCCTTCCTCTACTCGAAATTTTTCTGTTGTCTCGTTGTTTGTTCTTATATAGTTTCTATTGTTTTTATACAAGCTCATTATTACTCTTCTCAATTTTGGGTTTACTCTGCATTTAATTAAGCATTCATTAACTGTTTTTCTTGATATTCTATCGAATGCCTTCTCTAGGTCTATAAATGCCATGTATATATTTTCCTATTTGCTCTAGTTCTTTGAATTATTGTCTTCAGTGTGAATATGTTGTCTTGGATACTTCTACCTTTTCTAAATCTGCTTTGAGCTTAATCTAGTTGTTTTTCAATTTCTTTCGTGAGCCTTCCTTCCAGTATTCTTTCAAAACTTTTGCATACTACACTTAAGAGAACGATTCCCCTGTAGTTTTTACTGTCTGATTTGTCACCTTGCTTATAAATTGGGAATATTATTCCAGTTTCCCAGTCTTTTGGTATTATTTTTTCGTCCTATGCTTTGTTGAAGATGTCTGTTAGAAGTTTTAAGCTTTTTTCTCCTAGAATTTTAAGCATTTCAGCTGTGATGTTGTCGTGTCCTGCAGATTTTCCATTCTTTAATGTTTTTATTGCACTTAATACTTCGTCTACTTTTATTTCTGTTTTTAGTTCCATGATTATTTCTTCTTGTGCTACTGGATATTCATAATTGTCTTCTATTTTATCTGCTCCCTAAATCCAGATTTTTTTTATATAATCTTCTCCGTTTCTGTTTCCCTCGTTCCATTTTTGTTTCTCAGTTGCCTTATTTTATCCTGTCGTTTCTCAGTTCTCAAGTCTTTTAAAAATGTATAGAATAGTTTTGATTATTGTGATAGTCTCTCTATTTTTTTCCAAAGTTCTTCAATGATTTTTCTTTGGCATTTTTGATTATTTCCTTGACTTTGTTTCTTTGCTTCTTATATTCGTTAAATTTTTCACTGGTTTTATTTGCTAGATAATTCTTCCATGTTTGTTTTTTAATTTTTATTTCATTTTTGATTTCTTCATTCCACCATGCTGTTTCTTTTCTGTTCTTTGTTATCACACATACGTATTTTGCGGCACGCAATATTACTAATTTAAAATACCCCCACCGTTCTTCTAAATTTAGTTGTTTTATTTGTATATCGTTTGTATACGTTTCCAATACTTGGGTAAATCGTTTTGCTAATTGTTCGTTTGATAACTTATAGGTTTTTATTTTTTCTTTGGCCGTTATTCTGTGTATTTGTTTTGTTCTATCATCTTTATTTTTAGTTTTATTTATACCCCAACCAATGCGTGTTTCTGCCAACAACAGAAAATGGTCGCTGTTTATTTCTGCTCCTCTTCTTACTTTTACGTCTTTTATATCTTTCCTTGCTTGTCTGTTTGTTAATATATAATCAATAATTGATTTTTCATTGCGGCTCTCCACGACTCTTGTAAACTTATGTATGTTTTGTGCTTAAAAAGGTGTTCATTACTAACAGGTCGTTCTGGATACAGATGTCTATTATTCTTTTCCCATTATCATTTCTAAAGTTCTCGCCTTGATTTCCTATTGTTCCTCCCGTCAGGTGGTCTTTCTTCCCAATTCTACCGTTTAAGTCTCCCATTACTATCACTTTTCCTAAACAATCTTCAATTATGTTGTTTACGTTTGACCAGAACTGATCTTTTGTCGCCAACTTTTCATTCTCGTCCGGTCCATACAGTATTATAATATTAATTCTTCCTTCTTGTCCTACCTCGAACTCTAGCTTAATAATTCGTTTCGTTATACCTTCCCAGTTCTTTAAATATTTTCTTATATCACTGTCTATGATGCATCCTACCCCTGCCTGAGCTCTAACTTCTGTTTGAACTCCGCTAAGTACCATCAAATGTCCGTTTTCGATTTCAATCTCATTCACTCCTTTCTTTTTGGTTTCTGTAATACCTAACACTTTTATTTGTAACTGTTCATATTCTTTTATTAATTCCCACTCTTTTCCGTTTAGTCCTCTTATATTCCAAGTAGCTATTCTCCATCCAGCTTCTCTCTTTGTTTCTCTAGATTTCGTTTTATTTTTTGTTTTTAAAATTGCCATGTTCATTTCCGTTGCCGTTATCGTCGCCTTTACGTCCGTCCTGTATTTATTTTAGGTTATTAGTTTTTTGGATTAACTTGTATTTGTTCTAATCTTCCTTTGGCTTTATTCCATCTCCATTCTATTCCGTCACATATTACTTAGCTGTATCCAATTTTTACCTGCTTACCATTCTCCTTTTCGTGTTTTGCTTTTTGTCTTATTTGTTGCATTTTTTCTCTTTCCTGTTTTGTCAGGTCCTCGTTTATGTATACTCGTTCATGTTTGTAGTTGTTAAATTTGCGTTTATTTACCATTATTATAGTTTTATTTTGTTCATTCTCCAGTTCTATTACATATTTTTTGTCCTATTTTCTTACACCTTTAATAATTGGCTTAATTTCTAAGTACGTATTAATAAATTCTTCCACAAGAGATTTTAACTGTTCCGGTTGGTTAATATATTCTAGATTTAACCCGTTCATAACAATGTTAGTTTTCCGTTTTTCTTTTCAAGCCATTCCACATTATTTTTAATATTTTCCAATTCATTTCTTATTTCGGTGTTTTTTTTTCTAAGGTTTTCATTTTCCACTTTTAATTTTCATTATTTCTCTAGTATATTTTTTGGTCTTCTCTTATTTGATGCATTTACAATTTCATATTGTTCATCATGTTAATTTATTGAATCAAGTTTTTGTTCGCTATTATTTGACGCTTTCCCGGAGATCGGTGTGTTTTTCTACTTTTCCCAAACGTTTCCTTATAAATTTCTTCATCCACTTCCATTTTTTCCTTTTCGATTGCTCATCCGATGAAATATCGCTGTCCATTTTTCTAATCATTTAAATTTTACTATAAGTTTTATGTTGTATTCCTATTTGTTAAAAGCTAAATACGCTTCTGTTTATTGTTGATACAATTATCGCTTTTGCGATAAGAGGCCGACCCAAATCAACTTTTTCTCTTTTTTAGCGTTTTGTTAATATTAATTAATTGTTGGTTGTGTTTGACTTGCCGCTTATAATTGCTTTAGCTATTTATATTCAGCACCTTTCCACTAACTTTCAGCGTACTCTCTTTTATTTATTTTGCTCGTAATCGCTTAAATTATGAGTTAAATTACGGAAATCGTTTTAAAACAGATTTACACTTTCACGCACGTATACGTATAACCAAATTACAAATTTTAAATTGACCCTTACTTGCCTGCTAACGGTTGCGCTTTTGTAATTCTGACAAATATTCGTCTTTCCATCTCTTCCAAAAAACGTTGTGTGACTTTTTTGAATCAATTGGAAACGATTTACTCGGTTCATGGGAGTTTCGATAACATTTTCGGTAGGAATTCCTATCATTGGTAGTCTAATTAGGAAGTGAGCCGAGGTTAAAGGCGTAAATGTTGTCATGATTGAATGAAAATAGACAATGTGGTCTAGAGTCAGAGAACACTAAAATGGGGAGAATATAGAGGAATAAATTGCCAATCGATTTGTTCTAAAACAGCCGAAGAAGCAATTTGATCTTTATTGTTTTTTTATAAATTTTGTAAGCTCTCTTTGAGCACCGACAAAGTTCGTGCCATTATCGGAAACTAGTTTAATTGGTTTTCCCCGCCTAGCTGCAAACCTACGCTAAGCTAATGAAAAATCGTCAGTTGAAAGACTCGATATACGCTCCAAGTGAAGAGCTTTGGTAGAGAAGCATATAAATAGACCTACTCAACACTTGATTAGCTTAGCTACTCGACACTTTCTATCCCTTACCAAAAAAGGACCTGCATAACCTAATCCTAACACGAAAAAAGGATTAGATGGTATAGTGCGTTCTCTAGGTAAATGTTCCATAATGGGTCGTACAATAGTTGGATTATATCTAAAACATACAATACATTTCTTTACAGTAATGCGAGCTAAGTTGCGACCCCCAATAGACCACTATTGGTTTCTAATGTTAGACAGTAAAAATTGTGGTCCAGAAGATATTTTATGTACCGAGTGGCCAACTAAGAATGGACACCGGCTATATCTCGGGAATTATAAATCTGACAATATTGAAAAAAAAATTTAATAAGTAAATTGACTACGTGAAATCGCGGAAAATTATTTTTAAGTTTCTAAGATGGCCGCTAGGGGGCGAAACTGTTATGGTCGATCATAAAATTGGCTTTTTCTCCAAAAATATGCAAATATAAATATATTTTAAATATTGCCGTAATAAAGACTGCAAAATTTCTTATTTTTTTTGTTTAGGTATTTTACTCTGTCTTAGAAAATGTAGTGGTGGGGGAACGTCAAACATGTTTTTATTTAAATGCAAATAACTCGGTATAAGTTAACGGAATTGAACAAACTAGGTATCGTTTAAAAGAGCTTCTCTTTAACAATATGCAGTATAAAGATAGTCCGAATAAATTTTGACGTGATAGGTAGAGGGCGCTGTTTAACATTACAACAATTATTGCGCATTATCATGAGATTTTTAAATAGCACCTTATGTATTTTTTTACACAGTTAAATAGAGGACAAAATTGCTAAATAGTCGGCGCAAATCTATTTTTTTTTTAAACCGAAATTTCCCACCAAGCCTTTGCCCCCCACAACTCTATCTTTTGTTTGTGGTTTTTTTTTTTTCAAACCGAAGATATCAATAAAACAAATGTTTAACCGCTGACTATGCAACATCTATTACATATTTTACGTAAAAAATGAATTTAAATTAATTGAAACCATTTAATTAATGCCGCCTTAAGTGTTCAAACAGTCGTTCATCGTTTTAGATGCAATAAGTCAAAATATTGGAACAATTGGATTTCATGTCAATATCATTTAGTTGCTATTTTTCAAAGCTTATTCTCGATTTTGTTATTGCGTGTGATTGTTTGAGTTTTCTTGTAGTTTGAGTTACTTGTTGTTATTTGTGTTACGTTACTGTTGTTTTTTTTTTCTTTTGTGCTGTTAAGTGTTACAAAATGCTTTATACCAACGAAGAGTTATTTGACATGATAGGTATCTATTTTGAATGCATGGGAAATGCTACAGTTGCTGAAAGGGTATATGCGCAGCAATATCCCAATAGACGGCACCCGAGTAAAAAGGTTTTTCTGCGAATTATCCATTATTTACAAACAACTGGAAGCGTCCATGTTCCCGTATACCGTAGACAACACAGGAGACGTACAGAAGAGAACATTATTAATGTTTTAGCTTATGTGCAGTTTAATCCACACCTATGTACTAGAAGTATTGCACAGGTCTGGGAGTAACTCGATCTACCGTTCAAAACATTTTCAAAGAGCACAGGTAAGCGAATCTTCAATGTTGAAACTCTACTGTAAACTTACAAAGGTTTACTTAATACTTATCCTACTGTTGAATCAGTAGTGATCATCTTACATCTTTTAGGTTACATCATATCACTTAGTCCTGCATAATATGCATTATTGGTTTTTGCCTCCTTTTGATACCCCCCCTTTTATATACCTTCTGAATGTAAATCCTAATCAAGAACGAATCCGTACTGGATGCAAGAAGTTTGTTGGTCTGTAAATTGTTGGGCAGGGATTCTAGAAGGGCAAATTATCGGTCAATTCTTTTTTAATAACCAACTAAATGGCCACAATTACCTACAGTTTTTAACAGAGCAATTGCCGATTCTGTTAGAGGAAGTGTCCCTAAGACGAATGCTGTTCCAACACGATGGCTGTCCAGCCCACTACGCAGTGAATGTTCGTCAATTTTTAGATGCCAACTACTCCTGGTAAATGGATAGGACGGGGCAGCATTTTTCCATGGCCGGCTAGATCACCGGATTTAACATGCCTGGATTTTTATTTATGGGATCGAGTAAAAGATATAGTTTTTGCAACCGGACCCACTACACGTGATAACATGATTGGACGAATAAGGGACTGTATGCAAACTATTTCAGTAGCTGAACTAGAGAGTGCAGTTTGGTCTACGCGGGAAAGGATGCTTAAGTGCATCGAAAACGATGGACGGCAGTTTGAACATTTAGGACGGCATTAATTAAATTGTTTCAACTAATTTAAATTTGTTTTACGCGTAAAATATGTAAATAGTCAGCGGTCTAACATTTGTTTTATTGATATCTTCGGTTTCAAAAAAGATAGGAAGTTGCGGTTTGCACCGACTATTTAGCAATTTTGTCCTCTATTTAACTGTGTAAAAAGATACATAGGGTGCTATTTAAAAATCTCATGATAATGCGCAATAATTGTTGTAATGTTAAACAGCGCCCTCTAGCTATCACGTCAAAATTTATTCGGACTATCTTTATACAGCATATTATTAAGTAAGAAGAGCTCTTTTAAACGAGACCTAGTTTGTTCAATTCTGTTAACTTATACCGAAGTTATTTCCATTTAAATAAAAACTTGTTTGACGTTCCCCACCACTACATTTTATAAGAGAGTAAAATACTCTAAGCAAAAAAAATCAGAAATTTTGCAGTCTTTACTACGGCAATATTTAAAATATATTTATATTTGCATATTTTTGGAGAAAGAACCAATTATATGATCGGCCATAACAGTTTCGCCCCCTAGCGGCCATCTTACAAACTTGAAAATAATTTCCGCGATTTCTCGTAGCCGATTTACCTATTAAAATTTTTTTCAATATTGTCAGATTTATAATTCCTGAGATATAGCCGGCGTCCATTCTTAGTTGGCCACCCGGTACATATTCAAACAGAAGTTGTGTACGATAAAATGACAATAGGTAAGTTTCTTTCTAAAAAGAAAAAATCTGAATTTTTAATCTCCCACCTACTCTCAAAACGTGATCGTTATCAAGAAAAGCGTTTAAATTAAATAACTTGTTTTTTTGTTCTAAAATATTGTTTTTAGTTTAACTATTTATTTCATTATTAAAAGATTCTAACTGACTTTGTTTAACAAGCGTTTTTGTTTCTAAATTCAGTTCTGGAATTGTAAGGTATCGAACTACCCTTTTACTTTTGGTAATTGAACAATTTGTTTTGAACATCATTATGTATGCCCTAACTCTTTGCATTTGAGTAAACTTAGAGAACCTTTTGAGTGGAAAACTTGAACTTTTTGAAACTTTTGTGGTCATGGAGACAATTATAGGAGGTTTGAGCTCAGGCAAATTTTTCAATTTATACTGCAAAATTGGCCATTTTGATTCATTTAGCTGGAGCCAAAGAGGACCACACCACCAAGACTTACAATTGACTAATTTATTAGGAAAAAGACCTCTAGAAACATGATCGCTGGAATTGTCATAACTTGGAACATGTCTCCACTCATTATCATTAGTTAATACTTGTATCTCCGAAACACGGTTTCCAACAAAAATATCTAATAAATTAGGACTTGTACGAATCAAACTAATGTTATGGTGGAATCAGACCAAAAACACGTTTGGAAAAATAAATGTGTAGTGAGTTTGTTACTTTATCCGCTAATCTTGTTAATAGTAAAGCCGCTGATAACTCTCACTAGTGATAGTTAATTAAGATTTTATATGAGCAACCTTGCTCTTTGAACATAAAAGGTGAATATTTATATCGCCTGTTACACCAACACTTCGAAGATAAATTGCTGCTCCAAATGCTTGTTGAGAAGCATTGGCGAATATCTATTGACAAAAGAAATCGTTAAAAATAGGTAATTTATTTTTTAACTTCAGCCGTGACTTTAATAAATGATCTGGTAATTTAGCATCCCATAAAAGTTTCTCGATCTACAATCGTTGCATAAGTAGTTTTGCGATTATGATACTGGGAGAAAGCAAACCTAAATGATCATATATCCTAGATATAACTGATAAAATAACTTCATCGGCATACATGTCCCTTTTAATTATAAATAATATTTCAGGATTTGAATCGTAACATATCGTTAGATAACTCCAACAAACATCGAATAGTTAAAAAGCTAGAAACTGTTTGACCATAAGTTACTGTATTTAGTGTAAATGATTTCAATGTATCTGTGGGAATTTTGCGCCAAAGTATTTGTTGAAGACAACGTTGCTCTGAAGATATCCATACTGCCCTATACATTTTTTCTATGTCGGTTGAAAAAACATATTTGTGACAACAAAATCTTAAAATGATAGATAACAAATCCTCTTGCAAAACGGGATCCACACGTTGAATGTTATTTAAAGACAAACCATTACTAGATGGGGCCGAACAATTGAAAAACAACTTTGCAAAATATTCTGCATTAGAATGCATATCAGGAGGAGATTGTGACATATGTCCTAGTAACTCATATTCTCGCATGAATTCTACATAATTTGATCGACAATTAAACAGAACAACGTTACTTTAAACGAACTGTGTATGGATTTAATTTCAACATTGCATGTACGATCTTTCAGTGGCGGCTCGTGGTCAATCATACTGGGATAGTCAAAAATTAATTTAAAAAAATAGGCATACTTAAAAAAATATAAATATTTTAAATTCCGCTTTAAAATGGTCTTGAACTGGAGGTCCATTGCTTCGTTCTTTAGCAGTGGAAAAGTGTTGAATAACATGTTCGTTAAAAATCGCATATTCCTTTTACAAATGACTTCTCGATACGCCAACATCGCGGAATCTGTCTTGCCCCATGGTGTTGCGTAAGAGTGTCTTTATTCTATTTAAGGTCAAAAAACAACGCTCACTTTCAACAGTTGTCATTGGCAGTGTGCACAGTAAAGTTAATAAATTGACAGTTTTAGAAAACGTTTCACTCAAGTTATTATTTGTAAAAAGTTGAAGTAGTGGACGACAGCCCACAGAACTACCGCGGAAATCAGGACGATCATAAATAACTTGTAGCTCAGTTTTTAGTTTTAAGAAATTTATAGAAGGATAGTCTTTTTAACCAGAATTTAAAAAATATTATCTGGAAAATTGTTTTTGTAATTTTCAAACTGATCACTATAAAACAGTTGGCTGATCACTAAATGATCACTGAAACTAAACCGATGGTGCATTTCAGAAATGATTATGTCCTGCAAACTTCCAAAAGCCACTCGACGCTTAGAATCTTCATTTTTACGTGATCGCTTTGTAGTATTCTGACGAAATTGTAGGCATCTCCGAGGATAGGTCATTTAAAAATTTTATCGAGAACTGCTTGTATTGAACTTTTAAAGGAGTCGATATAATCTTTTACAGATAAGAAATGTCTATACTACGTTTTTGAAGTTCATTAAAAGTATGTCACAATGGGGCATTACAAGATGGAAGAAGTTCAACCAAAATATAAAAATCTTCATTTTGCTTAAAAAGCCTTTTAAAGCCAATCGCTTGATTAATCGTCTTCAGAATCTTCTTCTATTTCGATTATTTTTTCTAAACACAACAGAATGTCTGCACTATAAACAAACACAGTTTCCACACAACGTACATTAAAATACCACCTCGTGGGAGCTGCTCTAGGTAAGCGAGCTTTTACAAACTCATCCAGAACCGCTGTGCGTTTTGGGGATCGACTAAAGAATGTTGAGAAACCATGTAAATTTGCAAAGAAAACTTTAACATTTTTATCTTTACCTGCTGCTTTTTTGTAAAATTAAGTTGAATTGGTGGGCATAACAATGTATAAAATTCGCGGCAGGGTAATGTTCTTTAATTTTTTTGTACGCCTCCTAATTTCCCGCTCATTTGTCGACGCCCCATCGTAAGTTTGCCCAATTAATTTTCTGAAATTTATGAATGTCAAGATTTTCTAATTCATGAAGAATTACATCTGTAAGGTGTGAAGCTGTGGTTCCTAAAGGATTTACAAATTTTACAAACCGTTCGTGTACAACGCCAGACAAAATATAACGAATTATAAAAACCACTTGGGTTTTAGTAGAACTGTCGGTAGTTTCGTCCACTTGCACAGCAACATACTTAGCTAATTTAATTTCTTGCTTTATTTGTTCCTGAACTACAGCCAGCATCGAGCCAGTAGATCGTTCTGAATCGTTTTGGATGTTCCTTTAAAACGGTTGCCTTCTCCATATGCTCCTTAAAAATCGGATCCAACTCGACTACAAAATCCTCTAAAAACTCCTGGATTTATCAGATAAAGCCGTTTCATCATGGCCACGTAGTGCCAACTCAAATGCACCGTAAAATTTTATACAATCTACAATTTTGTTCAAAATATAGTGATTTTTCGAAACATTTTCATTAAAATTTCTAAAGGGATTTTCTATAAGCATTGTCTAGCTGTGTACGAATATCAACATTTCCTACGGTTTCAAAGAGATTTACCAGAGCATTTCATGTGTTCTGCAGACGAAGCATGTTTTTTTTATTTTCTTTTAAATGTTTTAAATCGCTTACACCGGATTTGCACCATAGCGAGTCTGACGAGTCTTTAAAAATAATAAACAAACAAAACAAGTAAAAGATACGTTCTGATATTTCACAACCACATATCCAGTCAGCTAAATCGTACATTACCTTGCGAAAGTTTCGATGAACATCTTACTTTTGTCTTTGCTAGTTTGTCGTAAACTTAGTTCTGGCAAAGGACGACCATTTGCCTTGAACTCAACTAATTTTGTAAAATTAAGTTCGTTAGCACTTTTAGTTGTTTAATTTTCTGCACTACCGACATTTTCTATAATAGCGCATGCACACGCGAACCAAAAATAGTATTTTTACAAAACAACTACAACAACAGTAAAAATATCAATATAAATTTTAAAATTGATTTAAAACACGCGAAAATCGAATCAAAATCGAGAGTAGATGTACACCCTATTCAGAAGTCGGCTTATGACCCAAAGTTGATTATTGCTTCGGATGTTCGCGTTTATTCAGGCGCTGCACGTTTTTGAGTTTTTCCGGGTAGATCTAATTCAATGAGGACAATTCGCACCGCCAGCCCAAGGTTAAGGAGGATGAATTACGAACGACGGCCGATAAATTTTAAGTTAGTAATACTTGCCCTTGCGACTTTTGCGAGTAAATTACCTACTTTAATAAAACACGTAATAATTAATATTTTTATAAATTGTCAAAATTTTGGGAGGTGATTGACCAAGTTGGACCTAGCGGACAAACCGCCACTGAATGTAAAACCTTGTTAGAAATACCCGCAACTGAAATATTGGTTTTTTGTTTTTTGATTCCTACTAAATCACACAATTCTGTAGTAATATATGAGCTTTGCAAACCTGAGTCAAGCAACAAACGCGCTCTAACAACTCGATTATTTTTAGCAATTATATCAACTAGTGCTGTTGACAAAAAAATATGAGCTGGCATAGTTCTAACTACACTAGTGATACAAAACGTATTCGCTTCTGTATTATTTTTACATTAATCTGTTTTATTATAATCGTTTTCAGTATCATCTTGTTTTGTGTTAGATAACTTTGTTGGCTGAATGTAAAAGAGTGTTATGCCAAAACTTGCATTTTTGCATGGACCTACTTTACACTGACGTATTGAATGTCCAGCTTAGACTTTTTAACAAAGTCGCTTCTGTGATTTATAGTTAAATTTAAAAATTCTTGACATGAATATATTGAATGTTCTTGCTTGCAATAGTTGCAAGAATAGCCTATTGTAATTAAAAACCTATTGTTACCATTTAGTTTAGTTTGTCTTTTGCTATCAAATTTATCGTTATTCTTGTATTCGATAGTTTGAAGCAAATCGGCACGACTTTTCAGAAACAATTTTAAATCATCTAGTTTTGGCAAATTTGTTGTTTTATAGCTTTCCCTCTCGCGAATAGTTTGGTTATCAAACTTGGAACTTATTAAATAGATTATTGGAGTGTCCCAGTTGTCAGTGCTTTGGCTAAGTTGAACTAATGCCCTCAAATGTTTGGACATATCGTCAAGTTGTCGAATCTTTGTCGAATCTTTGTCGAGGATTCTTTTGTATTGTTTCCAATATGAACAAAGTCTTGAAATGAATGTGGACTAATAACTATATATTGTACTTTGTAACGATCTTAACCATGCAACATTATAGCTAGTACTTGAAAATTCCACAGATTTAACAACAACAGCCGCGCAGATCCATCTAGAGATGCCCTTAAGTAATGGAATTTATGAATATCAGAAAGAGATGTATTGCAATGTATTAGGGGTTCGAAAGTGTCTCGGAATTCTAACTAATTTTATAATGCCCATGAAATTTTGGTAAAAGTTATTGTTGGCAATTTGACTGAATTTACAATATTTTTGGTGGACTGACTTTGACGTAACTGAATGCTCGTTTTCAGAATGAACTGAATTTGATGTATTTATAGCCATATAATTTTCTACTAAATCTTTCGCTATTGCTATCCCCTTGTGGAATAAGTTTTCAAATTTATAGCGTTTATATATATTGTGATTCAAGCAAATCAAAATCTATGATTACCTCAATCTCAGTCTGAAACTCCTCAAAATATTTTTTTCAATTCGGTTTATCTTCTCTTCTAGCTCAATCAGCTCTAATTTGTTTACGTCTGGTTTAGAATTGAATATACCTCAATGTATTTTATAACGTTTGTGAGACTTGCTTTTAATGAACCTTGTTTTCTAATCAAATTGTCTACTTCCGGCATATTTATTTTTAAATTAAATGGTACTGGTAATGCAGAATTTACGACAACAAGCAACACAAATGTTATTAAACTCCTTTTTGACACCTATTGAAAATTGTAGTTTATGTTTATGTTTCATTTTGCTGGTAAATTGTTAATGCAGTTGGAAGTACCATATGTTTTTGCTTGTTTAACTAGTTTATAGAAATTGTAACTAGTAATGTTTAATACATACATAGTTACGCAATATAGAAACATGATCTTATATTTGAAGAAAAAGTACTTAGGCGTGAACAATGTCACTACCTACACATCTGTCGACAACATTGCTTTTGTGTAAAAATTGTAACGTTAGCTTATCTGTATTATGGATTATTCTATTACCATGTTTAAAAAATTAAACAAATAATCCCCAAAATTATGCGAATACTTTAAAAACTTACTATTTGTATTTAAATTTTTAGTTCATAGATGCTAAAGTATGCCAATTTTGGAAAATGTATTGAACCTAGACCAACGTTGATGATTACACTCTTATTTCATACGACAACGTACAAATTATATTGTTTTCGGAGACCAGTCTATTTGCGGATCTACTGTAACGTACCACACATAATTGGACATATTATCTTAAACGTCTTAATTTAATTGAACACACTAGAAAAACATTATTATCAAACAACAAATTGCCTACAACTATATTCTTCTTTCCAAACGAAGTAAAAGTCCATTTGCGGACGACAAAATAGTTTCGGCAAGTAATACAGGTTCATGCTCTACAACTGGCAACAGTTTAAATTTTTGCAACACTTTGCACACCGTCGCTTTTATTTCAAGCATTGCAAATCTTTGACCTGCAACACGTGTTTTAATAAAGTAAAATAAAATTATGTAATAGTATACATACCTATACAGTTTCTTGATCCAGCACTAAACGGAACGTATGAATATACAGACATATTTTTAGAGTTTTCAGGATTAAATCTTTCGGGATCAAACACTTCAGGATTTGGGAATAAGTCTGGATTATGATGTAATCGATAAGCAAGCACCAACAATTGAACGCCTTTTGGAATGGTTTTTCCATCTGGAATTTGAACGTAAAATGTAATTCTGTCACTGATGAACACTTTAGGCAGTTACCATATGTAACGTCTTCAGTAACAACTCCTTAGAAAATGCTGGGACAGGAGGATACATTCTAAGAACTTCTTTAATAAACTGTTCCATGTATTTCATCTGCTGCAAGTTTTCATACGACAGTGATGAATTTTCATCTTTGCTCAAAATTTCATTAATTTCTTCAAAACACTTTATCCTAAAATTTGAATAACATAAATAAATAGGTTTACTATGTGAAACCATAAACCTGTAATTTTGGATTCTTGGACAGGACAGTACAAAGCAAAACTTAATGCGGAAGTGGTGGTGTCGTGCCCCTAAATAATGTTAAAAAAATACTTGAAACTTTGTTTAAGTTATCCTCACCGCAAACATAAAAGTGTCTACTTCGTTTCTAATTTCTTCGTTTGTTAAAGATACACCATCAACTGTGGACGTTAAAAGAATATCAAAAACGCAACTCTTTTCTTCCTTTCTGAATCGTGTTCTACTGTCACACCACTAGAAGACTGTGATTGTAATTCTTTTCGTCTAGTTGTAATAACCGATTCACTATTCCGTGTAGAAAGCCAAGAGCTTTTTTTTCTTTATGATAATCTTTAGAAAACATGTAAACTAAATCCACCATTTTAAAACTCAACATTCTTTCAATCAATATTCTACACATTTCCTTAACACTTTTAACGTAGTTTGAGGTGGGATTTAATTGAGCATTGATGGATGTGTTCATTGTAGCTTCTAGAATTTTAAACGTTCAATTTTTGTTTCTGAACTAGAAATTGCTTAGACCATACCACAGATGACGTCCAGAGCGTGCAATCTCACATAAGGAAAAATATCAACTTCTTTATCTTCACATGCTTCTAATTTATTTATCAATATGTTGCTTTGTTTATCAAATACATCTATAAATCGTTCAAGTATTTGGAAGTGAAACGCGGGGGTTAAGAGTTTTCTGTGATTTTTCCATTTGGCTCCTAAAATATTACTGTAATCAGTAAACAAACTGTAACAGAAAAAAAACACCAAAAACCTCACAAAACAATATTAATTCACGGTTTCGATAGTTTAGCTATTATCATCATCATCATCAGCAAACTGACACATGTACAAACATACTTGACTTTAGTCTATAAACTACAAAAATCTGGCTTTTAGCATCTGCCAAGTCTCTCTTTGTTTTTATTCTATTATTCGAGTTTCTTTGTTGTATTTATATGATTCTTCTAAATGAATTTTTAATTTTTTGTTGTTTCTTTGTTGTCTGGTAATATTTCTTCGTTTTCTTTTTGTATTCTCGGTACATAGACCCCTATTTTGTAACTGGTTTTTATTCTCGTTCCATCATTATTTGTACAAATTTCCATTCTGAAAGTATTGTTCTATATCATCGTATTTCTTGTTTATATAATTGTCTTTTGTTATCCCAGATTCTCTTAGAATTTTGTTTCTGAATTTTGAGTACTTGCTTTATGTTGACATTTTTATACTTTCTCATTTACATTTTTAAATATTTGCAATAGTAATTCACTGATAACACGGTTCCAAAATCACTACTAACAATGGTCCAAAGTACACTGATAAGATATAGCTGTACAAATTATACGTTGCCCCTATATTAATAGAATCCAACCCCAGCAGGAATTAATTAAACTATTGGTCACTCCGAGAAAATGCAAGACCAGAATAAGTAAAAAATAACTAAAGAAAACCTTATACCCTTACGAGATGAAACATTGAAACTTAAGAAAAAGAAGGACAGAAGAAAACAATGGAATTAAATAGTAGACCTAAAAACAAAGTAAATTCTTAATGTACGCAAAATACATCCCCTTCTCCCTTAACAACAACCCCAAAAATAAAGAATAGAAAGGCTGAAGCTAAAACAGTTGACACAGTCAACCGAGGATTTAAGAAAACACTTGAACATTTCTGGTGAAACTCACCCAGGTCAGGTAAAGGTGTAATTACAGGTTTGTGCAGGTATATCTACGTGTCCACAACTCAGATATCACTGGTTGAATCACGGACCTGGTACAAGAGTCAAAAATTCGATATTTAAAAGTGCCAAAACTGAGTCGGTAAACCTGGTAAGTACAGACGTCAACTTAAAAATTCCTTGATGCGTATAGTAGTAATCACGAGAGCTCGATTATGATTCTTCTAAAGAAGCAACAATAATTAGCTTATACGATTTAGTTATTTCTCACACTTTTGAGAATTATGTAGTAGAAATTAAGAACATGTCTGTACATTATAAATTGATTTTGGATTTTACAACTAAAACATTTGCGTACACATTATTATCAATTTATTTATGTATTAGTGATTAAATTATGATACACTAGTCTTTTAAGCGTTCCTACGGACGCATAAATTTTGACCTATAACTTTTGACTTTAAGGTCATAGGGCAAAATGACGTATACAAAAGATGTTTGTCTTGTCAAAACACACATATTTGGTAATAAAAACGAAAATAAATTTTGAAGTTTGGGGAGAGTGGGTGCGGCCAGCCCCTCAGAGGGTTAAGTTAGAGTTTCAAAAACCTTTGCATCCAGACTTTCTTAAAATCTTCTATCGAATGGTGTATTCAGTTTTTTTTAAAAGACATTGCAGAAGATAATAAACAAAGGGACAAAGATTTCAAGAAAATATATATATTATACCGACTTCCAAAAAATTGCAACACTTAGAAGTTGTTGAACGATTTTAATAAAATTTTTAGGAAACGTTTATTTTCATTAAACAAAGTGATGATTAAAATTTAAAAACAAAAGAACAAAAGCTTAAAAAGTTTTTCAATAATGAGTTTGCCACTATTTGTAATGCACTCATCTAGACGGCTTGGCATGCTATCAATCAAGTGATCTATAGCTGCTTGTGGTATATCATCCCAAGCTTCTTGAATCAATTGGCGACAAATCAAGCGACCGACCAGGCCATGGGAAAACGGCTATGTTAGATTCTTCCAAAAACCGTGTTGTAGCCCTTGCCGTATAAGGACGCGCATTATCCTGCTGGAAAATGGGATTTTGCAGCCCCTGAAGATATGGAAGGCCAACTGGTTGTAGCACATAAGCAATGTAACCAACTGCGTTAAGGTTGCCGTAAATAAAGACCAAGGGTGATCTGCTACCATAACATATTGCACCCCATATCATAACTCCTTGAGTGAGGTGTGTTACGTTCCACAAAAATGTTGGATTTTTACGTTCCCCACGCATCCGTCTGACCCTCCTAGGACCATCGTGGGCCCAGAAGCAAAATCGGGACTCGTTACTAAACACAATTTGATGCCATTCTTGCGCCCAATTAACCCTTTTGCTGCTCTACTCTAGTCTGCGTAGACGGTAAAGTGGTGTAAGAGAAAGACATAAAAATGGACGATATGAACGCAACCTATAAGATCTTATCTTGCTATAAACAGATGACATTGACATCGTAAGTCCCGTACCTCTTATCCAATCATTTGCAATTCATCGAGTTGTTGAAAATTTATCTCTTGTGACCAAAACTCTTAAGCGACGTTCTTCGCGATCTGTAGTCCTTCTAGGACGTCCAGATCCACTGTGATGATGTTGAACCCCTTCCTCGGACCATTTGGACCAACATCTCAATACCGACGAAACATTTCGGTTTACACGACGAGCAATTTTTCTTAGCGAAAATCCGGCGTCTCTCATACCAATAATACGGCCACGTTCAAAATCACTTAATTGAACAAGATGTTGATGATGACGTATTCTCGGCATTGTTTTTAAGTTCAAAATAAAATTGTGAAGAAACAACAACAATTTGCAAACTTGACAGTTACTAAATGGTTCTAATACTTTAAATTTATTGTTACTATGTGCTATGGAAACAACAGGCAAAAAAACAAAAACAGTGGCTAGATTTTATTCAAATTTTAATCATCACTTTGTTTATTGAAAAACGTTTCCTGAAATTTCATTAAAATCGTTGGACAACTTCTAGGTGTTGCAATTTTTCTGGAAGTCAGTATATAATTTTGTCGATATTTAAGGTGTCAGTTTTGAAATTTATTGCGTTGGAGTTTTGTTTTATTTTTATACTTTCTAAGAGTAGTCTTTTTTTTTTAATTATTTTTGTTATTTAATATTTTTGGCGAACTAAAATTAAATTGATGATTGTTAAAAGACGCGTGTTCTGCTAAAGCTGTATTTGGAGTTTGTGAGTTTTTACTTTTTGTAATTATTGAGTTTTTATGTTGTTTTATGCGTTGTTTTAAGTAATCATTAGTTTGGCCAAAATAAACAACTTCACAATCTGAACAGTTAGTTTGATAAATTATACTAGAAGAGTCATTAGTGTTTATTTTTGTTTTTAATTTTGTAAAAAGCTTTAGTCCAATAGTGTTAGTATTTTTATATGTGGTTATTTTATTTTGTTTTATTAAAAGATTTCTAATGTGGTTTGATATTTTTGGTATGTACGGAATGCTGACAAATTTAGAATTAGATGTGGAAATGGTGATATTGATTAGAGTTTAGATTATTATTGAAAGGATTGTTTTTTTGAGAGTGAATTTGATTAATTCTTTTAGTGATTTTTTTATTAATGAATTCCGTAGGGTAGTTATTGCTTTTTAATATTTCTTTAATTTTTGTGATATTAGAAGAATGAAATTTTGCGTCTGATAATTTTATGTCTGTTCGTATATCGGTGGTAATACTGCTTTTAAGACCTGAGTCATATTCAAACTCTCGTGATTCCTACTATACAATCCAAATCATAACCAGTGTCGCCGTGATTCATACGATACTTAAGTGAGGATTATGTAAGATAATAATTATTCGTCTGTTTTTATTTTAATTTAAACTTTGTTTTACTGAATCGCAGGCCCTTGAAAAAACAAGGTTTAGATAAATAATGTTGGGTATATAGGCAATATTTCGCATCAAATTGTCGATGTTTCATTGGCTAATACAGTGTGGCTCACTTAAAAGCGAAACACTCCCATAAAATTTATATATATATAGTTCGATTTTGACAAACTTTTTTTAAATTATAGAGCGTGTAAAACTATACTTTAGAACAATCATCGCATTTTTTTTACAAAACCCAGGGCCTACTTCAATTTTGTTTCAAAAAATTTGAGTACATTAGTAGACTGGGCTTTGCCTTAAATAAACATTTTACCAAATTTCACTAATTATTTTGGATAAACTATGAATTACGTTATTTGTATGTCTTTTTAGTTTGATAAAATGAGACAAAAAAAATTAGTGGGGCATAATAATCTATTATAAAAGTACAGTTTTAAAGGCTCTATAATTTAAAAAAAAGTTAATTAAAAGCAGACAATAAATATAAATTTTATTATAGTGTTCCGCTTTGTAGTGGGTCACTCTGTATAAAAGTTTATCACATCGAATTTTGCTTTAAAACTAATGAACAAAGACCATGTGTGAACAATATCAACTAATCAATTAAAACTGATAAACTCATATATTAGCACTGACTCGATGAAGCATCGGCAACTCGTTGCAATACGTCGGCGTCGCCTATGCTAAAACATTACTTAATCTAAATACTGTCTCCCAATAAGAATGAATCATTTGTCAAACAAAATTTAAACTGAGTAAGGATTAAGCCCTGGTTAGGAATCACAATCTGACGCACAAGCTGGTCCTAACCGTATTGCGAAAAGAACATTGCTAGAGACGAAAGATCCAAAAGATCCATACAATAATCTACTCTATGTTTTAAAAGCGTCACTGGTAAGAAAAAAGTTACGGAAAATAATAAAAAAAGTTTAAGAATAGTAATACAAGAAGGATTGTCAAATCCGTAACGTCATTATATCTTGCTACCAATACGACCAATTTACCAACTGAGACGAAAAAACTCTAGGGTTTGACATAACCGAGCGGTAGAATCGTCAGTATAATAAACTGACCACCAACCGGCACCGCCCTGGTTCAATTCTAGTTGACGACCAGAGATTATAATTGGTCTGTTTTCAAGGATTTTGGAGAGCATGTTAAGTCCAAACACACCCTAATCTGGAATGGCGATGTTCCGTCATGAAAAAAAATTTAAGAGTTTGTCGAAACGTTTGGCAAAGTCAGTTATTTTAGAATCTAACAGACAATTAGGTTATTCTGAATATTCTGACTTAGTGGAGAGGAACTTTAAAGTAACTAAGAATGAGTACTTATACTTATAAAACTTGTCGGTGACAAAGAGAAGAACGTTTTTTCAAAAATCCTAATATTCAAAAACATAAATTAGTACAAGTACGGCGATACCAAATGCAAGCATTTTTCTTAAATGTATATGGATATAATCGAGGGACACACTACACCGGCTACCCAAGTACGTGTCGTCAAAAAACATCTAAGGTAGAAATGCAAAACGTTAATCAATCTAGTCTTCAAATTTAATTCTTAATCCATTTCAAAAATGTTACAATACATCACTAACTATGCTAAACTCTAAAGGTCATTGTCACCATTAAAAATCAAATAAACAAACCAAAACAACATTGGGCCGAAATTGTTTTATATGTAAATTGAGCACATTAATTTCTTGTATAGATTTTGTTCTAACCTTAAATTTAATTACTAATCCATTTATGTTGTTAGAAATAGTAACTGCTATTTAAAAAATAAGTAGCTTTTCAATGTCAATTTTGAAAAATTCTAATAGATGAGTGAGATATACGACAGAAGTGTCAGTAACGATTTCAAATATCCATTAAACCTCTAGAAATCATAACACATGTCTCAAAGATACAATTTTTCTGAAAAAGCAAATTCCGGTTTATCTCAAATTGCCACCAATTCAAAAAATATTTTAGTTTCTAACCGACGGGCTACCGTGGATCACCTCCTATAGTTGAAAGTTCACTCACAACTCCAAAGTCCATTGTAATCGTCACATATAACAGAGTCCAAGGTGTTATTCAGAGTCCACTGATAACAAGTTCCAAAGTCCACTGCTAAGGTCGGTCAAAGTCCGCTGCTAATGCAGGTTCAATGTTCAGTGTTCACTGCTCTGATTCTACTAATAGCTATTGTCAAATTGAAATTACTTGAATGATTAAAACAAACATTAAGTATCAAAAACACTTGGTTTTAAAGATTACTTTATGCAGATGCATTTAAGTACCAATAAACCCATTAAATACTGTACATCTATGGCAAATTTGAAATTATTTCACTTAAAAGCTTTGAAAAGCAAGAATAGCAGTTTGCTTTTCTGTTATTTGTATACATGAATTTATAAGAAAATACTTAACAATAAAAAAAATATTATTACCATCACTAGTTAATAGTCCCGTGCCAAGCCAAGAACTCAAAAACTTATATTCAGGCGCCTTTTTTAGTATATTCTTAGAACTCAACACAAACTCTACAGATTTCGAATCAGATAAAATTAATCTAGGACGAAATGCCAACATTAACTTGACAGGTCCTCTATATTGTGATACAATGCTTACAATATTTGGTAACAAATCTGAAAATGAATATAGATTAAGTATAAACATTTGCAAGATGAACTACTGTTTAAAATCAATAACACTTACCTTTTCCAATTTTAACATGATGTAAACTTCCAATAACTGGTAGAAGAGAGGGTCCAGAAAATTTGTACAAATACTTATTATATTTATGAAATACTATAAACCACAAAACAACTAAACCAAAAACTAATGTGGTTAATATTAAAAATACCGTAGTCAGCATATTGCAACTTTAATATCAATTACTCTAATGATAATTTAAAAAAATAGTTACGTACATATACTTCATTCAAAAATTAAGATATAAAAATAATCTATATTTATCTGTGTAAATACTCTAGATAATGTGGTGACTAGTATGCACAAATATTGATTATATAACACGTTTGAATTGTTACGCAAGTACGACTTTTTTGTTACTAAATTTAATGTTAGGTGCGCAGTTGTATCAATTTAGGCTTAGAAAGCCGAACACGCTCTCGTTCTTGTATAAAATTAATTCTGCACGCGTCATAACCAATTTCGTTAATAGTCGTTTCAAATTAGTAAATTATAAAGTGTCCCGTTTAGATATTTACATTTTATTTTTTAAACTTTTCTTGTTTACTTCGGAAATTTTCTTTTCTTATTCATTCTTCTATCGCACTCTAATGGCTGTTCTTTCTTTGGTTGGGTCTTTCTGATACTCTTAGTTGAAGTTGTTATTGTTTCTAGCTCTTCTCACACTTCGTCTTCCTACTGGCCACTTATCTCTGGCAATCTTAAATACAGTAAGGTGATTCAGTTTATTTGATTTAAAAACTTTAATGGTTTTATTAGAACAATATTGGATCTTGCCGAAATGATTATAATCCCCATCAGGGAAACAATCTTTAAAAAAATCTGTGAATGACAAATTAGATAACTTACAGTTAAATAAGTCAAAACCATAACAATTATTATCATTATTAGTATTTTATTATGATTATTAAGTTTGTTGCTAGTATGCAAAAGATCAAAGTAAAATGAGAATAAAATAAGAATAAAATTTCAAGAATATACGAAAATTAAAAGTACAAAACTTCAACATTACAGTTATTTAAACATATTGTTTATAAATGTCAGCTTGCGTAACTCAATCGGAAGCTTGTTACTAAGTTGTGAAGCCTAATAATGCATACAGTCCAGAGTCAATATACGATGAGAAATCAGTTACTAATATTAGAAACAGCAGTGCCTAAAATTGAACTTTGGGAAAATCCATATGTATTAATTCTAGGAAAAGAAACAGTCCTTGAAATTTGAAGATTTGAGTGCTATCCGTAAAATGCGTATGTAGCAGATTTCAATTCCCATGCACGTTGTAAAATTCAAGTTTTTTTACCTATAATAACGAGACTGGTGAATGTTCTCGTTTATTAAAACGTTTAGTAACAGCTTACAAAAACTTCATGACACCAGTATTAGTTGTATTTTTCTAAAACTAGTTGAATATTTTTGAAAAAGAAGGCAGTACTGAAATTGGTCGATAAACAATTATCGATATCTTGCAAACCCATTCTAAACAACATTGGTATGTTTTAGCATATGCATGTGTTGTAGTAGTACTCAAAGGTGTTGTAATACTGTTCATTATAATTTTCAATAATATGAATGATGGACAGCTATCATAACTTGGTTTATCCACAACTCCATGGAATTTAAACTGATAATATAATGCGATGTTATCCGCATCTCCAACTTCAAAAAGTCCATTTAAATCAGTCTCACAATCATCCATTTGTAAATAAGTTCCAGATTCTGTATTCTTAGATGGTTTGGTCAGGTTCGGAAGGATTATTGCAGCTGTCAGCGATTTGATGTAATTGGACTATGTATCTTGTAAATTTCAATCAGTAAAGATCGTACAGCAACTCTAATAATGTTATCCAGCTATTTAATCTAAACAAATATAGCATTAGTGATAGTATTTAAGCAATTAGTAGTTTGCTCAAGGTCATTGCTCAAAATCATTAAATTTAAAAAGAAAAAAAAACAATTATGTTTAAGTGTAAACGTTAAAATAATTAATAAACGTGTTTTAATCAAAATAACGGCCCAAGTTAAAATGAGGTTAATGATAGTAAAAATGTTTATGTCCATTAATTTGTGGCGCAAGAGTTTTAAAGAAAATAAAAATGAAGGAAGAAATAATGAAGCATTTCGTAATTAATAAGTGTAATTACAGTTAAATACGAAAAAAGTTAATATAAATTGCAGAAAACTGGAGGACAAAATGGTAGTTCCGATTAAAATCCAGTAGATGCCAGCGTTAGGTAGTTGTCCTAGCTACAAATTTTAACGAAAAAATTTAAATCAAACAGGCCATAATTTGAAATTTGATAAATAGGAGGCAAAACCGACGCTCAATCTCTTAAAATTCTGACGCAGTAAAAAAACGTTGTAGTGCACCAAGTAAATAAATGAAAATAATTTAGCGAGTCCACAAATAAAAATAAAGTAATTTAAATTTATGTGCAAAAGGAAAAAGAAAATTAACTAAGTAAAAGTTTGTACGAAGACATCGTATTGGGAAGCGAATATTGATGGTGGAGTAGACAAAAGCATCCAAAGAAGAGGCAGGATATCCCACGCTAAAAGAGATAGCGTTTATTCTAAAAGAAAAGACAGGATATTCAACAGAAATAAAATACAACACGTACCTGAGATATCGATGACTAAGGTCTGATTTAATTTGTAGTAGTTTAAGTTAGTCTTAGTGTAAGAGTTCAAAAATCACCCCGAAAACAATTAGCAATTTCCTGCAATCAAGTTCAAAAATAGAAATTGTTACGAAGTAGATTTTCTCTACTCAAAAAAGTCAACGAGCCACGACGACCAATGAGAGAAGAGACCCTACTTTTCCACGCGCGATCAACACCGTCAAAACATTTAAAAGCAAGAACCCAGCATTAGAAGACACATTTTCTTGTCCTCTTGCAAAAGAGAAAAACAAGAATAGAATTTTTGCCTAGTCACGGTACGAACACGAGCTTCGCCGTAGGTGACAATTTAATTTTAAAGACTCCTGGTGGAGGATTAGAAACCGCTTGCCGTTTAATATTAAAATAAAAATAGCTCCGATATTTACCTGAAACAAACGCTAACCTGATTCTGTATACCTGTAATTTATCTGTTTTGAGTATCCGTATTAATAACATCCCCTTACCTAGTGTTACGTGCAGAATACGAATTCTAGCCAAGCTAACCATCTCTGGACACGAGTCCGACGAGTCGATAAATGCTTTAATACACCACATCCAGTTTGTTATAGCTTCGAACCCGTAAATTGCCCTGTGTGCAACGAATGTACAATCGTTCCCCGTGATTCTTGTTTTCGTAATATTAATTGTTAAAGAATATTTTACGATAGATACAGTTGAGCGTTAGATAAAGCTGGAAACGTTACTAGTGCTTTCATCTACATAAAGCCTTGGACGCGTCGTCCTAGAGGCATAGCTCTATATCTGTTCTAAACTAATGCGGTGGATAGATAACATTATCTCCGAATTGTATTTTGATGCACACTGCCCGATTAACTTTTCTAGGTTAATAACCCGTACCTGTAAATAAAAGAGTCTTATCAACAGCTCCAGATATTAGTTGAATTGAAATTCAACTCACCTGAATTTAATTGACACCTACGCACAATTAAATTGATTAATAATAACACGTTAAATTTCAGGTGATTAACCCTGTTTGTTACAGCGAGACAAATTATTGGAGGTGGATCGACTACAGCCTAAATCAACCGCAGTTGGATGTGGTTGTAATCCCAACCTTTAGAAGCTGTTCTTTATTTCCTGTTAGAAGTCGATCCTGGTATTTTCCGTTTATTTATCCGTCCGAAACCGTATTTTCCGTTTTGTTTGATTTCCGTTTTCTTGTTTGGTTTTCAACCGAAGAAAGAATTGTTTTGTTTATGTTACTTAAGAGCCGCTGTTTTATGTTGATTTTTATTACGTACCGTTTTCCTGTTTAATTTTTCCGTTGACAAAGTAATTGGATTTATTTTGTAGAGTTCGAATTGTGATTTTCAATGTTAAAGCGGCCGTTATTGAATTAATTGTGTTTGTTACTCACACAAGTTATATTCGTAAACCGTTTATTGTGAATAATTCTGTGGCAAGAAGTCAAAAGGGGTTATCTAAAGAATACGTGTTTTACAGGAAAAGAGAAAAACGTTTTCAACTTCCTAATTTACAATCCTCACCAAAATATTTCATCTTGTATTACTTGAATTAGTTAACTCAGGTGTTAAGACTATTATTAACAAGTTTATTGTACCAAAAGTTTAATATTTAAATAATAAATTAATTTTAATAATAGTTAATTTAATTTATTTTATTAACTTGATTCTGACAAAAAGATGTAAGTTTAGATAACTTCAACGTGATAGTTTCTTTAGTGTCTGACAAAAGGTTATAAGTAAACTTATGGCTTTTTTCGGAAATATTAAAACTACTTAGCTGATAAAAAATTTATATCTTCAGATGTTGAACTTTATTATGACAATAAAAATTATAAATTTTAGAAAAAGATAAACGGTTAGCATTTCAAATTAAAATTCTTCGTCCGTAAAATAACTGTCAATGTCTGGATCTACATCTCTGCCATCATCAGTAGAACTTTTTAAATTTTTGTAGAAAGGCTTAGCACTTTCGTCGATTAATTCTAAGACTTCCAACAAGTTAACTTTTTTTTCTTTTCAATTTGTCTGTCAGAATCATATAGAATATTCAAACCAATACTTGCAGATGAATGTGAACTTTTCCGTTTTAAATTTATTGTTTCAAATAAACTGTCTTTTCTAAGTTGTTTTTAAATTTAACAATTCCAAAGTCTTTCTCATATTTTAACTATTTTACTGGCCTCCATGAAAACTTCTCTTTTGATTCTGACATTTTTCTGTTTACAAGTGGTCCTTTTAACAGGGCCGCAAAATCAAAAAAATCTTCCTTTTCATTTCAATTACAGTAAATTTGTTTCCGTCACACTGTTGATTTGATTTAGTTTGAATCCTTTTGCTTCCCGCTAGTCGTACAAGGTTGTACCAATCCCTGGGGAGATGTATATTAAAAGGACTTCTTTTTTAGTTTTTCTATGATGGCATGGTCAGAATCACATTCCATGTGTGTATGACCTGGTATAAGAAATTTATGTTCAATTGTTTTAATTGTTTTGCTTTCGGACACTACATAAGAAAACATGGCAGTGACATGGGAATTTTATTTTGTCCTCCGCATGTATCACTATAGCAAATAACATGTTCAGTTTCTTTCAAACTTGTTAAATATTTATAAAGACAAGAAGCAATTTCATTTGCACCTCGGGCACCAATAGCTTCGTGCCACATAAAATGAAAAGATTTTTGAGTTACGCAGTCATGAATAGTAAGGTTGTACGTATGAAGTTGCCTTTTATAGAAGACTTTTCCAGTTGTAAGATATGGAGTCGGTAAAACTTGTTGTAAATCAAAAACTATAACTCTAGTTTTTGGAGAGCTCTCACAAAATATTTTGTCCTGTCTTTTGCATTCATATGCTCTCTCAGCTTCTGCGTGATGTTGACTTAATTGGTCTCTTAAATTGTCTCTGGTCTCTTGATTGGAACAACTCTGAATTTTCATGTGAAGAACATCACACGTGTTACACGTGTCATTACTAGGCTTTTGAATTTTAGATTTAATTTATCAACAGTTTGCGAGTATATTTTTATTGAAACAGGTTTTATACCGTTGTTTTCTTGCTCCTCGCGGTAAAGATTGTACATTTTAGATTTTGTTAAATCTGAAGGCAAGTATTTTTGTCCGTATGTCTTCTAGAGTAATGTGATTCGTAAGCAGGAAATCTATTAATGTGATCAATGACCAATTTTAAAGAAACTTCAGAAATTTTGTGACTTGGCGCATGTTTACCGCGTTTGTCACATTCTGGTATGCCGCTGTGTGATGCAAGTTTTTTCTTGGTTACGAACAAAATAAATTTATTAGTTTCGTTAAAAGTTGCAGAAAAGCACTCTTTGCAGACTTGTATTCTTTCATTATTTATATCTAAAAAAATATGAAAAAGTTTTTCTCTGTTTTTAGATTTAGTAGAATTAGTTCTTAGTGTTGCAATTTTTATCTTCACATTTGATTAAACTTGCAATATAAGATACTCTTCTGTCGTAGCTTCCCATGTTCCAATAGTCATTAAATAAATTATTTCTTGCTGCTTCATCAATAACTTTTCTTTGCATCTTCTCCTACAGTTAGTTTTTAGAGGTTGTATTTTCCTTTCTCGGACGAGCTTCTTATTTTGCCGTAACATAAGCTTTGCCAGTATTGCGACAGGCTTTTCTTTCTTGTTTTTTGTTTCTTAGAAGTTTTGGTTTGATTCAGAGAAACTGAAGTCTTTATAGAAATGTTTTGGGTTTTTAGTTGAAGAAATGTCGGTGTTAAAATTATTGTCTTCTTCTGAATCTGAAGATTCTTCGGATTCGTAATTTGGATCTTTAACACTGTCGTCTGAATCATCAAGAAACGTAAAATTTTGCTCAGATAAATCGTTTTGAAACATTCCGTAAAGCGATAGAAAGTATTTTTCGTATTTGTAACTGTTAACGTAATTTTCAGAGGTGCCCGTTTCATTTGCGATAGGTGGATAAAATACATCTGCATCATTATTAGTATATTTTTTCGGTTTTATTGCAATTAGATGGACCTGGTTTCGCCTCATTGTCAAAATTTACATCATTTACTATAGAAAGCCAAAGTACTAATTAAAATTAAAGATTAAAAAAAACATTGTACGCATTTTTTATGCGTTTCTATCAAATAAATTACCTACCACATTTAGATAGTAGTAATTGAGTTCGCTTGCTCACACCTCGGCTTAAACTCATCGTTGCACTTTGCACACGCCTTAGAACAGAAGAAATGCCAATAAAAGAAAAATGCGGGAATTTACTGCTTAATAACCGGGAAGTACTACGATTTATTTCCGAAATGACACGACTACTAGTGATTTATTTAAACTTGGTACCGGCAAATAGGTATATGTATAAATAAACCCAAGTGTTTTTTTTATATCAAAAGCCGACAAAGAGACATAACTATACATACACCTTTTTGTTAGGACGACTTTTTACAGAAATTTTGGATTAACTGCAGTTGACCTATTATGTCGGAACTGATTCCAGGTATTTGTTTTTATAAGTGTACATAAGCTTTTTTGACGGAAATATCGTGATTATAAAAATTGTAATATCTCTAATTATGGCTTTACGACAGAAAAGAAATAGCGAGATATGCCTATTTGCTTGTAGAAAACAGCTCTGTTTATAGAAACTCAGATATACCTTTTGTCAGTTTGTAAAGCATAAAAAATGCTATCGATTGCTACAATAAACGTATTTTAGGCAAAAATTGAGTTATGCCCTTTTGACTTTCTGCCACAGAATTGTTGTATATTATTGGCATCTAATTTTCCAGTGTGCACAAAATATGTTGTTTGAAAGTTTTGTGCGTTAACTTTTTTTACACCAACCAGAACCCGTTATTACGCAAAGCATTAAACACAGAGATACCGTTCTTACCGTTCTCCGCTGAGCACCCCGGAGGTTTACATTAGAAATTTTTGTAAATAATTTGTCATAACGCCCGGGTTAAAATCCCACTCATATAGCGGTGGCGTTACGATGATTCATCAAAACACGCGCGTGGATTTAAAAAGAAAAACCAATGTTGCCGATTTGATATTAATACGGCATTTGTAATTTCCGATTAATAAAATTTTGTATATAATTAGGAGTTTTCTTGTGTTTGGTACATCGTGTAATGTGTTAACGAGGCTATAAAAGAAAATAAAAAAATAAATTATTATTTCTGATCAAAGAAGTTAATTATTATTTAAGTTAAAGCAGATTTTGAAAGAAAATTTAACAATACCCTATCATAGCAATAAATTTCCGAAAAATAGAATCTTTATCTAAATAATGCTAATATCTTTTTGGGAGAAAACGTTACATCCAATATTGCATCTTATAAAAGAGAGTCTTTGGTGTTTAAATTTTACAAGGTGTTTAGAAATATCTGAAACATATTCAAATTATCTTGTAGTTAAAAAGTAACAAAACAAAGAAAGTTTATATTCAGGGTTTTAAAAATTAACCTATACAGGGTGTCCCACCGGGAACGCCATCGACACATTATAAGAAAACTGTGGAATTTAAAAAAAAATGACTTTTGATGTGTTCTTGAATTTAATTTTAATTTTTTTTTTTTGATCACCCTGTATTATTTTATTATCAAAATATCGACATAACCCACTTAAATAGGTCCCCTGCTACAAGAAAACCCATTCCAATTAAATAATAAAGGCATTAGTATAAGAAAATTTTATAATTTTGTTTAGGCCTGAAAACGTCATTTTGACTTAAAATTTAAAATAAGTTCAAAACAGTTAGACTAAGGTATAGGATATTATACACAAAATGTGTCTAAAATTTTGTGCAAAATCCAAAAAATAGAATAATATATAGGGTGTTCTATTTAAAATAAGCAAGTTGACACCTACTTCCGGTATAACCGAAAACGCCACCATCTTGAAAATATTTTAACAAAACTGCCCCCATTGTTGTTAGTATATTATCAAATTTTCAAATTTTTCCCATGCACAGTTTTCCTATAACCTATCGATGGCGTTCCCGGTGGGACACCCTGTATATTGCTATGATGTGATATCCTTTCAAACAAATTATAACCGTTTTAATTAAATTCATGCTCTTGAATTTGTTTATTAGGTCCTAGCCGAACAATTTTAATTTGTTGGTGTTGGTTTGGATGAGATCCAGAGGCATTTAATATTCCACGTTTATAAATCACTTTCAGACTAATTCATAACAATGGTAAGCATTTGCTATAACTCAGAAACTTGATCCAACTATCATCTCTGTAAATAATTAAATATTACTTAGATTATAGGAAATAAGACTCAGGTCAAAATTATATTCTAATTAGGGCGATAAAAAAATATAATTATCGTGGAGACTCCTTTAAGCGCATGTTAATCATACGTGTACTTAAGTATAGTGTCTTTTTTGTAGAACAAAAACCGTGTTATGAGTGCGGGTATATTTCAAAAAAATTAAAAATTTAATAATGAACGCTTGTGAAATTAAACAATTGCGGGTACGTAGAAACATTTGTGGGCAGATATCATTGCGACGCAAAAAGTATAGAAGAAAATGATACCAGAGGAACATTGAAAAACAAAACTGCAAAATTAAAGATGGGACTTGAGTCTCACCAGTAGATGGTGTAAAAATCGACATTCAAAACGGTTAGCGGGAATTCGATTTTGAAAAAAATCAAAGATTGCTATGATCGGATGTGATATAACGAAGTGACAGAGAGACGCCAGAAAAGTCGTCGTTTAGCAGTTGTATCAGAGGCAAAATGCAAACAAAACAAAAAAATAAAAATTAGAGAAAGACAGACAGAGTATACTACCAGTTAATGAAAGTAAGGTTATAAAAAGCTGTTTACAAATAATAAAAGTTAATTTGGAAGTGATATACTACAGAAAATTAATTAGAAACAACAAATAAAGTGTATTAAAAGATAACTTATAAAAGTTACCTCCAAAAACTTTTTTAATATTATGTGTACTCTATAAAAGCCCTTCTGGATGGAAGTGGGAAGAATACTCAAGGTTGGTTACAGAAACAAGTTGGTAGTCAGTTTAATATTATTATTATTATTAAACTGACTACCAACTCGTTTCTGTAACCAGTGCGAAACGTTGGCGTTTACAACTTACTGAGTTGAGTATTCTTTTCACCTTCACCTAGAAGGGCTCTTATAGAGTAGACATAATATTAAATAACTTATAAAGATGAAGTGTTCTCTATCAAGTATAAATAAACTAGTGTTGGCTGAATCAAAATCGTGATCATCGTAGGCAAAACGCAGGCGAAACAGTATACAAAACAAATTAATTAGAGCCGAGGTTAACTAAATAAATCAATGTTGTCACTTACTTTTAGCAATGAAGAAGTAGATCAGTATCAAACTAATGTGTGTTAACAATATTATAGGCAAGACGACAGCCTCCCAGAAGTAAATAAAATGATTCCTCTAAAGACGCATTGGGGCATCAAAACTATCCTAGTAACGAAATAAAAAACCATACTCGTCACCTAGCACCCGGTGCAACGTTGAAGTCGTACCTACAACATACCTAAAGAAAACATCTTTGGATCAATATCTGTAAAAATAATACACTCACCCTAAGGTTAATTAGTTTTAATTTTAGTTAACCCATGTTTCTTTGTAAATTCACTTGTAAATAGTATCTTTAGTTAAGAGCAGTCGCGGTTGCGCAAGTTCTAATTTTTTTAACAACTTGGTTTGGTTTGAAATAAAATTCAGGTTGTTCACTAAAAAGCATTTTTAAAATTTTAAATGAGTTATTAAATTAAAAAACTTAAAATTCCAAGAGTAATTTGAGGACATATGTTTGTAGATGAGTCATTGCTAAATATAAATCTAAGTTTTTGGAATTCCGACCCTGAACCGCCTATAACCGCAAAATTCTTTTAATCGCTTATAACTTGCGATGCCGTGCTTGTAAAAGCGATCCAAAGTGATCATTTGAGGAGGATATTGGGCGCTACAATTTTAGTCCTCTCGACCAAACTCAAAAAATATAAGCTTCAGAATCAAATTAATTTTCTTGGATTGGCAGACATCCACTAGTCCAGAAAAAACACCCATTGTGTTCAGTTTTGACGCCTGACATTTTTGGTCCCATTCCTCAAATTAATTGGTCCAATTTTTTTCGAGTTATGGCTTCGCGAAGGGAAAAATTTTGCAAATTTTCTTCAACTTTTCAATTTCTGTTAGAGTAGTAAACATCAAAAGTTTATCTTAATTATTGACTTAGTCGATAAAGAATGTAATAGAAATTAATTACGAACAAACCGACATCAGTTTGGTACCCAGCTAGCTAACTATACAAGAGACGTCGCAGGTTAAAAATATACAATTTATTAGAATACGAAAAAATACGCAAAATATTACAAAAGTTAACTGTTTTTCCAACAAAAGTAATGCTTCAGAAACAAGACAAACTAAAAAGAAAATAGAATTGTTTCTGATACGGAGAATAATTAGCGATAAATACATTTTTTTATTTATTTTTGCTTACACGGGCAAAAGCTACCCTTTACATCCAGTTCAATTTACATAGCATAAGTGATTATCATTATGTATTACACAACTAAAAAGGAAATTAAATAACAATACTATCAGAGATAAACTAACTTAAAGAATTCTTAAGGTAATAAGATTAACATAACAATTTCCGATTATTCTAAATATTTCTGTATATAAGATTAAAATTTGGACTGGAAGATAAGAAGAAGTCTACGTCTAGTGAGAAATTTAAGACTGAATATATTTCTTTTATGTAATAAAGGTGCAATATTTAAAACTTCACATATGTTCGCGTAAGGGATATTATCATAATCATAACCAAGTTTTAATCCAATGATTCTTATAATTCTTTTTGAAGATTCTCTAACCTTTCACTATGAACGACACAATGTGGTGACCAGACAATTGCACAATAATCGAGCTGAGAACGAATTAATTGATTGTATAGAACACGGATTGATGTAATATCTCTAAATTCTTTGGTCATTCTGTAGACAAATCCAATTAGTTGGGAAGTTTTGTTACAAACTGCGTCTATGTGGTAATTAAAGTTAAATCTGAGGACAGCATAACACCAAGATCTTTTATTGTATTTTTCTTGCTAAAACCTGATTTGATATAGTATAATTATGTAGATGGGGATTTTGTGATTTATGAAATGAGATTGTCACACATTTATTAATATTTAATGACATACAATTTAGGTTGCACCAATTTTCCAAAAGTTGATACCTTTTTGTATAAGGTCACAGTCACTGGGTGTTTTTATTACGGTAAAAATTTAAGGTCATCAGCAAATAGTAATTTTTGAATGGGACTCGGTAAATCCAGATCATTAATGTATATTAAAAACAAGTAAGGACCCAAGAGGGATCCTTGAGGAACACCTGAATTTACTTGAATGTATTTAGAGACTGCAGATTTAATTTTTACGCTCTGTTTTCTATTCGTGAGGTAACTATTAAACCAATTTAGAATTGATCCATTTAATCCATAAGCTCTCAATTTAGCAATAAGATGATGGTGACTGACTTTATCAAAAGCTTTACTGAAATCGGTAAATATTGCATCTACTTGATAACCTGCGTGAACGGAATCAAGCAGAGAAGCTTGAAAAGATAGTAAGTTTGTGACCGTTGATCTACATTTCATAAAGCCATGTTGATCATTACTGATTATGTTTTTCAAACAAGGTGTTAATACATCACGAACACAACTTTCAAAGAGTTTAGCAATGCAAGATTGAATTGCAATTGGTCTATAGTTTGAGATAAGTGACTTATCTCCACTTTTATGTATTGGTGTAATGAGACTAAATTTTAAATCATCGGGAAAAATACCAGAAGAAAGGGACCAATTAAAGAGATTAGTTAAATGTGGTGTTAATATGGAAGCACAATGTTTCAATATAATTGGAGATATTTGGTCAGATCCCGGCCCTTTCCTTTGATCAAGAGACAGGAGTTTTTGCAGTACAACATCTTGGCTAACTTGAAATGAATTGATATTCAGAGAAGAATCAAAATCGTAATTTGGGACATTATTAGCAGGGGAGTCAAAAACACTTGAGAAATGGTCAGCAAAAATATCAGCTATACCCTTAGCATCATAGGCTGTTTTTAAATTGTATGACATTTCAGATGGGTAATCTTTATGTTTTTGTATTGTATTCACACAGTTCCAGAAACTTTTAATATTATGAGGAATAGAATTTTCAATGGATTTTAAATAGTTATTGTAATCGAATCGATATAACCTATTGCATTGACTACGGATATTGGAGAAATCAATGTAATCATTTTGGTTTTTGGACTGTTTGTATAGAATATCGAGAAGATACCCATCTTAGAAAATTCGATTCTCTAATAAGTCTTATTGGTGTAAACATCTTATTTCCGTTGTCTAAAATATTTACAAACTTTGTATACGCTTCGTTTACCGTAGTAGATCTAGAGATACTTGACCAATCACTTTGAGCAAGATAACTTTTAAAGTTTATGACATCACATCTCTTGAAATCATAAAATGAATAGTAATTCTTTAAAATGTTCACTTTACTGGTTTGGCCAATTGAAAATGATAGAGCTGGGTGATAATCATTTGATTCCTCAGGCAGTAAAGGATCTATGGATTGGGCTAAATATAGTAAATCAAATGATGAGAAGATAAGATCCAGTAATTTACCGTCACCATTAAAGATATAGTTTTTTTGCAGAAGATTTAGTGATAAAAAAGAATCCTGTATGATACGTGCATTGGGAAAGTTTGATAGAACGCAATGCTCTTGAGAGTCTAACCAGGAAGTATCTGGAAGGTTGTAATCACCGGCAATAATTACATCAGTAAAATGTTGATTTGACGTTAATATTTGTTCAACCGTTGAACAGTGATTTTGATATTTATCATTAGTACTCATTGGTGGAATATACACACCTCCGACAAGAAGACGCATTTGATTGTTTTGAATTGTAATGAATACTTGCTCAACCTAATTAGATTGAGAAATTACAAGACGTGACGACAACCGCTTAGTGACAACAATTAAAACACCCCCACCACTCAATTTGTGACTAGTAGCCGAATCTCTATCTTTCCTATATACATTATGATTGAAAAGACCGAGTTCGTTATTAGATATAGATGATGTTAAATTGGTTTCAGTGAGAATAACAAAATCAAAATCCTGCATTAATAATGATGATGATAAGTTTTTATTTTACTTCGACAACCATTCACATTTTGATAGTAACACAAAAGAGTAATTTGCCCGTTGGTTAGTTTTTTTGATCAACAATTTTTGGAATACCCCTAACATACCTTATTGTAATATTTTTTTCACCTTCTTCACTTCTTTCCTTTAACTGGTGGCGAAGCTTTGTAGATAATTTCTTTCGATTGTGGTCTTATCTCTAGTGGCAGATATAGTAAAGTTTGAATTGAGTCTTCTGAATCCAGTCACAGAACGCAGTAATGAGATAGCAGTAGTTTCATTTGGTAGAATTATCTTAAGAGGTCGACATTTTCCATTAGTAGGCGATTTACCCAAACGGAAGAACTTGCAGTCTTCAATCTTTGTGTCAAAGAATATATTAGAGAATACTTTCTTCAGCAATTTATTATCATGTTCCATCATTTCTTGTGTATTAGAAGATGCACTTTCATCTAGGTTGAAAAGTAGGATATTTTTTAATTTCAGAGTTCTTTCTTTTGCTTCAGCTACAGCAATTTCGATTATTTCATCACGGTCTACAATTTGAGAGTTAGTATGTCGCAAGGTCTCGATGTCTTTCTTGAGTGCACCAATAACTTCTAGAAGTGTGTGAATCTTACCCTTAGTAGAATCAACACAATGTGTACAATGGAAAATTAAGTGTTTGTTTGGTGATTTAATTAGCACTTCTTCATTACGAGATAGGCCTCCACATGTTTCTTGTCGAGTTAAAGGAAACTCAAGTGTACCCATCTATCTACACACGGAGAGAAACTATGGGCACAAACCTTCAATCCTCAATACCGAATGCATTGTATTTTTCACGTGGAAAACCCCAATCTTGAATGTTTAAACAATGGTTTTGATACAAAAAGTGTAGTAATAATATTGTCGAACTCACAAATAATAGTACTATTTGTCTAGTGATGCAAACAACTAAATTTTAACCATTTTTTTTCACTTTTTTGACTTATTAGAGTTAATACATTACAATGAAGCAAAAAAATGTTTGTTTAGTGGCCATCGGACCGTATGTAAACACGATATCGACAAAACCATTAGTCACATTTTATGACATTTAACATATACCTACATGTTATTTATAATACTGTAAATTTGATTAGATTTTAAGCATAAGTTATGGAGCCAAAGGGTTCTTACAAAAATTTTAAATTCTTAAAATATTTACAAATATATTAATTTTACACATTTTTCTTCAAATCATACAGAAGAAGTTATGGGAGTAAAGTTGAGTTGAGTAAAATTTTAGTACTTCTATTTGAACAATTTTTTTTAAAAACATTATTTTTCTTTTTAGAGCAAAATTTTAGTTTGTATTCCAATCATGAAACGTTTGAAAGAACTGGACGCGACCGTTCAACAACCAAGTACCTGGATCCGTTGCTTCTATGTGCCAAGAGTAAAGATGATGATCACTAAATTACAGGATTAATATCAAAATTCCGCTAACTAGATTATACTTCAAAGAACCACCTGCATAGTAGGGGTGCAAAACGGTGCACTCACAGCACAGCACACAGCACCACATTCTTAAAGAGTCCAAAAGTCCTCTTTTGCAACTTATCTGATTAAAATCATTCAAGTTACTGTCACTAACAGTATAAAAATATATATTTCATTAATTTATTTACTTATTCGTATGGTACATTTTTAATATTGTATTGTAGTGTAAGTGTTATGTATGGTACCCCAGAAGATCAGTATAAATTTGTATAGTGTGGTGACAAAACCGTGTGCAATTGTGGATTGGTTCGTCTTGGCAAAGAATTTGCTTCAACCAAAACCTAAACATATGCTAACCCTTGCCCACCTTAATATTAATATATAACAATATTAATTAAGTGCGTATACATTATAGAAGGTAAATAAGAACATAAAATATAACAGCATAGCCATTGCATGACGACTTATAAAGTCCAAGTGCCAATCACGACAATGACAAAAAAAATGTAGGATAAAGTAATAGGAAACAAAATAATAAACAAACATAAATACTCAGGACAGCAAAAACAAAATATTGCTTAACTTCAGATGTCCTTCAGATTAGTAAGCCATAATACAGCTTCGTCCGTTAAATTATAAATGTTTATAAACTCTCCTTTATACTTTGTTAATTAACAATAGTCCACAATATGTGAAACAGTCTTTGGTTCGTTTCCACAGTCGCAATTTGGATTAGAAATTGCACCCCATTTAAACAACATGGAGTTGCATTTTGAAGGGTCTGTTCTTATGCGATTTACTTTTGATAACATTTTTTTTGTTTTATCAAAGCCCGGGACTTCTATTGTTGGATCATCAATGAGAAGTTTATTGAAAACATCAATTACAGACCATAATTGTGTTCACACTTCAACTTTCAAAAAAGCGGTAGTTAAGTAGTCTTTTAACAATACTAGACTTTGGGATTTAAGTCTTCTGGTTGGAGGGTTCTCAATATCATTCCATTTGGTAAGTTTTTATTAAGTTGGCATTTATCCCATTCTCGTTTTAACGCAGCTTTTCGTCAAAAGTATGATGGAGAGTATTTCAAAGAACAGGAAGCAAATCGATTAGAGTAGATTTAAAGGTTCCACTAATTATACGTATAGTGCAATTTAACTAAGCATCTAATTTTTTCGTATGATAGCTATTCAATCAGACAGGAGCATAATATTCTGCTGAGAATAAACTAATGCCAATGCAGCTGTGTCTTTGCATCTGTACCCCAAGTACTTCCAGCTAATTTTTGAATGACTTTATTTTTGTTTTCATTTTTGTTTGACTTTTTCTAAATGATCTTTGTAAATTAAAAACGTATCTAACGTTATACTCCCAGATAAACAAGGTTAAAATCATGGTTTAACTTTGTATTATTAAAGATGACATTAAGTTTTCTACTTTTTTCTCTATTACTTAAATAAAAACAATTTAACATTTATTTATATAATTTTTCATAATACGCAAATCATCAGATAGCTTTCTTCCAATTTCGAAAATATGCTGAAATGAAATTGCTATATCATCGGTTTTTTTGTAAAGAAGAAGGATCAGAAACACATACATAAAAAATAATAGGTGCAAGAACCGATCCCAGTGGAAGACCATTATTTAAAAATCTAAATTTACTGCTTTTATCTTAAACAAAAACTCTAATTTTCGATTAGACAACATATTTTCAATAAATGAAATGATTTTGGAACAAGGAATGACGTTAAACAATTTAAAAAGTAAGCAACTCCAGTTTTATGTTTCCTCTGAAATTCAGCTTCGATATGCGTTGTTAACGCCAATACTTCGTCACAACAATTTTTACCGCATCGAAATCCTGCTTGTTCAATTGGTAATTTTTTTTCAATTAATGGATTAATTCTTTGAAAAATTAATCTTTCCAAACCTTATAAATTACACTTTACAACAAATTTATTGGACGATACAAAGTGGAGTATGTTGGAAATTAATTTTTCTTTAAAATTGCCACCACTTTACATTTTTTAAATCTGTTAATAATTACTTGTATTATAATAATATCATTAAGAAACATAACATGTGTTTTTGGACATGGTAAATTTTATTTTTATATAAACAGAAATATTATATTACATTACGAACAAAATGATTAAACCAGTAAAAGATTGTAACACGTTCCCGAAAATATCCATTTCTATGTTCTTTTTCTAAACGGATCGGGAGTCCATTATGTGAAGATAAAATAGTTTCCGCAATTATTACAGGCTCATGTCCCAAAACTGGCAATAATTTAAACTTTTGCAAAATTTTGCACACTGTCGCTTTTATTTCAAGCATAGCAAATCTTTGTCCTGCATTAAATATTTTATTAAAGTAGAATACCCACGATATTACTATCGTACCTATACAATTCCTTGATCCAGCGCTAAACGGCACATATGAATACAGAGACATATTTTTTGAATTCTCCGCGTTAAATCTTTCGGGGTCAAATTCTTCAGGATTTGGAAATAAATCTGGACTATGATGTAATTGATAAGTAACCACCAACATTTGAACCCCTTGCGGAATTATTTTTCCGTCTATAATAATAATTTCAGTAGTTGCAATTTGTAATAACTGATACTATGTACCATACGTAATTTCCTCAGTGGTGATTCTGGAAAATGCTGGTACCGGAGGATATAATCTGAGGACTTCTTTGATAAATTGTTCCATATATTTCATTTGATGCAAATTTTCATACGATAGAGGCTCAGTTTCTTCACTTCCCAGAATTTCAACCATTTCTTCATAGACTTTCTCCTACAATTTGCTGATGTAAATAATTGAACATAATTCATAATATACAATACTTGTAAGTGTTGATGTTTGGACAGACAGTACAAAGTAAAACTTAAGGCAGAAGTGGTGGTGTCGTGTCCCTAAAAAACGTTAATATCATATTTGAGTTTTGTAAAACAATCCTTACCGCAAACATAAAAGTGTCTACTTCGTTTCTAATTTCTTCATTTGTTAAAGAAACGCCATCAACCGTAGACGTTAAAAGTATATCCAAAAACGGTACTCTTTTTTTGGTTCCAGAATCGTTTTCACTTATCAAGTCACTTGAAGATTTTGATTGTAATTCATTGCGTCTAGTTTCAATGACAGAATTACTTAAGCCGTGGAGAAAACTTAATGCTTTTTTTTCTATGTGATAATCTTTGGTGAACATGTAAACTATATCCCACATTTTTAACGAAAGCGTTCGCTCTATCACGATTCTGCACATTTCTTTAACACTTTTTACATAATCTGAAGTGGGATTTGATTGCGCATTAATAGATGTATTCATTGTAGCTTCTGAAATTAGAAAAATTTAATTTTTATTTTTGAACAAAAATACATAGTACAAACCACAGATTACATCAAGAGCATGTAATCGCACAAAGGGAAATATATCGATTTCTCTTTCTGTTACTTTCTCTAATTTTTTTACTAATATGTCACTTTGATGATCAAATACATCTATAAATCGTTCGAGTATTTGGAAATGGAACGCCGGGGTTAATAACTTTCTGTGTTTCTTCCATTTTGTTCCTAAAACAGAATTGTTGATTGCGTTACCGTTAATACAAACTTTGCTGAAAAGTTATACATACACAGTGTTTCCAAATATATGCCAAATAATTTAGGACAAAATTGTTTATTGAAAATTGAGTCAAGGTTTTCCTATAATTTTTTTTTCTGAACTCACCCCCTGCTATTAAAGTGGTGATACGAAAATTGGGTTTTAATTTTTTCTCAACAATGGGTCAAGATAAAGATAAATTGTCATGGCAGTAAATTTTTTTAATTTGAAATAAACTATTTTGCTTATTTTATTATTTTATATCTGACAGATAAAATAGCACACCACCTATAAATTTAAATTTAATTGAAACTTAAAAATACCTAACAAAATTGATTTTGTTTATTGAGAAAAAAAATAAGGAAATTAATAATTAGTTATTCAAATCATTGTTAAAAATGACGAATAACAAAAAATTGAAATTTTAATAATTAGTATCGTGTATTGCCGCCTCTAGCTCGAATAGTATTAATCAAACGTCTTGGAATGCTATGAAAGAGGTGAGGTTTGTGACGAATTTTTGGGTAATGTTTTGCCATTGCTGAAAAACTGTGTTTTCCAACTCAGTTTAGAGGAGTAGGATTTTGTCGTTCAAGATGAACCCAAACATGTTTAAGCACGTTAAGGTCAAGACTATCTTTTTGCAAAACTAAACGTTGAATGCGTTCGGATAATAATGTACGATGGGAGTACAGTGAGATATGGCATTATTGTCCATAAACAAAAAAATATCGCCAATGTGAGATCTCTTGAATGTACTTCTGCAAGGTTAACGCTGTACTTTAAATTATTACAAAACTAAACATTATTAAGCACTTGGAGAACCATGCATGCTTGAATTTGTCAACAGGTCGGCCGCAGACAAAAGTGCCTTCATCCGAAGATTTTAAGCCCACTTTTACTTTATCAGTAAACTAGACTCTTTTCTAATCATCCAAGTCCCAATCCACGTGTTTCGAGCAAGTTCAAACTTAGCTTGCTTGTGAGTTAGTACTTTAAACTCAACCAGGATTCAATTAATCCTTTTCCTGTTGTTCTGGAAGAAATCGTTAACATTATGGTTACTTTAAAGTCCTTTTTTCATCATATTTCCGGTGAGGAATCGATGTTTTAAAACTATCAAGCGCTTACGATGGCAACCTGTTTTTCTAAACCACTGGAGACATCAACCAATAGTGATATGATAATAATAATAATAAATTTATTTATTCAAACAATATAAAAGTAAAGTCAGTAAGCATAATTAAAACAGTATAACTAACACAAATAAAAAATATCACAGTGCTACAATTTAAAATAAAAACGAATAAAATGCTTTTTTTATCAATACGTCTTGAACTAGATTTTTAAAAAATTGAATACAGTTGAAGTTACACAGTCTATTCTGTAAATGGTTGAATAGCTTTATAGGAAGGATGTACACTCATGAAATTTAAAACTTGGACACCACAATTTCTGTAAACAAAAGTTTGCACATTGTGAAGCGGGCTTAAGGGTATCATTTACAATTCTAACAGCAGGTAGTCTCAGCAGGGGTTATCTTATAGAAGGACTGTAGAATGAATCATTACACTAAGCACGTTTTAGAAAATAGGTAATTTACGTTGCTTACTTAATTTTTTCTTTAAAGAATATATTTGAAGGTATCGCTAATTAAACACCATAGCTCGATTAATTATCGAATCAAAATTTTGTTTAGGAAATGTTTACAAAATAAAATTAGAAATAATTTTGATTTAAAAAACGTCTACAAGCAATAACTTTTAAATTAAATCAAAAACTAAACATGGTTATTTGGGTTGACTGATTATTACTTATTTTTAAATAAATCTAACCTACTAATTATTGTAAGTTATTAAAAAAAATCATTAAACTCTCTATTCATAATATTTAGTCCTTACAAAATGTATATTTTATGACGTTTCATTTTTTTCTGTAGTTAATATAAAAGTGAAAATAAAAACTAAGGCAATTCTTATTGTCAACGTATATATTTAGTTTTTGACAAGAATTTATTACATAATTATAATTAAGATACCAAGTTATAGTTTAAAATTAAATGAAAACGTTTTTTTTAAATAAAGGTATTACTATATAAATAAATATAAGAAATCAATAATGGGTGTGACCTCCATTATTATTGATACATTCTTGGAGGCGTCTGCTCATTGACGCTATCAATGGCTGCAATTAGTGCATTACGGTTTACTGGTATAAAATTTGGCCCTTGTTGTCTTCGGATAACAGCAAGTATTCGAGCCCAAACATTTTCGATAATGTTAAAATCTGGGCTTTTGCTGGCCAGGGTAACAGCTCCAAGTTATTTGCTTGTATCCAGTTGCGCACAACCTGCGAAGTATAGGGTCATCATATCCCGATAGTTAATTATCGAATGTTCCAAGAAAATATGTGTAAATAGTAAATGGAATCTACTAACGTAACGTTAAGTCGTTAATTATAGTTACATAACTCTCCTTTCATAAGATATAGTTCATATTAATATGCTTATTGTAAAGCTTCGTACACACCTGAACAACAAACCGAGGAACAAACAGAACAACGAACCGAACGGCAATCGGAACATTAATTTGGACGGTGCTACGTACGAATTTTAGAACAGATTCGCAAGTCCTGATTGTTCCACGAACGGTTTGCGGCGTTCCCGCAACTTGTCGGTTTTTCTCCGACATCAAAGAAAATGCGCGCGAATGCGTTTGCAGGTTTGGACGAATCTAAACAAAACGGCGAACAAACTTATGCGGGAGAATTAAATTATTTATTTTTGTCCTCCCTTTTGTGGGTTTGTTGTGTTTTAGGTAATATTATGGAGTTGACAGAAGAAAAATGTTTTAAATTAATCAGTGTTTAAGAATGCAAGAAAAAAATGATGTCCCTATTAGCATCATTTGGGCGGGAAATTTCCAAAATAAAAAAAAGCGAAGTAAATTATAATTTTTACTCTTCTTTGTGCGTAAAATTTGGTTGGCACTATCTTCTTGTTTTCCGCAATTTTCTCTTCTCAATAATAAATATATATGAACTGAAAACTACTGAAAATAATTATGGGAACAGCACAAACGTTCCGTTTGTTGTTCGGATTGTGGAAATCATAAAAGATCGTTTGTCGTTCTGTTTGACTTTCGGTTCGTTGTTATGTTTGTTGCTCGGTTTGTTGTTCAGGTGTGTACGAAGCTTTACAACAATTTTTTGGCGAATAAAGATTAGTTTGTGATGTAATATTAGAAACACAAATTTATATCATATCAAATTTATGACAACTTAAAAACCAAGAACGTGTATGTTATTGCTAAGAAATTATTAAGGAAAAAGCGCAATTGCAGTGTAAATATTTATAATTAGATATTTTCGAAAGTTTATAAGTCCTCTATTGTAATCTTAATACTTAAAAGAAAATCCTGTCCATTAGCATTATAAGGAAATGGCTTTTACTTTATGAATAAGTTTCAATAACAATAGAATATCCTTGCTTGTTTAATTTACTTCCTTTGAGTCATATTGCTCTAAGGGTTGTTACATTGGTCATTAGAAGTATGTAATAAATAAACAATTACCTACTGTTTGAGAAGGGGTAGTGTGAACCAATAAATAAAGTAAGAAATGTAAATTCCATTTTAGTTTAAAATTTCAAGTGTTGTGAAAATGCCACCTCATCTCGGTGCTGATTTGAAAGCGCGGATTGTTTCGGAATTAGCGGCGGGCCGTAGCGTGCGTGAAATTTCACGTATGTTAGATATACCAAAAAGCACCGTAGGGCATTACCGAGTAAAATGGAATCTTGAACACACTTTGGAAAGAGCCATCGGAAGTGGTAGACCTAAAGTATCTACACGTGCTCAAGATCTCGAGTTGTTTCATTACGTAACAGAACAACCATTTGCTACATACTCAGGGCTATAGCAGATACACATTTTCCCGGATGCCGTATAACTGCACAAAAAATTAAAGGAGATGGGAATAAAGAAGTATAATGCTGCTGCGAAAGAAGTTCTCAGTGACGAAAATATGAGACGTCGTCTGGAATTTGCAAGGCGATATGTGAACGAACCTTTGGAATTTTGGAATCGAGTGATTTTTAGCGACGAAAAAACGTTCAATAGCCGCAACGATGGACCACTAAAAGTTTTTAGAATGGAAGGAACTCGTTACGAAAATAATCACATATGTCCTAAAAACGAAGTGGTTATTTTTCTGTGAATGTGTGGGGTTGGGTTAGCGCGGGGTTCAGGAGTTTGTTGGGCTATCGATGGACGTCTTGATTCTGCTGCGTATTTAGATATTTTGGAAACTATTATGAAACCTTCAGTCGAAGTGTTTTATCCAGACGAAGATTATATTTTCCAACAAGTAAGTATTCTTATTTCACTATACTTTCTCCAAAAAATAGTTCGGGATCTGTTGAATTAACATTTTCATAATGTATTTTTGTTGTTAAAGGACAACGCCCCTATTCATACTTCGCGGGTTGTGCGCAATTGGATACGAGAAAATAACTTGGAGCTGTTACCCTGGCCAGCAAAAGCCCAGATTTTAACATTATCGAAAATGTTTGGGCTCGAATACTTGCTGTTATCCGAAGACAACAAGGGCCAAATTTTATACCAGTAAACCGTAATGCACTAATTGCAGCCATTGATACCGCATGGGAAACGATTAATATTAATTATATTGATACCTTGATAGCGTCAATGAGCAGACGCCTCCAAGAATGTATCAATAATAATGGAGGTCACACCCATTATTGATTTCTTATATTTATTTATATAGTAATACCTTTATTTAAAAAAAAAGTTTTCATTTAATTTTAAACTATAACTTGGTATCTTAATTATAATTATGTAATAAATTCTTGTCAAAAACTAAATATATACGTTGACAATAAGAATTGCCTTAGTTTTATTTTCACTTTTTATATTAACTACAAAAAAATGAAACGTCATAAAATATACATTTTGTAAGGACTAAATATTATGAATAGAGAGTTTAATGATTTTTTAATAACTTACAATAATTAGTAGGTTAGATTTATTTAAAAATAAGTAATAATCAGTCAACCCAAATAACCATGTTTAGTTTTTGATTTAATTTAAAAGTTATTGCTTGTAGACGTTTTTTAAATCAAAATTATTTCTAATTTTATTTTGTAAACATTTCCTAAACAAAATTTTGATTCGATAATTAATCGAGCTATGGTGTTTAATTAGCGATACCTTCAAATATATTCTTTAAAGAAAAAATTAAGTAAGCAACGTAAATTACCTATTTTCTAAAACGTGCTTAGTGTAATGATTCATTCTACAGTCCTTCTATAAGATAACCCCTGCTGAGACTACCTGCTGTTAGAATTGTAAATGATACCCTTAAGCCCGCTTCACAATGTGCAAATTTTTGTTTACAGAAATTGTGGTGTCCAAGTTTTAAATTTCATGAGTGTACAAGCCGTTATCTATTAAAGCCATTCTATGATAGGGAGTATTAACAGTGTTTCCAAATATGAGTTTTAATGTAAAGTGCAAGTTGTAATATGTAAATGCCAGGCAAAGTTAATATTTTTTGTTCAAAAAATACTGTCATTAAGAAATCGGCAACAACCCCAGCATTAAATATTGTAACATAAAATGGAATAGATATGCGCAAACAATTAAAGTTTTCTTATTTACATTCACCCTAAGTCGCCTTAAAACAAAACATTGCAATAAGAGTATTTGTGTAAGCTTATTTATTTACCAAGTCGTATTCTGGTCTACATTTATTCTAAATAATTTTACAACCGGATTATTTAGTACATTCTTGCTATTAGATTGTACCAACAAACTTAAACAAGTATCTTAGCAAAAAACGGAGCAATTTCGGTTCTGTTAATATTTAAGTTCAGGTTGTTGTCGGCGCAATAGTTTCATGCAATGCTTAAATTGTCATACGATCAGCTGTTAATATAACTGAAGTGTCATCAGCATACAAGGCAGTAAAGTAAGACTTTATTTGTTTAAGGAAGTCATTAATAAATATTATAAACAGCATAGGTCCACCGACACTGCCTTGTGGCACACCACCAGTACAGACTTTGAGTTCTCGAGAGTGGTATACTTGTCCTACTTCCGTTCTTAATATAACTTTTTGCCATATTAAATACCATATTAAATCAATTTATTTAATAAGATCCTGTGGAAAACGATGAACACACAGAGAGTTGAAAATTTTCACACCATCATTCACACTTGAATTCCTTGCTGAAAGCATTTTAATACTTACGGACATAAAAAAAGTGAAAACAAATTAGGAAAAAACAGAATAATTGATCACACTAGTCCAACCCTTGTTTACAATAATGATGCATTTTAGGGTAAATGGCTCGAAATAAGCATTGAAATGCTTAACAACGGACGCATAACAATTGACAGCGTAGTGTTCCTTGATTATTTACTAACATGCGTCAATTATAAGCTAAATTGTATACATTCAAAAATTTATAGATTATAATTGTAAATCAAGACAATGTCCTTGGTTGGGATCAGAAATGCCTTGATTTTATATGTAGTCAAGGCGTATAAAGTAGCAAACCATTTTAAACACGTTTTTTTTATTTTTTGTTTCACATTCTTCATTTTTATGGCATCGTTGAAATATTTTTACACTACGTAAATAATTAATAATCGAAAACACTCAACTCAGACAATCTTCACTTATTTATTATCTTATCTATCAAATCTAACAATTCAATTAAGTTAATTATAATAAAGCCAAAATAAGTTTACTATAAATAGTACTGATTTTGAAGCAGTGTCAGTACATATACATAACTCCTTGACTTAAACACATTGTAAATTTAATTAATTTTTTATGATATTTGTTTACACGGTAGTAATTTTATGACTTTTTTTAATAAGTTTGATTCATAAATAATTATGAAATCACATAGATTCATACATAATATGTCATTCATACATTTACCTTCACTAGTTAACAGTCCTGTTCCAAGCCAGGAATCTAAAAATTTGTATTCTGTCGATTTTTTCAATATAGTTTTAGAACTCAAAAGAAATTCAGCAGACTTTATATCGTTCATAACCAATCTAGGACGAAATCCTAACATTAACTTGACTGGTCCTTTATAGCGAGACAAAAGATTTATCATATTTGGTAACAAATCTAGAAATAACATTAAAGTACTAGTTAAAGTTCAACGCAAAAAAACGATTCAGTTGAATAACTATATAAAATTGTTTTTAAACATAATTACCTTGTCCCAGTTTAACGTGATGCAGACTTCCGATGATTGGTAGTCGGGAGGGACCAGAAAATTTGCACAAATATTTTTCATACTGGAAAAACACGATAAACCACCAAATAACTAGACCGAGTAATGATGTAAGTAAAATTAAAAATACTGTTGTTAGCATGTTTAATCTTTATCGTCAATTACGCAAAAGCTAACTTAAAAATGATATTAATTGTACTTATCTATTTAAACAATTATGATATATAATTAGTTTGAATTTGTATGAATGAAGTCACGTTTACAAGTAGGTTGCACAGGTTACACTTAGGTATTTTAGTATTAGTTTGGTACTACACATAGATGAATTTATCGTTAAAAAACTTGATAGTCATTTCATAATTTGGTAGTTGACCATGAACAGTAATTGATAGCATGGGAAAGTTATATTAACTGGAAAACGAGTAATGAGGAATTACATAACGCCATGGGCGGCTTATTTACATTTTTAAAATAATGCTTTAATTCTTGACGTGTAAATATAAACAAATAATTCATAATGTTTCTGACACGATGTTCCATTGAGTGAATTATAATTAATGATAAATGAAGATTTCACAAGTTGAATAACAAATCGATAAACATACAAATTACAAAAAACTAAAAAAAAATAGTATAGTCAAAGAAAAACTATTAGTGTAATAAATTCTAATATTCATTAACACTAATAATACTTATAACTTTTGTTAAAAAATTTCTATTATATATAAAGGACCTTCATCATATACAGCGCCATCCCCAAAGTCCGCACCAAATGGGAAACTTATTTATTATGCGTTTTTCAATAAAAAGTTATTCTTTATAAAAGTTTGTGCATTCCCTAAAACTAAAATAGCACCAACAAAATGGGGCGAAAGACGCGTAATATACGAGGTGCATTCAAAAATGTGATTTTGAGACAAAAGTAAAGTGCCCTTATTTCAGTAAATATCAAAAATTTTATTTAAAAAGTTGTTTAGCATTAAAAAATACATCAAGATTTGAAATCATGGCCACCTAGAAGAAATTTAAATTTTTTTTAATTCTTTTAAAATGGTGGCTATAAGAAAAAAGGTTTGCTTTAAATGATAATTAAACGATACATTGTATATAAACGTTTTTTTTTAATTTGTAATTAACAAATTTTCCAATTATTGTGCTAATTATGGTCAATTTCTTTATTCATTAGAAAAAACTTCAACATTTTTAGTGCAAAGTTCTTTTGATTTTTTGTTGACACCAAAAATTGCTCAAAACAACTCAGTATCTTAACAAGAATATTATTTTCAATAATATTGAGGCACTAAACATCCAAATTAAATTACATCTTAGTATGATGTCCATCCCGCAACATGTACAGCTAAATTTCTCCTAGATAGCCATGACTTCAAATCTTGATGTATTTTTTAATGATAAACAACTTTTTCAAATAAAATTGTTTGATATTTACTAAAATAAGAACACTTGACTCAAAATCAAATTTTCGTTTTTTTGGAAGATGAAAGGATACAACATTACGTTATAATTTGTTGCTTCAAGCAACTATTATTATTTTTTTAAATTACATTTAACAGACAGGACGTTTCGCAAATCTAGTTTTTCTTTTCAACAATAATATGATCTGTATTAATCATATGAAAGTCGCGTGTTTTAATTTTTACATAGGTTATTAAAAATATATATTTTTTGAGGTGGAATAGTTCAACACCTCTACTAACTTCACTCTAATAAACGGCGTCACACCATTAACATAAATTTTTAATTATTTTGCTTTTAAGAGTCAATATTTAAAAATGAGTGCAATTAGGTAGAGGTGTTGAACCATTCCACCTCAAAAATATATATTTTTAATAGCCTATGTAAAAATTAAAACATGTGACTTTCATATCATTAATACAGATCATATTAGTGTTGTAAAAGCAAACTAGATTTGCGAAACGTCCTGTCTGTTAAATGTAATTTAAAAAAATAATAATAGTAGCTTCGAAGCAAACAAATTGTAACGTAATGTTGTATCCTTTCATCTTTCAAAAAAACGAAATTTGATTTTGAGTCAAGAGTAAAGTGTTCTTATTTTAGTAAATATCAAACAATTTTATTTGAAAAAGTTGCAATTAGATTCAAGGAAACGATGGAAGATAGAAAAAACAATGAAATTCTATATGAATGTTAGAAGGAGGTAGAATGGCAAAGAACAAAGCACGAAGAAGAGAGAAAGAGCATACTGTAGAGAGAAGGTTATGCGACAGAAGAGGTAAGAAGAATGAGGGAAGAAGTGAGAAGGATGGAAGAAGAAATAACACAAAGGACAAAGACAACCAAAAACAAAAAAAAAGAGATGAAGATAAAAGAATCAAAGTATAACATGAAATACAAACATATGATGGTGGAAGAGATACCAAAATATATCACAGGAGGATTAACCATAAAAGAAAAACATATGATAGCGAGGTATAGACTAGGAAATAAGAAAAATGAGAATAAATATTAGAAGAAAGACGAAGAAAAGAATGTGTGGGATGTGTGGGGAAAATTGGGAGAATGTAGAGCACATGGTAGATGAGAGAGGAGAGAGGAAGTGAGAAGGGAAGTTCATTTTAAAATGTAAAAGTTATAATAAAGGGAACCAAATCTATTTGTTAATGTAAAAGAACAAATAAATTTAATTTGATTGATTTAATGTAATGCCAAATTCCAATACAAACTATCTTTATTATTAATTGTCACCGGTCTCGACTTTATAAATACAAAAAGTCATTTCTGGACATTATCTAAGAATTACACATTGAAACAGAGAGGTTACCAATTACACTTTATACATACATTCTATAAATACAGGGTAGCCTACAGAAAATAAAACAGACCATTTTTTGGACTTACACTTTTAAGAACAGGTTTAGAAGTTGTTTAGAGGGGGACATCTTCCAAAGACAAAGTTGACCCCAAAATATTATCAGGGTAGCCCTGGCAGCCCCTATGTCAAAAATTTTAAATGGTATAATGGTCCGACATGTATCTCATATAAAAGTCCGTTCAATTCTCTATACAGCTATATGCATCTTATTTCTGTTAGGGATCCCCAAGGGCCGCCGACGACCCTATTTTCGAAAATAAAAGAAAATTAAAAATACTGCAATATGGTCAAGAATGACAATTCATGTTTAAAATAAATATTTATTAAGAATAAATAAAATTTGTCCTGACAAATGAACAGAGTGCCCCGGCAGTCCCCATCTCTAAATCTCATTATACAGGGCGGGTCAAATGGCACCTCATATCAAAGGTATTATAATTATTTATTCAACCTAATACATTTTATTGTGAGAAGAGTTAGAGTGATTCGTCATACGTAAAATTTTGTATGATTCTTTGCAATCACACACATTTTGTGCAAATCAAACTTCAAGCTCGGACCAAAGAAAGGTGGATTCGTTTAACGTTGGTAGTGTATGTAATTTAAAAAGTAATTTATTTCTAAAAATAATAATTAATTGATGATTTAGGAGATCACGGACAAGTAGAAGCATTTGTTTTCTATTGTTTTCTAGGAAAAGGAGGTCCTTGGGACCCCTTAGGCTCCTTTCTCGGAATAAAATGTATTTGGTGTGAATAGAAAATTACAATACCTTTCATATGAGGTGCCACTTCACTCGCCCTGTAAATTGAGATTTTTGAAATGGGGGCTGTCGAGGCACTTTGGTCATTTGTCAGGACTAATTTTATCATTAATAAATGTTCCTTGTAAACATGAATTGGCATTCTCAACTATATTGCAGTATTTTCTAACTTTTTTTTTAAATTTCGTCTGATATATGATGCATATAAATGTATAGAGAATTAAAAGGGCTTTCATATGAGGTACCTACCGACCCATCATGCCATTTAAGATTTTTGAAGTGGAGGCTGCCAGGGCCACCGTGTTTTTTTTTTTTTTGAAAGTATAAGATAATTCCATTCAAAATGCAACAATACTTAATGGTGTTACTGGTTAAAGATTGATAACAAAATATATGTATTAAATTTTTAATAAAGTGGAAAAAGACAATTGACATTATTTTAATTTTAAACAGTAAAATCTAGTCAAACATTTTAGAATGTCACCATGAAATATATTTTTCAATTGCTCATAGCCAACTTTAAATTTTTGGAAAATCTCACTTGTCGCCAACATCATGTGGTTTTTTGCTTGTTTAAAGTTTGGGAATCGCATAAGATTGTTTTTCCAGGCTTACTTAAAACGGGAAGATTTTTGTGATTGCTAAGTAAAAATGCTGGTTTAAATCTATCTATGGTAACCGATTCTTCCCCACGACTAATAGTCTTAATCTTAACCGTTTTTTGGGTACGTGTAATTACTTAAAACGGGCCATCGTAAGTTGGTTCTAAAGCTTTTCTTACAGCGCTATGGCAAACAAAAACATGTGTTGTTTCCATAAGTTCACGGTTAATAAATATATTTTTTCTAGAAAGGTATTTAAACGGTACTGATTAAAGGTTTTCGATTTTATCTCGAAGTTTGCTTATTAATTCTAGTACATCTTGTTGTTCAGAATGTTCAAATAAATTTGGTGGTAGTCGCCGTAAATAATTTTTGCTGTAGTACTTTGATATTCTTGTATTATGTAAGACCTAAAACCTAACCTAACAGTTGGTAACATTGATATCTAATTTTCATGAAGTTGTGATTTTAGAGCTGTCTTCAAAATACGATGCCAACGTTTCACTACCCCATTTGCAGCTCGATGGTATACAGTAGGGCTTTTGTGTACTGTTTAGGTTAACCTGGTTAAACTGTAAACAACTAACAATCAAAGCGTTTACCTCTGTCAATAGTAATAAATTTAGGAGTGCTGAAACGTGTTATCCAGTTAGCGTACAGTGCCGTAGCAACTGTCTCAGCATTAATCTCCGTTAGAAGATTTCTCGAACTTGTTGCAAGCAAGCACCAACTGCAAAATCAGATTAAGAATAATTGGTAATGAGTAAGATGGATGTGCTAGAAGTGTAGCATTATTAAGTTCTGTTTTTAATTTAATTCAATTCAATCATTTTTTTAGGATTTTTGCACAACGTCTATAAACATTAACTAGACCTAAAAAGTTTCTCAATATTATCTGGAAGAGGAAAATCTTAAACAATTTTAATTCAATCTGCAATAGGAAATATTCCATCTTTATTAAGATGATATCTTAAAAAGAAATTTCATCTACATCAAATACACATTTTGATGGATTAATACTTACGTCGTGCTGATTAAGAGTTGTAAAAATTGTATTTCAATGTTGGTCATATTCTTCTATACATAATGAAGCTATTAAAATATCTTCAATGTGTTGAAATAGAATGCAAATGTCTGTGCAGCATTTTTTTGTCCAAAATGATGTTTGATGAATTTAAATAATCCAAATGGTGCAATGACTGCCGGTTTTGAAATATTTCTAGGAGATACTGGACTGTGATTTGACGATATCTAATTTTAAAAATACTGTTTTGCCTTCTAATTGATTGTTGCAATCCTGCAAGTGTAAAATTGTATATCTGTCTAGTACAGTTACAGCGTATAAATCTCTGTAATCGCCACATGACCTCCAGAGGTTCCGTCTTTTTTATGTACTAAAGGACTTGCCCAATTACTTCTTAAAGGTCAACAAATTCCTAAGTTTAACATATGCTGAAATTTTAATTGAACCTGTGGCAGTTTCTCAGGTGTTAACCTTCTAGCCTTTGATGTAACCTTTAGTAGTTATCGTATGATAATATTTCTCTTTTAGGGTATTTTCCAGGAGTTTTTTTCAAAAGATTTGGAAAGTTGTCTAATAAACGAAAGTATTTGTGAGCAGGGTCTATTAAGCAAATATCAGATATTTGTTTGAAAGACAGTGGACTTGAAAATTTTGTACACGCATCTAATAAACGTTTGCTTTTAATATTGATTAGTAAATTAAAATTAATAATTAAATTTTGTACGTCAGCAATTACAAATGGCTAATTAAATTTTTGCCTTAATCTTAAACCTAAATTAGTTAATTTTTCTTCAAAGCTTTGAATAATTATCCCATTAGAGAAATATAAGATCTACTTAGAACCAAAATTATGTTTGTCTTTTAAAGCAGGTAAAACAAAAGTGTCTGCTGCGGAATCAAATTAAACCTTTCTATTTGTAGAATTGTCAAATTGGTTTTCCGATGGCTCTTTATTTCTAAAAAATCAAGGTTCGCTATTTTTCTTTATACCAAAACGGTAATGGTACTAACAATTTCTTACCCCAGAAGACGATCTTTGAAGACAGCTATTATTATTTCTGGAAAACGACCTTGAACGTGAACGAGACTTTAACAGCTGCAGTTAATTCAGCAATATTGGTTTTTAATTTAGAAAGACTATATTTCGTTCTTGAAAATTCTGATAATTTTATTAAATTTACTGAAGAATACTGTGGAGATATAAATTCCATAGTTTTGTCAGCCATAATTGCCACACTTTCTAATTTATCACTACTTAAAGCTAAAATTGAACATAACTGGAAGTATTTAAATAAATATAGCTCGTAGAAAATCATCGTTAACCTGTGTGCCAGCTAAAGACCGCATTTCTCTTGATAATTGTGATGGTTTCTTCTCACCTCGTTCAAACTCCGTTAATAATTTATTAACTTTTCTTCCTTCAGATTCTTCAAATTCCTTAATAAGTCTATTAGTTAAATCTTGATATGGCGTTTTTGATAGCGGTTGAGCTAGAAAATCAAAAATTAATTCTGCCACATCTGGATCCAATACAACAAGGACATGGTTGAATTTGGTTTTTTTCTGTAGTAACGTAGGAAGTTTCGAACTGAGCATTTACTTGCATTTTCCAAATGTTAATTCGGAATTTGATTGAGTGTCTCCTTCTGTCATTTTTTAATTTTTGATTAATTTCTAACTGAAACTTTTTAAAAAATCAGGTCGGGTTTAAAATGTGACAATAATTAATGGTGTTGCTGGTTAAAGATTAATAAAATTATATTTATTAACTTTATAATGAATTGGAAAACACAATTGGCATTATTTTAATTCTAAACAGTAAAATCTAATCAAATATTTTTTAATAACTATCATGCAATTTATCTTTAAATTGCTAATAGCCATAGGTGCCATGCAAAGAAGGTATATAAATTTCGCACAAAAAACAAATACATTTTTGTAATCTAAACAAATTTGTGAAAGGTTAATTTGTTTATTAGGTAAAAATTCTTGATTTTTTGTGTGAATTTTTCTAGGATATCCAAAATGTGTATATTGTTGTTAACATTAACAGGAGAATAAGAACGTGATTTTCAATTGAGGATTTTTCTGAAATAACGTGATGAACACAAGTAGATTTAATTGAATTAGAATTAGAAAGGTTATTTTTCTGGATTTTAACATACTTTAAATGTTTTTCAGTCTAATTTTCTAGAAGTTTTACCTGTAAACAATTCATCACAAGAACAAGTAGTTGGTAAATACCACTTTGATTGAAGTCAAAATTATGAGAAACGAGTTTGAAGGCTGAGAAGCCAATTGTAAGTTAAGTAAGATTTTTTTAAATTATTTATTTTATTAAATAAGTAATAAATATAGGGAATTTAGATATTTGGTATCTAATTTATTATTTATTAAAGGTAATATTTTAAATAATTTTTCTGTAATAATTTACTGTATAAATTGTTAATGAGTTGAAATAATTATTTAACCTTGCTCAATAAAAAAATTAAACAAAGTTTTTTATTGTAATTATTGTTTGATAAAGTAATATTAAACAATCTATTAAAAAGAAACTGGAAAGATACAATTTTATGGAAAATATGACGACAAGAATCAAAAGGTATTAATTGTAATGTTGTTGTAGGTTATCTAGATATATATTAAAAAAGAAAACATTATTATTATTTAAAATAATAGAAAGGTTTACAAAATTATTTTTTTGTTTATTACCTTTAAAAACGCAAAATATATCATCAACATATCGTTTAAATAAGATTATATGAGTATTAAATATAACATTATTTATAAAGTAAAATTATTTTCTATGTTATTTAAAGAAAATTTCAGCTGAAACTGAAGATAAAGGAGGACCTATTGGAACACCTTGTTCTTGTATATAAAAATAATGTTGAAAAGTAAAAATTGATTTTTAGACAAAATTTAAGTAAGTTAATTAAATATTCAGCTATAATATCAAACAAGTTACTAGATATAAATAAATTAGAAATAAGAAGATCTGTTATTTCTAAAGAAGGTATTGATGGAATAAAATTAGAAATATTAAATGAAGGAATGATATGATTAGATTCATTAGATAAATGGATAATATTTAAAAAATAATAAATTCATAATTATAATTTCATTATTTAATACTTTTTATAAACAAATTAGTAGATAAATTTATGTAATCTATGCAATCTTTGGTAGGCTGTACAATACTAGTAATTTTGGATTAGTTGGTCCTAGCCTATGAACAGATATTTTAAAAAATAAAATATTTTGAGATTATATTAATTGTCGAAAAGTCAAAAACTTAGTAAAAGAGAATTTTTAATTTAATCATCGTGTATGGTTACTTTCTAATCAAATTGTTTAATGACTTAATACTTGATTCATAATAGAAATATTTTCTTCTTAACCGGCAATAAAGTGGAACTTTATTCCCTCATCAGTTTCCCCCTTACAGTTTGGTTACTAGGATTGCTATTCTGTGCGTTGTCGTCGCGGTCGTCGTTTTCCGTTGCAGGGTTTCCTTTGTGATGGATTCAATTTGACATCCGATTTTTATGTATTTTTTAACGCTGATTCCAAATATGTCCCTCACTTTTCGATATCTCAAACAGTTTTCCAGATATTCGACTTTAAAGTTCCAAAATTATTTAAAAAATTTTAGTTGTGAATCATATGTATTTTTTGACGCTGATTAAGCGAATCACTAGCATTTTACAATATCTCAACCAGTTTTCGAGATATTCAAACCAAACTTAGAGTATTTTAGCTGCAAGTTTGGTCATAAGCCGTAGATTTTAGGCTTTTGGTTGTTTCTAATAATAATATGGTACTTTATGCCCGGGAATAAAATAAAAAAATATCGATATTTTTTAATGTTATTTATATTTATTAAAAGCTTTGAATAGTATGCCCAGATCGACGTGGCTTTAGAAAAATAAACCAGCAAGACACCTTCAGAAGTAATATTTTCAATATTTTTCTCACACCACTTGAGAAATTGTTGTTGAAAGTCTATTTATTAACATTTTTTATTTCTTTAGAAGTAAATTGGTAGTAACGTTTTTTACTCTTTCAGTAGTGGCTAAAAGGCATGTCCAAATTGTTCTCGTTATAGTTATGATGGGTTTTTGATCACGTTGTTGTCTTCTTTGATGACGTCTCATTATTTACGACCATCCCTACCAACTCAATCTTAGAACTAATAAAAAATGAATGGAGTTAAATTAACCAGTATACTAAGCTTAATAAAGATTCTTTCCTGAAATGCATCACTTTCATCTTCAACAATGGTTTTTTCATCTTTAATGGCCAATACTACAAACAGCTAGAAGGTGTCTCAATGGGAGGCAACTTAAGCCTTGTTCTTGCTGAAATTACTGTGAATGGTTATCAATAAAATAAAAAAATCACCGCCGTTTCAATTTTTATTTTTGTATAAATATGTAGAAGACATTGTTTGTGGATTACTGAAGGATTAAATCAATCTTACTTTATCAACGTTTAATTCCATACACCCTAAACTTTAATTAACGGTTGAGTTAGAATGTAATCAATTAGTTTTTTTTTTAGATACAAAACTAATTAGAACCAATGATAATAAAATTATTATAGACTGGTACACTAAACCAACTCATTCTGGAAGATATATTAACTTTAATTCGAACCACAAATTAAATCACAAAATTAATATCCTAAAAGGAATGAAAAACAGAATAACCAAAACTTTACATCACACTCTACTGAAGAAAAATTTAGTCAAACTTTTTAACATGTTCATTAATAATCAATTTTCAAAGACCTTGGTCAAAAAATAATTTTCAATAATGCATAGATCAGATGTTACTTCAAAGCCAATACATGTCACGACCTACAACGATAACAATCAAGTAATTAAGTACTGCAGACAAGAGTCAACATTTCTAATAAATTGAAGGTATCTAAAACCATCCCTTTATATAGGAAAGATGATAAAGACGAAATTTTAAATTACAGACCACTGTCCATTACACCAGTTTTTTTAAAAAATTGTTGAGAGAGTAATAAAAGGTCAAATTATGCACTACTTTGAAGAGAATGATCTATTTTCTGATAGCCAATTCGATTTCCGTCAAAATAAATCTACTTCTAGTGCAATTCTGAAACTAACCAATACGGTTATGGAATGTTTCGAGGCCAATAAAATGTGTATTTCTAATTTTTTGGACTTGGCAAAAACATTCGATTGCGTAAGTCATTCTATCCTGCTACGTAAATTCTTCAAATATAATTTTGAACACAAAAGTATTTTGCTATTAAAATATTATTTGAGTAATCGATCTCAATATGTATACTTCAATAATTGTAAATCTGATTTTAAACAAATTTCTACCGGTGTACCACAGGGGTCGGTGCTTGGTCCTGTGTTCTTCTTCGTTTATTTCAATGACATTACCACTTTAAATAATCATAATGAGATGATTCTTTACGCTAATAATACCACTTTATTATATAAATGTAAAAATTTAATTGATTACTCCTGTAATTTATCCAAAAATTTCCAAGATTTGCTGATTGACAATTAATTATATGTTAATTTTTAAAAACACAAAAGTGTATATTTACTTTAGTTAGCGATAGTATGTTTTGTGTTAAGATCATTAAAGTCTATCGTCTCCGACGAGGTATTAATTAAAATAATTATAATTATTCATTCAATCATGAGGTATGCTATCACTTTTTGGGGTCATTCTTCTGATGTAGAACGGATTTTTGTAATACAAAGACGTGCAATTAGAATCATGAGCAATTTGGGATATAGAACTTGCTGCAGGCACAAGTTTACCGAGTTTGGAATCTTAAGCCTGCCAAGTATTTACATTTTAAATTACATTCTTCATATTAAAGAAAATATATACCAGTCACCAACTGATTTTGATGATTATGGTACTAGATTTAGTAAGAACATTAATCTGAATAAAGTACGACTTACTACACCACAAAATTGTAGTAATTATTTAGGGATAAATTGCCAATAAATATTAGATTGCTGCCCACTAATAAATTACAAGGTGCTTTTTACTCTACTGAATTTTTACTCATTGACATACAGCTTTAGTAACTGTAATGGACAATGTATAAAATAAACAAAATAAAAATGTAAATAAATAAATATATTCCGGAAATAACTAACAAACTATCCAAGATACATCAACATGAAGACACAAAAATTGCGTTTTACAATCCATCATTGTAAATGATTAAAAACCCGACACCAAATGGCACATGGTTGAGGTCAAAAATTATTTCGAGTGCCATTCGGTGGAGCGTTTTTAGTTTGACAGTTTTTCGAATCAAATTGTTAAAGAAAACAGATTTGAATTTAAACAGCACAAATTTACTCTCTAAAATACAAATCTCGAGTGTAATTCGGCAGGACAATTTAATGAACACAAGAATTAGAACACGCCAAACTATTTATTTTGGATACATATAAATTTTAATTTGAATAATCTATCAGATTGGCAACTTTAAATATCAATGTAGACCGCGATAATTGAATAAAAAATTCTAAATGAAAAAATCACTAATGTATTTGTCGTTGGAAAAGTTATAGGTAAATTTTGTCGATGTCAAAGTGACAATTACACTGTGCTATATGCTATTTTTTATACATGAATTAAATTGTTCTATTAAAAATTAAGAAACTATTAAATCAAATGTTATCAATGCATAGTACTATTATTATTTCTTTGTTGTAATTTTTTATCCTAGTATTACAAAATCGTAGTTAGATACTCATTAAAATAAATCTTGTAGAAGCGTTGTTGTTTTTTGTTATCACGGTTATATAAACCAAAATATATTTAAAACATTTTGAACTTTGAAGCAGATTGCGGATGTAGGTAAAGCTTAGCATCTTCTCAGTATATTAACATTTTGTTATGCAACAATATTCAAATATGTTACTTCTAAATATAAACCTAAAAGGGTTTTATAATTTCATTTTATAAAATGTAAAATAAAAGTATAAATTTGTAGAAATAAATAACTAAAATTTTAATTACCAGGTTTTACTGTAATTACATAATTTGTTAAACAACCAAAAAAAATGTAACTTAAATATGACTCAACGTTTTAACATTGGTTTTAATTAAAAACTAAAAACTATGAGATATTTGTAATTACGCCACCTGGTAGGTAATCGTTGTTTCTCAGTTCAGCATAGAAACTTGAACACGAATTTGATTATAATTTAAGCAATTTCCGCTATTATACAAATCGCTAAAAACTTTATGCGCAGCCTTAATGTAAATTACTGATTACTTGAATTTTTGACTATTTTATGTAATAATTTATTGTAAGTATTAATCATGTTCACGTCATGTTTTTTATAAAAACAATAGTTCTGATGAAGCCAAGATCTATATTGGCGAAATATTAAAAATTTTGTTATTTACCAAATTATGTCAGTCTAATCCCTCAGTATTTTTAATAAATATTATTCAATTACACAATTATATTTATTTACTTTAATTTTGTGATTTGTCTAATATATTTTTGTACATATTTCTTTTTTTTTGTGTAAATTATAGGTACTGAATGAATTGAAAGTAAAAAGACGAGGTACAGAAATTTCTAAATTTATAGTAGAAAAACAAAAAGTTTTAGTTTTAATAAGTATGTTAGTCGAGCAGTTCCAAAATCAATATTATGGTTTGATATTGTTATTCTTATTAGCAGCTATAAATCCTACCATTGGAGTACGACAAATAGTAGATAACGTTGGAACTTTGAAGACCCGTGTAAATAAAGTGTTATAAAAAACAAAAATTCAGTTTATTCAAATTTTGTTCTAATTTGATAATCTATTTCAAAATTTTAAATTGTCAATAAAAATGTTCTGATAAAACGTATATTTTTGATAAAAGAAAACGACTTTTAATTCTACATCAATTTGGGAAAAATATATAGAGTGTTTTATTTGATTTGATTCAAATTACTCATTATTTCCGATTACAAAGTTTAACATTTTTTTTCTCTCGTACCCTGTATAATCGATGTCAACTTTTAAATTATGAAGGCCGATATTGACACAATCAAATGTTTAAAAATCGATATCATTTTTTGAGTGAAACTCGTATACATAAAGTCAGCATAGTTTTTCATGTACACTCATGAAATTTAAAACTTGGACACCACAATTTCTGTAAACAAAAGTTTGCACATTGTGAAGCGGGCTTAAGGGTATCATTTACAATTCTAACAGCAGGTAGTCTCAGCAGGGGTTATCTTATAGAAGGACTGTATAATGAATCATTACACTAAGCACGTTTTAGAAAATAGGTAATTTACGTTGCTTACTTAATTTTTTTCTTTAAAGAATATATTTGAAGGTATCGCTAATTAAACACCATAGCTCGATTAATTATCGAATCAAAATTTTGTTTAGGAAATGTTTACAAAATAAAATTAGAAATAATTTTGATTTAAAAAACGTCTACAAGCAATAACTTTTAAATTAAATCAAAAACTAAACATGGTTATTTGGGTTGACTGATTATTACTTATTTTTAAATAAATCTAACCTACTAATTATTGTAAGTTATTAAAAAAATCATTAAACTCTCTATTCATAATATTTAGTCCTTACAAAATGTATATTTTATGACGTTTCATTTTTTCTGTAGTTAATATAAAAGTGAAAATAAAAACTAAGGCAATTCTTATTGTCAACGTATATATTTAGTTTTTGACAAGAATTTATTACATAATTATAATTAAGATACCAAGTTATAGTTTAAAATTAAATGAAAACTTTTTTTTAAATAAAGGTATTACTATATAAATAAATATAAGAAATCAATAATGGGTGTGACCTCCATTATTATTGATACATTCTTGGAGGCGTCTGCTCATTGACGCTATCAAGGTATCAATATAATTAATATTAATCGTTTCCCATGCGGTATCAATGGCTGCAATTAGTGCATTACGGTTTACTGGTATAAAATTTGGCCCTTGTTGTCTTCGGATAACAGCAAGTATTCGAGCCCAAACATTTTCGATAATGTTAAAATCTGGGCTTTTTGCTGGCCAGGGTAACAGCTCCAAGTTATTTGCTTGTATCCAGTTGCGCACAACCTGCGAAGTATAGGGTCATCATATCCCGATAGTTAATTATCGAATGTTCCAAGAAAATATGTGTAAATAGTAAATGGAATCTACTAACGTAACGTTAAGTCGTTAATTATAGTTACATAACTCTCCTTTCATAAGATATAGTTCATATTAATATGCTTATTGTAAAGCTTCGTACACACCTGAACAACAAACCGAGGAACAAACAGAACAACGAACCGAACGGCAATCGGAACATTAATTTGGACGGTGCTACGTACGAATTTTAGAACAGATTCGCAAGTCCTGATTGTTCCACGAACGGTTTGCGGCGTTCCCGCAACTTGTCGGTTTTTTCTCCGACATCAAAGAAAATGCGCGCGAATGCGTTTGCAGGTTTGGACGAATCTAAACAAAACGGCGAACAAACTTATGCGGGAAAATTAAATTATTTATTTTTTGTCCTCCCTTTTGTGGGTTTGTTGTGTTTTAGGTAATATTATGGAGTTGACAGAAGAAAAATGTTTTAAATTAATCAGTGTTTAAGAATGCAAGAAAAAAATGATGTCCCTATTAGCATCATTTGGGCGGGAAATTTCCAAAATAAAAAAAGCGAAGTAAATTATAATTTTTACTCTTCTTTGTGCGTAAAAATTTGGTTGGCACTATCTTCTTGTTTTCCGCAATTTTCTCTTTTCAATAATAAATATATATGAACTGAAAACTACTGAAAATAATTATGGGAACAGCACAAACGTTCCGTTTGTTGTTCGGATTGTGGAAATCATAAAAGATCGTTTGTCGTTCTGTTTGACTTTCGGTTCGTTGTTATGTTTGTTGCTCGGTTTGTTGTTCAGGTGTGTACGAAGCTTTACAACTTAAGCAACAATTTTTGGCAAATAAAGATTAGTTTGTGATGTAATATTAGAAACACAAATTTATATCATATCAAATTTATGACAACTTAAAAACCAAGAACATGTACGTTATTGCTAAGAAATTATTAAGGAAAAGGCGCAATTGCAGTGTAAATATTTATAATTAGATATTTTCGAAAGTTTATAAGTCCTTTATTGTAATCTTAATACTTAAAAGAAAATCCTGTCCATTAGCATTATAAGGAAATGGTTTTTGCTTTATGAATTAGCGGCGGGCCGTAGCGTGAGTGAAATTTTACGTATGTTAGATATACCAAAAAGCACCGTAGGGCATTACCGAGTAAAATGGAATTTTGAACACACTTTGGAAAGAGCCATCGGAAGTGGTAGACCTAAAGTATCTACACGTGCTCAAGATCTCGAGTTGTTTCATTACGTAACAGAACAACCATTTGCTACATACTCCAGGGCTATAGCAGATACACATTTTCCCGGATGCCGTATAACTGCACAAAAAGATTAAAGGAGATGGGAATAAAGAAGTATAATGCTGCTGCAAAAGAAGTTCTCAGTGACGAAAATATGAGACGTCGTCTGGAATTTGCAAGGCGATATGTGAACGAACCTTTGGAATTTTGGAATCGAGTGATTTTAGCGACGAAAAAACGTTCAATAGCCGCAACGATGGACCACTAAAGGTTTTAGAATGGAAGGAACTCGTTACGAAAATAATCACATATGTCCTAAAAAACGAAGTGGTTATTTTTTGTGAATGTGTGGGGTTGGGTTAGCGCGCGGGTCCAGGAGTTTGTTGGGCTATCGATGGACGTCTTGATTCTGCTGCGTATTTAGATATTTTGGAAACTATTATGAAACCTTCAGTCGAAGTGTTTTATCCAGACGAAGATTATATTTTCCAACAAGTAAGTATTCTTATTTCACTATACTTTCTCCAAAAAATAGTTCGGGATCTGTTGAATTAACATTTTCATAATGTATTTTTGTTGTTAAAGGACAACGCCCCTATTCATACTTCGCGGGTTGTGCGCAATTGGATACGAGAAAATAACTTAGAGCTGTTACCCTGGCCAGCAAAAGCCCAGATTTTAACATTATCGAAAATGTTTGGGCTCGAATACTTGCTGTTATCCGAAGACAACAAGGGCCAAATTTTATACCAGTAAACCGTAATGCACTAATTGCAGCCATTGATACCGCATGGGAAACGATTAATATTAATTATATTGATACCTTGATAGCGTCAATGAGCAGACGCCTCAAGAATGTATCAATAATAATGGAGGTCACACCCATTATTGATTTCTTATATTTATTTATATAGTAATACCTTTATTTAAAAAAAAGTTTTCATTTAATTTTAAACTATAACTTGGTATCTTAATTATAATTATGTAATAAATTCTTGTCAAAAAAAAGTAAATTTTATATTGTAAACATTTCCTAAACAAAATTTTGATTCGATAATTAATCGAGCTATGGTGTTTAATTAGCGATACCTTCAAATATATTCTTTAAAGAAAAAATTAAATAAGCAACGTAAATTACTTATTTTCTAAAACGTGCTTAGTGTAATGATTCATTCTACAGTCCTTCTATAAGATAACCCCTGCTGAGACTACCTGCTGTTAGAATTGTAAATGATACCCTTAAACCCGCTTCACAATGTGCAAACTTTTGTTTACAGAAATTGTGGTGTCCAAGTTTTAAATTTCATGAGTGTACATTAGAATAAAAAATAAAAAATATGTTTTTATTTAAAATGTCAAAGTTGATAAGTAGTCCGTGAAAGTGTACGGGAAAGAAGAAAAATAGAAATTGATTATTCGTTCACATGGTGTAGCAAACGTTAAAAAATTTAATAAATTTAATTGTCATAAATCCGCCAAGGTCTGCTCATTGCGAGTTTGTTAGCTGGGCAATGGCGGTAGCCTAAGCTCTAATAATCACAAGCAATAAAAAATAATTTTATCCTCAAGTAATTCACTATACTTTTCCCCGACTACTATGTAGTATCTATGAGTTTTACAGACGTCGTTTTGGCACTTTTTGAGGTTAGATAAATAAACGTCAGTTTCAAATCAGGACCAGTAACTAATCTACTTTTGCAACTACATTCAGTTAATTGAGGTATACAAGGTGTTCATTTTCAAGAAGCTCACCATTGGTATATTTTAAGCTGTGGGAGATACAGCATCGGTTAAATTAGAGAAAAGTCGCACATTTTAACCACTTTTAAGAATTAAAAAAAGTAAATTTTCACTCATTTTCAAGTTATGACAAAAAATTTATTATTTATTAATAAAAATCAATTATCTAATATGGCGCCCAAAAAACAAAAGTAACTGTTTAAAAACCGACTTTTGAGTGAACCTACAAAATTTTTGATAGTCTTATCAAAAATGTAAATCTAGTAAGTTTGATAAAAATGGTTAAATAAGTAAAAAGTTATAAAGAAAGAGAAAAATGACAATTTTCAGTTTTTTTGTCATAAATTGAGAATGAGTGGAATATCTTACTTTTATTTTTTAATTTTTAAAAATGGTTAAAATTTGCGACTTTTCTCTAATTTAACCAATGCTGTATCTCCCATCGCTTAGAATATCCCAATGGTGAGTTTCTTGAAAGTGACCACCCTGTATATACCGTTGCTAGTGATGCAATGATTTTCTCCAGAAGTTTAAGATAATACAAATTTTCTCTAGTTGTTTATGATTGCGAAATTTGTAGTTTTCACAGTGGTCGAGATATGTTTTAAAAACAGTGTTAAAAAAACCTCACTGTATAGAGTCGGATTCACCGGGTTTTAGGTATGACTCATCGCTACAAATTGTATGGATCAATCCAGGCTCGTATGTCGTAACTAATAAATAATTCCTACTGTAAATTTTGTGTAATCTGTCAATTCAGTTTGATCAGCTGTTTCAAACTAATTAAAATAATCATAAATATGTTTTCGACCAGAAGTGTTCTGATTTTCTCTTCATTTTTTTAAATTGTGTCATTGAATAAAGGTTGTGGGAAGTTCTAATAATTATAATTTATTTATATATTTGTACAGTTGGAAATGTTACATTAATGTATGCGAACAAGATGTCCACGTATAAAACTTCTTAAAATAATTTTACTTTAGTGTTAAATGCAACGTTTAGTTTTGAGGTACCTATTTAACTGAAATTTAACAATTATTTGATTTAAATACAGTTTTATCTACTCAGAGTGGTTACTGTACTGTGATGCAAAATCAATCAACGTTAATAAAACTAATTAAAAAGGATCCGATCTAATCAGATTCATCTACCCCATATTCCAAACTTAAACTTTGATTACAACCTATACTAATAATTAAGGGTTCCACAAGTTCAAACCGCTGCTCAATATCCCACCACTTCTTCATTTCTTTTTCAGCATGTTGAATGCATTTCGTCCAATATGTACCATCTATTCTTTCGAGGGATTGTTTCCACACTTCTCGTACATGTTCATCGGTGTACTGTGAATTCAACTCTCCAACTTTTTTATTATAGTACTCCTTGCAATTAGCCCAAATTAATTCGATTGGGTTAAATTGGCAATGATACGGAGGTAATCTTAGTATCTTATGGCCGTTTCTAAGTGCAAGCTTAATAAATTTTCGGTTTTGGATTTTCGTTAACTAATTGTAAAGTTCTCGTTTTAACATTTTTGATCATGCATTACATTATGCTTTAATAAAAATGTACACAAATCATGTTTGGTCGAGGAAGCATTGGGTATTTTTTCTTTTAGTGTTGAATGGTAACTGGCGTTGTCTAATATAATTAAACTAGGTTTTGTTAAATTTGGTATCAAATCATTTTCAAACCATTCTCATGTCACCATGATAATCTTCTTTTGGGGATTTAGATGAAAATAGAAGTGAAGCATTAGAAATAAAGCCGTTCCAGTTTCCTGCATGTACAACAATAAACCTAAAACCAAATTTTAATTTATTACTTGTAAGTATAAAATCAGGGTCAAACATTTTGCCTTCTCCAAGTGGCTTTTTCTTTATGCTTTGTTTAGAAGCATCATGTCAACTCCTTTTGGTGAACCTCTACTAAATATCCAAGTTTCATCCATATATACAGGGTCATACAATGCAAGATCCGTCTCAGTAAAATATTCTCGTAAAAATCTAACACGACTTGCTGCAATGTGGTTTTGTTCAAATAAACCACGTCTGCCATCATCAAGTTTAAAGGAAAATCCAATATTATGTAAGAGTCCACTTTTGCTAAAGTTGAATACACCAGCGGTAGCAATTTCATGTTGCAATGTTGCAACAGTAATATGTTGCCCTATATTATTCATAATTACTTATAAAAAAACTAATTTGAGCAATACTTACGATTATTATGCATATCATAAATTGTACGTTTAACCACATCTTTCACGAAGTTATCAACGTCACAAGACTTTGACTTCCTACGTTTTTGTTTTGGCACTACAGGTTCTTCGTTCTCCTTCACTTCATTTCTTTTTTTAATCGAAGATACAGTATTTATGTTAACGCCACATGCTTCTGCAGTTCGCTAATAAATGAAGCCGTAAGATGAAATAGTATTTTTAATTCATAAAATACCTGCATAACTGACGTGAAAGGCAACAATACAGCACCGTTGTCACGTTCTCGCATAAAATAGTCCATTACTTTCATAATGACTGCTTCGGTTTCCAATTTCTTTGGCATTGCAACTATTCCTATGCTATCATAATAATCATTAATTTATTATTAATACCATGTACTTACTTAATCTGCCTCGATATAATAATTGATTAGTATTGAAAATACTGATTTGAATAAAGGAAAAATTAAAAATTCGAAAACGGTGTGGCAACTTGAAGTACGAATGTAAGGTTATGACAATGTAAACAAAGAAAATTATTCGACGTACGTTTTCTTGTTTGCACATAAAATAAACGGCACGACATACGTTTCTCAATTGCATTTTGCTGATATTTTGATTTACAGAAACAGAAAACTGTGTCACGTCGATTATCATAGTTTACTGCAATGAGTCATACCTAAAACCCGGTGAATCCGACTATAGCAGACACTATATTGTGAGATGGAAATAAGTTCACGTGATTGCCATATTACCGTAATTAATTATCGGATAAAAATAAAGTTTAAATACAAGTTATGTGTATTTAAATTAAAGAATTATAAAGAAACAATATGTTAATAAATCCATTAAAGTCAAATTTATATTAAGACAATGTCAACAAAATCAATGCAATTTTGGTTGGTAAAAATTAATGAATGTAAAAACGATAAGTAATAATTATTCGCATTAACAGAATATTGTAATTCTAATTAGTATTTATTTTCTTTTCTCACAACGAAGCGGAAGGCCGTTCTCAGAAGTTGTAACAACATCAACAACCAGAATAGGTTCGTGTCCTACGGCAGGCAATAATTTGAACTTTTGCAACATTTTGCAAACGGTTGCTTTTATTTCAAGCATTGCAAATTTTTGACCTGCAGTAAAAATAAAATTTTAGATCAAAAATTAAATTACATCTTACATACCAATGCAATTTCTAGGTCCCGCACTAAACGGAACAAACGAATAAAGAGATATATTTCTTGAGTTTTCTGAATTAAATCTCTCCGGATCAAACACTTCAGGATTAGGGAATAGCTCTGGATTGTGATGTAAATGATATATTGCCACCTGAATTACCGTCCCGTTTGGAATTACGTTCCCTTCTGTAATATGATTTTTTTTACTAATTTTAGACTACGTCTTCATATCCGTCTTACCGTAAATTACATCTTCAGTAAGTACTCTGGCAATGTTGGATACCGGCGAGTAAAACCTTAAAACTTCTTTTATTACCTGCTCTAAGTATTTAAGCTTCTGTAAGTTTTCGTATGAAATCTCATCAGGTTCTTCAACACCCAAAACATCCGTAACTTCTTCATAAACTTTATCCTAAAAATTAACTAATAACAGCAGTTTTTTAATTTAGTTTTACATAGTACTTGAATTTCTTGATGCTTTGACAGTGCGTATAACGTAAAACTTATAGCTGAGGTGGTTGTATCGTGGCCCTAAATATTAATCAGTTGTTACATTTTTTTATTTTTTTATATAACATACCGCAAACATAAAAGTATCCACTTCATTTCTAATTTCTTCGTTTGTCAAAGGTTTACCATTAACGGTAGATGTTAGTAGCAAATCCAAAAACGCAATTCTTTTCTTAGTGCCCAAATCATTTGTATTTGTCATACCACTTGCTACTTGTGCCTGTAGTTCATCGCGTCTACTTTGTATAACAGAATTACTCAATCCGTGTAGAAATCCAAGTACTTCCTTTTCTTTTTGATAATCTTTCGAGAAGTAATAAATCATATCCCACATTTTGAAAGAAAACGATCGTTCCATTGCAATTCTACAAATTTCTTTAACACTATTAACATAATTTGAGTTAGGATTCATTTGGGCGTTTATTGAAGTGTTCATTGTTGCTTCTAAAAACCAAAACAGTTTTTGTTTGTTGTCAAAGAATAGTTCAGATTTACCACATATTATGTCGAGAGTGTGCAGCTTTAAATGAGGAAAAATATCTATTTCTTTACTTATGGTTTCTTCTAGTTTCTTTATCAATATGTTAGATTGATTATTAAATACCTCTATAAACTTTTCAAGGATTTGGAAATGAAATGCGGGGGTTAGCAGTTTTCTGTGATTTTTCCATTTTGCACCTAAAACACGTAAAATTTTATTTTTAAATTTTAATAAAAATGGATTTTGACAAGAAACTTACCCAAACTAGTTAACAATCCTGTTCCAAGCCACGAATGAATAAATTGATAATCATGCGATTTTTCAAAATTGTGTTCGAACTTAAAATAAACTCTACTGATTTTGGATCAGCAAATACTAATGTAGGGGAGAACCCAAACATAATCTTCATTGGACTTTTATATTTATTTAGGAATTTAGTATAAACCGGTAGCAAATCTGAAAATTGCATTAAAAAACAAATTACTTTAGAAAAATTTTAATGTATACTATATACTAATTAATGTTATGGAATAAATTCTTTAGTTCTTAATGAATTATTTCTATATTTTTATTAAAAACAATTTTTACAAAAAAATGATTACAAATTAATAAAAAAATAGTTCTTCAAGAGAAGATTTGGAAGATCGTCAAAATTTATGTTTGAGTAAAAAACAAAGATCATCTTGGTTCTTCGGTTACCGACTTTATCTTTTGACCAAGTTCACTTTTATACTTGAACCTTGAAAAAAAAAATACCAAGAGATTCCACAGAAAATCTAACAGAAGCGTAGTTATCTACAGGGTGGCCTACCGAGAACGAAACGGATCATTTTTTGGAGCTATTTTATATTTTCAAAAAAACGCTCGGAATTGGCATTCTCGTCCGTGTTGCAGTATTTTATGACATTTTTTTATTTTCGAAAATAGGGCTGTCAAAAGCCCTTGCTCCTTTTCCCCCCTGACCGAAATAAGATGTATATAGCTGTATAGAAAATTAAATAGGCTCTCGTATGAGGTACCGGTTGACTCATCATACCATTTAAGATTTTTGATATGGGGACTGCCGGGGTCAGCATGTTAATATTTTGGATTCGGGGTTAATTTTTGCTTTGGAAGATGTCCCCCTTCAAACAAAAATTGACCTGTCCGAACGTTTTTTTTTTTAAGTGTAAAATAGCTCCAAAAACAGCTTGTTTTGTTTTCCGTGGGCCATCCTGTATATGGGATTTATAGGTTAACTTTTTTTCGTCGCGGGTAATTGAGCTACTGCACCGGAAACAAATTTAGATGGCTCTAAGGAGGATTAACGTATGAAAACAGGTTCAGTTCTAAAGGAGTGATCTTCCCTTTGCTCAAGCAATTGAAGTAATACTAAATTTTTTGATAACGTCTCTACATTAGTCTCTCATAGGCTCTAGACAAAATGCAATTTTAGTCAAACATAAACCTCTTTTGATTAGGTCATTAAGTAAGAAGTGAAGCGTCCACCTGTTCCTTTTCTAGAAGACACCCGTGATATCCATATTCTTCTCCACTAGCTCTACATATGCGTTTTGTCCTCAGAAATCTAGACGAAAGCGTAGAGAACCACTCACTTAATTCCTTTCTACATGAGAAAATATATCTTGCTTCAGGGTCATACAATCAACAAAGTTTATCTAGAAACTATATCCTATACTGTTATCGAGTCCCAATTGCTTTGAACACATCCAACTTCTAGCTCATGAATGTAACGACTAATCCCATCACCAAAGCCCTGAAATCTAATTTGATCATTGTTACAGATGCATGGGTATATTGACATAACAAGTTCCATAACGCTGGTAACCAAAGACAGATAAGCTGAGACTGCTAAATCTCGTGCCATTCTAATTACAAGACCTTCTTTTCGACAGACTAAACCTGCTGCAGTTAAATGATGTGATTCCATTTTTACATAGAGAATTATATTTTTAAAGAGTCTTGAAAGCTTTTTTTTAATTTACTTAAGATTTCACAATGCTTCCAAGTGCAGTTGTCGGGGAAACAAGTAGGAAGCAAAGTTGTGATTTAATTGGAAAAGTAGACTACATTATAAAAGTACTTCCTCAGTTTTCTGATTCGAGCACACTGAAGCCGATTCTTCCGTAAGATTAGCATCCAGTAGGTTAAGATTTGATTTGCCTATTAACAATATACCAAGCGATTTAAATTGAAATTTAATAACTCACTGTCTTTTACATCAGAACAAAAGAAAGATGTCGCATTTTTAAAGGTTGATCTCTAAATCGAAAGTTTGCTTTTAGATATAAAAAATTGGAAGTCCTGTACAACGGTCTAAAAATTTCCATGTTCAGATAGAAAACCCAAAGCTTGGATTATAAATCACGAAGTATATGCTATAAAGCAATGCTGAATAGCATAAGGTCACAAGTATCGTCTTGTTGTGTGACAATATTGGATGAGACATAGACCTTCCTTAAGATAAAATTGATAGAGAAGAATCGTATTGTAATATGACATAATGAGATACAATTCTGAGTTTGATCCAAAACTGTTTTAACATCTAGTCTCGTTCCACTACTACAAAGATTTTTCTACCTGTTTGTAGTGAAAATGCTGTTTCGAACCGAGGTGGAACTAAGTGACTGAAGATAATTTACCTTCCTCCCCTCCTTTGTATTTATTGATTGTAGATCACTTGATGTATGTTACATCACTATAAAGTGATTGCATTATCTTGTAAGCCAGGCTATTTTATTATTTATGCTCACCATTAAGTGAGAAGTTTTAGTGCATTTGCATTCAGAAGAATTTTTGCATAACTTGTGTGACGTAAAATTTCTATTAATGTTACTGCAATATGGTAAATTATTGAATTGATGACCAAACACGTATACATGTACAAAACTCTAATGAAGACGATACTATGATGAAACAGACCCATTACAGCCACTGAAACCTGGTATGTGTTTACCCATTATACATTTTGTGATAACATGTTATGATTTGTGTCTGTGGATGTTTCCATAATCGATGTCTAAATGAGAGATATTTTTTTTACATTCACATGTTTGATTTATTTGAGTACTCGTGAGTAAAATATGTTCTCAAGAGCGAAAGAGTCAAACCCAGTTGCATAAAGATTATAAACGTTTTTTTCTTTTCTTAGGTATTAGGTGTTTGCTGATTCCCAAATTAATCATCCAGAATCATTGTAAATGAGTAATGCACTAGTGAAAATTGCTGAGTATCTAGGATTACCTAACACGAGACAGTATACAGGTCATTGTTTCAAACATTACGACCCACCATTCTTACAGTTGCTGGTGGTGATCTGTAACATTGACAAAGCAAGATCAGTGGCATCCAAAAGACTATTATATGAAGAGTTTTATATAGACCATATAAACACCTTGAAGAAAATTTCTTTAGTAATAATTAAAACAATAGTTCCACTTCAATTGCCAGTTTTTCCTGTTAACTAGCAGTGTGACAAGGAAGAATTAATCCAACAGTAACCCTTCACTGATCAATAACTGTCATTTAGCAATTAATAAATGATTCTATTAAGTAAGCTCCTAAGTATGTATTGCTAGAAATAATAATTCAATAACTTTTTTAAACGGTTCACGTTTGTGAGGTGGTCGTACATGAAGTATAGTACATAACTCAAATTCTAAAGCAATTACTACTTCTGTGATTACCTTCATAGTCGTACGTAATAAGCTTCTTACAATTATTGTTAAGTAATATACTATATTTATTGCTTTTTAATACTTTTGGTGTGGGTCACTACGACATGATCTGGCTTAACGTAAACTACCGAGTATTTTAGGAGATTTTTTTCTTTTCTTAATTTTCGGAAAATGACTTCCCTCCTATATTAGTAATGATAAGAGAAATAAGATAATTATTTTGTTAACGGTCCATATAAGTCTTTTATTTAGTTCAAAATTTTAACCTTGTTTTCCAGTTCAAGGAAGCGATCCAGTTCAATACTGATGCAGATTTATAGAAGTTAAGGATAAGTCGTAGAGAAACACGATTACGTGCTATGCCAGTATTTTGTGGTAAATTTAAATTTGAATGGTTAAGATCAACGCCGGATTAGGCACTTACAGCGCCCTAGGCCAACCAGTATCAAGCGCCCCTTTTCAAAAAATAAGGAACTTAATAATAATAATCATATATAACCGGTATGCTTTGTAGCACAGGGATCAAATTGCAAAAGAAGATGAAAGCAAAAGGCAATAATAATAATATTTTAATAAAATAAGGAAAAAAAATATATCAGTACAAAAAAATTAAATCAAAATTTTTCTACATTTGGCGGCTGCAAACTATCAATAACTTCTTCAAAGTTTATGGTATCTAAAATTTTATGCTCGATGCTCAGTAAAGATAAATCGTTAGTTTTTTGTCCAGTTTGGGAATTTCGCAGATAAGTTTTTACTCTTTTTAGTGTAGAAAAAGATCTTTCTCTTGAGCAATTCGTCGCGGGAATACATAAAAAAATTCTTATTGCAACATCAATGTTTGGAAATGTGCAAATTAGGTTGTCCCCACGAATAATTTGTAACATGTTGCGAACATCTAATTTTTCTATGCCCTTTTCTTTTTTTAAACTTTGTACGAAATATTTAAACTGTATACACTCATTGCCAAAATTTTGGTCCAAATCATTAAAATAAATTTCCCTTAAAGATTCAGTTCTGGATAAAATTTGATCATCGCTACAGTTAGGTAAATCAGCAAGGAAACCAAATTGATCGACTATGGTATCATATGCAGTTTTGCGTTTTGCTAATTCAGCTTGAATTCTGTCTATTATAAAGTAATACACGTTGACAAGCATATTCTGTCTTCCATCAAACTTCACCTCATTTTCTGAATTTTCGCCAGCTCTAATTTTTCGCTTAGGAAATCTTTTTTTATCGTAACTATATTCCGAGGTTTTCGACAGAATAGTGGCTTGTTGTTCATATTTTTTAAAACTTATTTCCGATCTTAATGTAGCAATATAAGATAACAGACTGTCATATAAAAGACTTACATCCAAAATATTTATGTCAACTCGCTGTAATGATTTGCTGGTTTTATCAAATTGTATTAGAATCTCAGTCCAGAATAAAAGTAAAATAGTATTTTCGAGTTGAATAAATTTCTTTAATAAACCTTTTGCTTCTACTCGAGTGCTTGGAGTCTGGGAAGATTCATTAGCAATATGTTCAAGAGCATTTCTAAATTGTATAAATCCATTCACTAAAGCTTTACATGCGTCTGCCCTTGCCGACCATCTTGTAGCAGACAGATGTTTTGGTCCTTTTGGTGAATCATTTTTGCAATAAAAGTTTTCATCGTGTCCCATCTCGAAGTCGATCCAGAAAAAAGTATATATGTTTTCGACAAACATAAAGAAAACTGTTGCTGCCTCACAGCATTCTGCTGCAGCCGAGCCCACTAAATTAAGGGAATGACCAGCACAAGGTACAAATTTTGCAAGTGGGTTATGGTTCAGAATACGTGCTTGCAAACCTGAATACTGGCCGGACATATTATTAGCATTATCGTAAGTTTGGCCTCTACAATTTGTAATATCTAACGATAGATTCTCAAGACATTTCAACACAGCGATTTCTATATTTGAAGCTTTATGCCCTACATTTTCAATAAAGCACAGGAAACGTTCCACCGGAGTACCATCTTGTTGCACGTATCTTAAAATAAAAGTCAGTTGATCGACGTGTGAAATGTCTGGCGTTGAGTCAACACTTATGGAAAAATACTTGGTGAATTTTGATTCTATTATTATAGACTCCCTGACTTTTTCGGCTATAATATGTATAAATTCGTCACATATTGTTGATGATAAATATGACAAATGACCTCTTCCAGGATTTCCTCGTTTTTCAATATGCTCCTTTAAAAAACTATCGTATTCTGCAATAACTTCTAATGTACCTAAGTAGTTGCCATTGTCTTTAGCACCAAAAACTTCAGTATTTCCTCGGAAAGATAAACCACGACTCGATAAGTATTTGACGACTGTAAAAACACGCTTTAAAACGTTGATCCAATATTCTTTTCGACCACATATTGTTTATGTACTTCAGTATCTATTTTCCGAAGTGCCTGATTTGTTCTTACTAGTAATCAGTAATGTCTTTACGCTTTCTATGTGCTCTTTTGAACGCTCATGTATTGTAATTCTTCCCGGATTTTTCCAGTCACAAAAACCGGTAACAAAAGCTAATGATTTATTTCCGCAAAACAATTTACATGGAAAGCAGAAAAGATGATTGGTAGAATGAGAAAAAGAAGCCACTCTCTTTTAATAATTTCACCATTAATTAATGTTGTAAAAAACATATCGGTTTCTTTCACCATCTTTCATTTTTGTTTTTTGAAAATCTATTGAATTTAAATTTTGTTTGGGAAGATTTTTTATAAGAAAATTTATCGTTTCTGAAGTAATGGCCCAAAGCGCTGGATCGAGGTCAATTGGCGCAAGCTGTGAGACAGAAGTATATTTAAACTGTTCAAGATTTGACGAATTCACATCACAGCTGTCATTAGAAAAGTCATTTTTCTGTAGTTTAACTTCATTTATTGTTTCAGTAGGCTGAGAACTGCAACTCGGTTGTGGTTGTATTTTTCCTATTTAAAAATAAAGTTAATTGCTATTTTGGTTGCAAAAAATTTAAATTACCATCGTCTTCATTTTTTTAAAAAAATGTGTCTATTTTTTTCACTGATTTGAATGCAGCGGATTGCTTTTCGTACTTCTCTCTTGCCTCTTTCTTAAACTGGGCACCACTTTTTTTATTCATATTAAAACAACTATTACTAAATTAACAAAAAAACCCAAAATGAAAATTTTTCCCACTCTGAAAGAGAAAATAAATACAAGTGTTCCAATTTTACTAATAATGGGCGATCGCGATATGGTCAATCAAATTATTTAATTCACACACAAGACACAATAATTGATGATAGACTGATTTCTGTTCCCATTTCTACAAATCGCGTCAGAACAATTAATTGCAGACTATGCACAGAAACAAAATTCCGAGAATCTATGAACAAATAATGGGGTTGTTATTGTTGAAATGCATGTCGACGCGCGTGGGTCGTGCACGTGCACCAAGAATGAATACTTCACTTCCGATAGGACTTCTCAACTATTAAAATCATGAAATTAAATAATTAAGTTTTAATTTAATTTTTCTATTTGATATAATAATATTTAGCCTATTCAAATCTTGTACGTAATTTTATAATATAATAATTCCGATTTCCGAAATTAAGTATTCTAACGAAGCGCCCCCGCAGTTCAGGCGCCCTAGGCCATGGCCTACTTGGCCTATTGAGTAATACGGGGTTGGTTAAGATACAACAGTTGTAAGAGGTAATTTGGGTTGCATAGATTTAGGAGTAATAGAAGGTATGAATTACTACAACTTTGATACCTGAAAAGCCTCGGAGGTAAAACATTGCCTTTGAATAAAAAACCAACTCTTCTATCAGGAATTTAATTTTAGAATAGAATAGCCAATTATTTGACATTAATTAAAAATCTATAAGATATGTAAAAATAAATGTTCTCAATCTATCCAAAATTCGGCCGTATTACGTTAAGATTATTTCATGAACATTTTAAATGTAAATTAATTAAAAGTAGGTACACTACCTACTCTATGTGTCTATTGTTTACAGTTTTTTTTAGTTTCTATTTATTTTCTACGTTCGGAAATATGCTTTGTTTTGATCTTCTCTTTGACAATAAGTCCAAAAATATTAACAGTAAGTAGAATACAACTTTTAATGCAAAGGTTTGATTATTTCAAATTCACTAAAAAAATATACACACTGAGCACCCTGTAAACTCACAAAATATTTTTAAATAAAAATTTGTCAAAAGTTATAGGGCATATGTTGAATGCATTTTGCTGGTAACACATCAAATATAACCGTAAGACAAGAATTTCGTGGTTCTTGAACAAACTCTACATGTCCAGTGTGAAATTTGTAATGAAATATATTGAGTCATTCTCTACTATTATACTAACAGAAAAACGTAAATTTAGAGAAATAGTTTTTAAAATTTGAAGACAACTATAACGTTAATCAGTTGATAACGTAATCTATCAAGTCTAAGGTACTTATTGAAATTTTGATTAACAATCTATAACACTTGTCAAGTTATTTAAAATCTTAAAATATTGTACCTATTAAAAACTACACAGTGAAATATTTGTATATTATGAGTAGGGTATATGCAAAAAAAATGTCTTCAAATTAGAAAACATTTGAAGTATAGTTCATTTCAAGCTATTTGTATGGTAAAAGATTAACCTCTGTTTACTTTTGGGCGCACAACTTGGTTGAAACTGTTGTGAAATGTACAGCTTTAAGTTCATCAGCTTTAGGGGAAACAAGTGTACATACATTTCTTAATAGTTTCAACCATGGTGTGCTTCCAAAAGTAAAAAGAGATTAATATTTTCCGGAAAAATAGCTTGAAACGAACTATACATATTTGATTGATATTTTTACCAAGTTTATAAAAAGCTTGTTAAACAATAAACTTTAATAAACAAAATTTTCATATTATTTTTAAGATTTAATTTGTAAATATATAAATATAAATGACATTCTTTATAGTGATGCTTACCTTTCGGTTCCGCAAAATGATACAAAGACCCAACTAGTGGTAAATTTGGTGGACCAGAATATTTTCAAAGTATTTTTTCACTTTTCAAGTACACTACGTACCACCAGATGATGAAAGCAACTATGGGTGATATTAAAACTAACAACGCAGTTGTTAACATGTTGAATGCTTATTCGAAAATGACATAACTAAATTGTTTATTTACATTAATAATCATTGAATTGAGTTTGCGCAATTACTTTCGCTCTTGATATTGCGTGGTTTAAATTTTCGGGTATGGTTAATTATATTGTTTTTTTTTTAATATTTTCATTGTAGAAATAAATTTTTAAATTGTAGATCTATACCATTATCTTGAAACATCTGCATATAATAATAATCTACCTTCCAAAGAACATGATAACTGTACACTTATTTTATATTAGTCTACTCGACCTTGATAAAAGTAGATATACGTAACGAGATAGTAATTATGTTATATAAGCTCTATTTTTAGTTTTTACACGTTCAGAAAATTAATGATTTGTAAATTATCCGTTCTTGAACTTACAATGCTGGCTGAAATTGTTGATCAAACTATTGTATGTGCGGAAAGCTGGGTATAAACAGTAATGTTTATAAGGAAATAAAAATTAACTTTTTCTATAGCCCCGTACAAAGTAACTAATTGAATCGCCATTTGCAGAAAGGGCGTAAGTTAAAAAATTCTCTTTGGGATAAAGGCAAAAAATATTTGATAATTGCAATTTAATTTAATTTCCAGTCAAATTTTGGGGTAAACGTAGATCTCATTGTAACCCAAATGTTTTTCACAAAAAAAGTTCTTGATGTTATTTATTGTTGTTGTAATGAATTTTTATTTATTTTTGTTGTAAATATACAAGTCCGAAAAGATGGCGAGATCGTACGTAAACAATAGAAATGACCGCAGTAACCTCATTTGTTTTAAGTGTAAACAAAATGGACATTACATGACAAAGTGCATACCAAAGACCAAGCTAAAGTGAAACTAGAATTAGCTGACGGTGGTAATAGCTTTGTTACAGAAGTGAGTGTTCTTGATAAACAAGTGAAAAATCCGAAATACCATACAAATCAAAAGTTTATGAAGATTTTGTATCGTAGATGTGCAGGAGTTCAAATGATAAAGTAGTTGACCCAGTTAGTGATCAAGAAGCTTTGTCAAGACCTGATAGAGACTCATGGAAACGTGCGATAAAAAAAGAATTGCAACCTTTCGATGAAAACAATGCATGGAACCTGGTTGAGTTAGAAGATAATTCTACAGTAGTTCATTGCAAATGGATATTTAAAAAAAAATAAACAGTGAAGATGAATCAAGATACTGTGCTCGGCTAGTTACAAAGAGCTGTACCCTTACTATTTGCTTTAACTGTAAAATTAGGTTTAGATATTAGACATTTCGATATCAAAATGGCATTTCTAAATGGTTTTTTTAGATGAAACAGTTTTCATGAAAACACCTGAAGGTTTTGTATGCAATGATAAAACTAAATTTTTAAAGCTAATTAATGCCATATATGGTCTTAAACAATCTGCAAAATGTTGGAATGATAGTATTAGTTTAGTATTATTAGAGTTAGGCTATGTTAAATGCAAGTATAACCTTGTGTTTTTATGAAGAGATGTTATAATTCGTAAACTGTTGTAACTCTGCATGTTGACGATTTTTGATTTTTACAAATTATCAAAGTGAAATTACTTATCTAAAGAATCAGTTAATATCAAGATCTAACGTCAAAGATCTAAGTGATATTGAAGATTGTTTAGGTATGAGCATCGATTATAACAAAGAAATTGGCGTTTTGACTTTGAGTCAAAACACTTATATTGGTCAGTTGTGAAGAAAATTTAACATGAAAGAATGTAAAATAGTCATAACCCCTATTGAAAACAAATTGAGTTTAGAACTTAGTGATCAGCCTGAGAAATGTGATAAGATTCAATATCAGAATTTAATTGGCACTTTGATCTACTTAGTAGTCCTTACTAGGCGTGATATCGCTTTTAGTGTCAGCTACTTAAGTCAATTTAATAAATCACATAATGACCAACTTTGAAAGTGCGCTAAGCGTGTATTAAGAAAAGGTACTGCTAATTGTTGCTTAAGCTTTTCCTAAGATAACCAAGAATTACAAGGTTTTGTAGATGCCAACTGGGGAAACAATTCAATTGATAGATGGATACATTTTTAAATTATGTGGTTCTGCCATATCTTGGGAAAGTAGTAAAAAGGAACAGTTGAGCTTTCTAGTACTGAAGCTGAATACAAGGGCATTTCCGAAGCTGCAAAAGAATGTATATTCTTAAAAAACTTATTAAACGAGCTTACAAGAGATGACCAGAGTATAACCCTTTATAATGATAATCAGGGTGCCATAAATTTGTCAACAAATCAGCCTTGTCGTAAGAGGTCTGAACACATAGATTTGAGACATCATTTCTTAACAGAAGCGGTGGCAAACAAACAAATTGTTTTAAGATACTTACCGACGGGTCTGATGTCTGCTGATTTGCTAACAAAAGGCCAGACTGCTAAAAAAACATTTTAGTTTTGTAAACATATTAGGTCTTAATAGTAATGTAAATAAAGTGAATATTTCCTGTTTTTAAGTGGGGGTGTTGTAAATATAAAAATTAGGAACTCTAGCGCCACCTGTTGACACAACATGTATGAGTGTGATTTTCAATTAAAAGGCAGTTTTCAACGATCTACAGATCAAACCAGTGGTTTTATTTAACCAAACATTCATTTTGACATACGCTTTTTTTGCATGAAATAAAGCACAAGTTTTACAAACTGTTGAAAATTGTGGACAAATTTAGAAAAAATTTTATGCCTTTTATTTTAGATGCTTTTATAAGAACTTTTCCGGTTGCATAAACTGGGGATACAGCAAATGAAAGACAGTGTGGTCTATTTTGTTTTAAGTGAAACGTGTGTTTGATGAAACTATTAACAAATTCAGAAATTACAACACATCCTGGGAGGTTGAAATCGTATGTGAAGTGATGAAAGTTGCTTATGTTTAAAGGGGCTTGTTTCTTGTTGCTCTTGAAATTACGGTTTTATTGTAATGTTTAGACTACCAAGATTTAAAGTCCAAAATATCAGAAGTGGATACGTCCTTAACCTTAATTTTCTCTTAATCATTGAAAAGTTTCTGTAGCACGAAAGAAAGGAATGTCCTCTTATGGGAAAAAAATGTTGAATTTTTGAAAATTCTTATTGTATGAATGTAAGTTTTCGCGGCTGTTGTCACTAAGATTATTATCTTCCGTGTTGAGCCGTGTTCGTCCTTCCTTCCTACGTTCTCTGCTTGACGTTTCGCTAACCATGCTGTTAGCTTCTTCAGAAGTTACTCTAAAGACTGATGTTGTTGTTTCTGCTTTATATACCTTTATTCCGCTACGGTTGGTTGACGATCGTGATTGTTTTATGGTTTTCTTTTGTTTGTGTTGATACTAATTTTGTTGATTTCATTTGTTTTTTTTATTTGTAATAGTTAGTTTCCCGTGTTGCTAATCGGTAACCATCTTCTCAATTAAAGTTATTTTTATTTTTCATAATTTCTAGGGATTCTCTGATTATCCTTGGATAGTAGTTGTTAGTCCTTGATAGAACTTTAGTTTCCTTGAAGTTGATGATGTGTTTTCCTTTTTGTGTAGATGTTCTGCGATTGCTGAACAGTCAATTTGGTAGACCCCTTTTGTTGAGAGTTTCGCCAGGTTATCTTTATTAGAAGGTAGTAGCTGCTGGATTTTTCTAACCGTTCCAAACCTGACACCGATATTTTTCTTCTCCAATGATTTTCTTAATTTGTCAGTTAGTCCAGCAATGAATGGCAAACGAGCGTAGGTGGTGACCTGTTCCTTCTCTTTTTCGGATTACCTGCGACAGGCGGTTCTTACTTCTTTTCTGGTATAGCCGTTCTTCATTAGTGCTTGTTGGACGTGTCAAAGTTCTTCTGCCTTGTGAACCTCGTCAGGAATCTTGTTAGCTCTATGCAATAAAGTTTTGATTAAAGACCGCTTCTGCTGTGGATGATGGTGTGATGTGGCATGGAGGTATCGGTAATCGAGAAGATGGTTACCAATTAAGCAACAAGTGGAAACTAACTCTTCACAAAAACAAAGAAAACAAATGTCACCACAAAATTAGTCAACACCAAACAAAAGATCAACCAACCATCAAAAACCAACCACCCGTCACTGATCGCCATCAACCAACCGTAGCGGAACAGAGGTATATAACTTTTGTGCCAACGTCAAACTTTTCCTGAAATAGCTGTTACATTCAGATCCTTATTTAAGTATTTTATCTGTCGACCAGAATAATGACTTTCTTTTACAGAAAAAGATTTTATGTGCTCTCTCATACAAATTCTCACTTCCTCTGGAAATGCATTTGCGCTAACTCTTGGTGATTTCTCCAAAACAGCTAAATGTCTAATTCTCATTACACGTTTTTCGGTTACTGATAACATCGCGAAAAACGCTTGAAGACATTCTTTAACTTTAACATCATTTTCTTTTACGTGTAGTACTTGAAGCTATACTCCCTTGATTTTTTCATTCGCATTCCACGAACGAAGTTACCGAAATAATTTTCATTTGGACAACTAATTTCTAACTATATATAAAAAAAAATTTGTTACCGATTAAATAATATCTATTTTTGTTCGTCATTGCCACAATGAAGTAGTCTCTTCCGCATGTAATGTCTAGCATGTAACTTTTATCATTCTTGTACAGTAGTTTTAAACTCATTTGTTATTATAATATTTTATTGTAATTGTCTACACAACTTTTTAGGCTTAAGTTCAAACTATGATACCGTTGTGTTAATTGTTTTTTGTTTTCTTTGAGGAAGCCCACGCTTGTTGGGCGAAACGTCGGCAAAATTTAACTTTTGACGTTATTTTATTTTCACAGCTCCACCTAAAGGTTTTTGTAAGAAACAAAAAAATAATTAATGACACTTGTTGGAGGATCCAAAAAATTATTTAGAAAACTCTCTGAAAACGTCTTGCTTGCCTATATTTATTAGAAAAATTAAAGGTATAGTCGTAATTGCAAGAGTTGTCTTATGATCCATCGCTTCTATCTTTTTCTAACACCAACAAATATATGAAATAAACATCTTACTTATATAAGAACCTTTTTGCAAATTTAAAACGGCATAGTAATGCTTATAACTGCAAAAAATCTAAAATTTTTCAAGAACATGATGAGTATTATCTACTGAAAAAAAAAAGTTCTGATTTTTTAGAATCGCTGAAACCTATCGATGAAACGAACTCGTGAAATTTTTACAATAATTAGTACCGATACTCCACAGATTATTTGTCAATCTATAGGAAGTACTGCAATTTACTATCAAAAAACCGACCTTAAATCGTTCTTAAATATGTAATAGGGGGTGGCCATAATAAATGAAGTATATTGCAAAACATCCCAGAAAGATCTCTCCATATTTAAATATACTGCACTTTAAATTATATACTGGACACTGCTTTAGGCGAATATCAGCTACATTTTTAGGTAATGGAGACGCCCATTAAATCCAACTGAAACGTCATGGAGGATGAAAAAGTTCAAGTAGAAGTAGATATAGATGAACCAATTAGCAATCAAATTGACATAGCTCAGAAGATTTTGAATTCATCGTATTCATCTACATCGGTTTATGGATTTTGATAACAAAATAGACAGAACTGCAAATGGTCTTCCTTAAGATATTGATGGCCTCCATTAGATAGACCAAAAAGCTTTTAGATTACTCTTCCCTATTCTAAAATTCTAAGAGTACAAACCAAGAAGGTAGTAAGGTCGATGAAAGTTGCCATTGATAGAAATTCCTCCAATAGAAACTCTAAATACACACAACGTGGCGGTTGAAACGTATGCTGGTTTTCAATTAAATGTAGCTACTTAGGTAAATATCAGACATTGCCCCATTAAAGATCTCCAATGCCGAATGTACTATTTACAAAGTAGATATGAGATTAAGTGGAAGTGAAATTTCAAATTCAGAGAGAGAGAATAATTAATTTTGACCGAAGCTAAAAATGAGAAATAAAAAAAAGCTATTGTGCACGTTTACGTTGGTGCTCTCTGGTCCCCAACCAAAGCAGAATAGCCTAGCAAGGAAAAAAAGGTCAAATGATAGTGAGGATGAGAAAAAAGAGGAACCAGAAATTCGTTATTCCTATCAATAAGAATATAGAATAGGAACAACACGTATGAAAAACAAGCAACACAAAGTGTCGGTTTGCTGGAAAACCATTCTTTGTACAATATGAATAGTAGCCAATCCTTTGTCAATAGCCAACCAACTACCTGTAAATACACAACATCGTTACAGTAAACAGTTCGTCGGTCCCAATGAAGCTAACAAACGAATTCTGATAAGCATAGAGTAGGCAAAAAAACTCAAAACAATAACAATAATATTAGAAAAAAAACTTTAAGAAAATTTAAATGCCGGAATGTAACTTTTTAAAATATTTGGTCACAGAAGAACCAAACAAACCTAAACTTACAAAAGTTTATGAAAGAAAGAAGATGCTAAAATAAGTCGAGTTAATGTAGTAATATTTTAAGGAAAGAAATTATTTAGATATCCTGTACCTCACAATTTACTCGATTATCACACCGAATTCCCATAATAGTAACTGTAAAAAGCGGAAGAGAAAAATATCAGAATTAGAATCAGTAGGAAAGCAAAATAAAAGTTAACAAAGACATTCATTCAAAAATTCGTTAATTCAGTTTGCGTCGCTTTTGGCGTTTAGGGTAGGATAAAGAGTGTTCTTTGAATAACTATCAATTGGAGTGTTAGAATCGTCCAAATCGACATAGATCGGTTTAGGATCTCTGACATGCCAAATCCCCAGTGATCGGTTAGTCTTCCAATTCATAGGTCCATAAAGAGACTATAGTTTTAATGCAAAAAAACCTCTATAAAATTTGGTGTTAGTTTGGCATGGAAAGAGTCAACCGCCAAAAAGAGAATAAAGTTTCCCTTCTACAGGTGATTCATAACTATTGGAGCATAGGCAAGGGCGGGTTATTCAGACTAAAATATGACCGTAGGACCCAATATGCTTTAATAAAATATTGATCATAGAACCAAATATGTCTTAATAAAATATTGCTGTACAAAAAGATACAAAGCGTTAAATTAATTTTTTTAAATTTTTGTTAATAATTTCACTGTAAATTTATCAATTCTTAACAAAATCGACAGAGAAGCATAATTGTCTGACAGTACAATACATCTCTTAATAAATCAAATAATATTTGTCCCCTTCTGAGACTACGAATTGTTCTATAATGTAATATAATAAATAAAATAATTTTTGGTCTAAAGTTATCCTCTCTGCCGATTTTGATAAGAATTGATAAATTTACAGTAAAATTATTAACAAAAGTGAAAAAAAATATATTTATCGCCCTGTATCTTTTTCTACAGCAATATTTTATTAACGAATATTGGGTCTTATGGTCATATTTTGGTCTAATTATTATTTAAATCGAGCAACTGCGCTTTTAAATTTGCTACCACGTGGTTCTCGCATACCGCAACAAATTCCCGACGTGCAAACAAGTGATTTAAATGTGTGCAACAAATTGTTTATACAAATTGGACTAAACAACCAACTTTGTTCATAGATACAGGTACGTACTTAATTGTTATCTTTTGGATTCTGCCGTCTTATACTTTTCGAGGTTATTCCAATTTGACCTAAGTCCTGCTGGTTTTAATCTGCAAGTTGCTGCCCTCGATTAGTTCTTCTTTTTCAACCATCTGCTTCTTAGCGATAGTTCCAGGCACAGCAATTTTACAGCTTCGACAAAACACGTGATCGTGTACGTATTGCAATTTAACTTTTTATTTAGTTATTTAACGTTTAATTGTATTCGGTGCATCAGTTTTAATTTTTACTTAACGTTTATTTGTTTATTTGGGGAGCACTCGTATTAATTTACGCGTCACTTCAAATTTTATTTTATTGCTCGATTTATTCGTGACGTGACATATAACCTTCTCTTTCTAATTTTAATAAATTTTATGAAAGAGTTTCATTTATAATTTTTCATTCTATCGCCCCCTATTTTAGTCATTTAAATTGGAATTTTAGCCAAGTTTTCCATCTTATCGTACCGCCATCTACTGGTACTTTCCTTCAACTGCGCTTATTCCGGCTAGTTTTCTGCTATTAATTTTCTGTAGTTAATTGATTTTATGTTAATTCATTAGAGGAACGACCTGTTATTCTCCCATTGTATGCGTTTTGCATGAATTTTCTGCGACATAAAATTATCTAGTGTTGAACTTTTGCATTACTCTAACCTGTTTTGCAATTAGCATTATTTTTAATTAATTTTGTTTTTTGACTTTCTCGAACTGTTTTTCTCATTGATTTATGTTTCTATACTACTTTTACGTTAGAAACGCATAGTCTCTCCCACACACATAGTTGTATTAATTTGTGCTGGATTCAACTTTTGGAGCTCCTGGAGGTCCATAATTATTTGATTTTAACACAGACGTATGGGTAACTCAGGTTAAATTCTTATCAACTGCAACACAGATCTAGCTTTCACAAATCTTATAAACTAATCTATTTACAATAAGTTACGTTACGTTTATGTTTAACAATCAAATTAAAATTTAATTTGTGTTTCTAATTTTAATGGTTTGCTTCACAAAGAAGCAAATTCATTTCGACAAAACGCAGATACACAACTAACCGCGAATTAAGAGTGTAACCCAGATTTATTGCATTTTACAAAATGCAAATACACAACCAACCGCGATCTAAAAGTATAATCGAAGTTGCGTTTTATCAAACACCAATACAAAACTACGATAAGCAATTTCTTGATTTTCAAGTCAATCAACAACAAAACAATAGTAAAAAATAGGATATCTTTCCAAAATTTATGTAATCAACAAATAAGAGATACATACCTCTGAATTGCGAGTCTGGATTTGACAAGAGCTTCCTTTCAGCAACACCAATTTAAAATTTTATCAATCCTTCGACTGCAGACAATTTGAATTCTTGCAATACAACGATAGCCAACAATTTATAACGAGAACGGCAACTTTTATTTTTTGCTACTCAACATCTTGTAACATTATTAATAAGACGTTTTTTCAGGCAACGTTTCGTGCACCCGAATGTGCACTTCTTCAGGTCTTTGTTTATTAAAAAGAAAGAATACATTTAACGGTAAGTTATATACATAAACATCATATCCTTAATATATTAATCTAAATTATAGATGATTGACTGACTAACCTTAAAACAAATAAATGGTCCGCCACTTGAATAAGTGTAAAAAACACATCGATATTATACAAACACAAAATAAAATAACAATTAAATGTAAATAAATATCTCTAATAAAACACACACTCTATACGTAGAAATGAACAAACATGAATGACTAGATAACAATTTGATAATGGGAATTCCTTCTTCTATTTTATTTTAGTGATTAAATTTCTATAAATATTGCTTAAATTTTGTGTGTCCGTGTTATAATTAATGTTGTTATTGTGTTTGATGATGTATATCATTTCAGCTATTAGACGTTTTTTATCATTCCTTTCTACATTTAAAATCGTAGGATTATCAAAATTAAAATTATGACCCATCTCAATATGGTGTACGGCTAACGCAGAGTCTGGTTTTTGTTTTTGCAATCGTACTTATGATGGTGCCCCTCCTCAACGAAGAACAATCCAATTAGTGATTATTTATAGGAGGTAATATTTACCTTTCATTAATTTAAGACCTTCCTGACTTTATCAAATATTGAGTGTTACATTATGGTTGAACTCGTATTGAAGGGGACATTCCAATAATGATACAATATACGGGGTGATCTATTTAAAAAACCAAAGTTAGTAATAATATCAGAAAAACGGTAAATCTGGCAACATTGCAGATGTCAAATCTGGAATCTTCGTATCCCAAAATATACTTATCTAAAATGTTGTACAACTCGTACTACCCCTTTGTTAGATAATTGAGCGTTTCCAGACTTTTGTTCCACTCTGTATATAAACTTATGTACTTACCCGTTGGATCAATTTAATAAACTCGTATTAATTAATTGTACGAAATATTTGATTTACATATCAAGATTAACAAAGACTTTGAGACAAAATTACATTCAATAATTACGTCACAAAATGGTAGCAGAACGTGGTTGTGAAATATCAAGCAAAAGGAAGATAGATATTTGTTAATCTGGAAATTGTAAATTTATTGAATGTATAATGTGCATGATAAAAATTTAAGTTCAAAATTATTACATTGCATGAACTGCAATTTATACTTGAAATTTTCTATTTCAATTTTGAATGTAAATTACGAAAGGAAAAAGCGAGGTCGTGTATTACAATTGTGATAATAACTTACACCGCTCTTTTGTTTTATGTGGAATCGATTTATTTGATTGAATAGTTTTAATAATTACCGTAATTAATTGATCATATCCGATACATCCGAGGATCAAAATTCTGATCAAGCTGACACTAAAAATGTAGACACTTCTAGGCGCCTATTGGGCCCTACGGTCAAAACCCGCACTCGTAAGGTAATCCCGGGGAAATCTGCTGAGGCACCCGAAACAAGTTTCAATGATTTAGTCAAAGAATTAAGAACATCAAATAAAAATCAAAATAAATTAATTACTGTAAGCAGTGGCTTGTTAGACAATATTAAAAAATCCAAAGATAACATTCAATTTTTGGTTGACACTAAAGCTCTATTAGAGGGAATACCTAAATGTAACCACTCGGAACCCGAGACGATTGTTAAATTTATTCTACCAGTTAATGACGTCCTTAAAATTTCTAAAGTTGATAGCGTTAGTTTACGTAACGCATTATTTTGCAAGTTGGACCCTCAAATTCTTTCGTGGTGGTCTACCACCCTCAAATCGAAATGGCTTAAGGTTAAAGATCTTTTTGTCAAAAAATTTATTTCGGGTGCCGTTAGAGTTTTGATGATTGACAAATTTGTTCATCGGCGTCAAGAACCTGCGGAGCCTTTAGAAACTTATGTTCGTGAAATTTCAAATTATTCTAACATTTTGAATACTAATTACCCTAAAAGACATTTGGTATCGTTAATTTACGCACATTGTAATTCTAATACTTTGGAACAGATTAAGTTTTGTTCTCAACCCCAAACGCTTGCCGAATTGGAAGAAATTGTTCGACGTTTACAGTATATAATAATAATAATAATAATAATAATAATAATCGTATTTTATTACCCCTCACACAATAAGTATAATAGGTATATGAAACTAAATACATCCTCTAAAATTAAATGATCAAAGATAATAATGTACATATAATAAGAATATAATATTATATAAAAAATAATTTGAAAATAAATAATTTGATTGTGAGTGGTATCACAAGGCGGAGTTCAGCTGGATCTTAAGGTATGACCTTGGATAACTTGAAACACAAAAATAAAAGTTCTGCAGGAAAACTTAGTAACTTTACTATGCGCACTAAACACCAAACATAGATAACACGGGTAATGTAATATAGCTATCTAATACCAGGAAATCCTTACTTGTCTGAAGTACTTTCACAATTACGAAGCATTTAATAATAATTTATGCCAAAATTTTCTTTTAAATCGATTTAAGGGTAGGTCTTTCAGTGATGTATCAATATTGTTATAAATTTTTGTAATTTGATATGAAAAGCAACGCTTAAAGAATTCAGTTCTATGAATTGGTGGAGATAACAAACCCTTAAATCGAATAATAATATTATTCACGTCAGATCAAACTTGAATTTTATTGTAAAGGTATGGCGGTGATTTTGCAATGATAGTTTAATGATATAAGCACGCAGCATGGAACAATCTCCTCTTATTTATGTTAAGCCATTGTAAGTCCTTCAATTTGTGCGGATTACTTTGATATTTGCGTATACTAAATATAAGCCGCATACAGGAGTTCTGAATCTTTTAAATTTTTGTTGGTTAATTTTGTCTATAAATGGACCATACACACTATCGCAATAATTAAAATGAATTAAGAAGAGAAAATTGCGGAAAACAAGAAGATAGTGCCAACCAAATTTTTACTCACAAAGAAGAGTAAAAATTATAATTTACTTCGTTTTTTTTTTTATTTTGGAAATTTCCCGCCCAAATGATGCATCATTTTTTTCTTGCATTCTTAAACACTGATTAATTTAAAAAATTTTTCTTCTGTCAACTCCATAATATTACCTAAAACACCACAAACCCACAAAAGGGAGGACAAAAAATAAATAATTTAATTCTCCCGCATAAGTTCGTTCGCCGTTTTGTTTAAATTCGTCCAAACCTGCAAACGCATTCCCACGCATTTTCTTTGATGTCGGAGAAAAAACCGACAAGTTGCGGGAACGCCGCAAACCGTTCGTGGAACAATCAGGACTTGCGAATCTGTTCTAAAATTCGTACGTAGCACCGTCCAAATTGATGTTCCGATTGCCGTTCGCTTCGAAGCTTTACAATAAGCATATTAATATGAACTACATCTTATGAAAGGAGAGTTATATAACTATAATTAACGACTTAACGTTACGTTAGTAGATTCCATTTACTATTTACACATATTTTCTTGGAACATTCGATAATTAACTATCGGGATATGATGACCCTATACTTCGCAGGTTGTGCGCAACTGGATACAAGCAAATAACTTGGAGCTGTTACCCTGGCCAGCAAAAAGCCCAGATTTTAACATTATCGAAAATGTTTGGGCTCGAATACTTGCTGTTATCCGAAGACAACAAGGGCCAAATTTTATACCAGTAAACCGTAATGCACTAATTGCAGCCATTGATACCGCATGGGAAACGATTAATATTAATTATATTGATACCTTGATAGCGTCAATGAGCAGACGCCTCCAAGAATGTATCAATAATAATGGAGGTCACACCCATTATTGATTTCTTATATTTATTTATATAGTAATACCTTTATTTAAAAAAAAACGTTTTCATTTAATTTTAAACTATAACTTGGTATCGTTGACAATAAGAATTGCCTTAGTTTTTGTTTTTACTTTTTATTAACTACAGAAAAAAATGAAACGTCATAAAATATACATTTTGTAAGGACTAAATATTATGAATAGAGAGTTTAATGATTTTTTTAATAACTTACAATAATTAGTAGGTTAGATTTATTTAAAAATAAGTAATAATCAGTCAACCCAAATAACCATGTTTAGTTTTTGATTTAATTTAAAAGTTATTGCTTGTAGACGTTTTTAAATCAAAATTATTTCTAATTTTATTTTGTAAACATTTCCTAAACAAAATTTTGATTCGATAATTAATCGAGCTATGGTGTTTAATTAGCGATACCTTCAAATATATTCTTTAAAGAAAAAAATTAAGTAAGCAACGTAAATTACCTATTTTCTAAAACGTGCTTAGTGTAATGATTCATTCTACAGTCCTTTCTATAAGATAACCCCTGTTGAGACTACCTACTGTTAGAATTGTAAATGATACCCTTAAGCCCGCTTCACAATGTGCAAACTTTTGTTTACAGAAATTGTGGAGTCCAAGTCTTAAATTTCATGAGCATTAAACCATTTCATGACCAGAAACACCGTTAGCACTTTTAACTTTAATTTTGTTTACAAGGGAAGTTTTATTTGTAAAAATGACGTCAAACATACTATTTGTCTTATCAGTTATTTTGGTTGGTTTATTAACTAACTGTTTACAATTAAAACTAGACATCATATCTATTAAGTGAGTACAATATATATTAGTTACATCTAACAAATTAAAATTTAAATCTCCACATAGGATAACACCATGATATCACGGCGTTATTAGTGACAAGGTAGTTTCCAGCTCACTTATAAACAAATTTTTATCACACATTTCTGACCTGTAAGCAACCCCTATAGCAAAATTCATTTTATGTAGTTGAATAGATATCCAACATTGCTCAATGCTACTTGCTGTTTTGATCATTTTTAAATTATACTGCGCTTAAATAAATAATGCAACCCCACCACCTCTACCATTACGATCTCGCCGAATAATTGAATAATTAGAAATTGATACAGAATTATCAGTGATACCGGGAGATAGCCAAGTTTCCGAAATTGCTTAGGATATTGGCATCTTCTTCAAATATAATTTCTTTTACATTAGATAAATGTGCTGTTAACGATCTGACGTTCAGGTGTAATAATTTCACTAGATTCACTGATTTTTGAGAAAAAAAAATATAATTATATGCATTTCACAGACGTTCAAGGACACCAAACGTAGGAAATATTAATTTTATTTTACTAAGTACACAACAGGTTATCAATAGACCAATGGAAAATATAACTAAACTTTAATATAAATTTACGAAAAGTAAAAAATAAAATTCTTGATTGGCGCGTTTAGATATCGACGTGAATGACCATTGACACATTTCTCTAGGTATTTTTATTATAGCTCGCTGATATCAGTGAGTGTCATAATTTTCCGAACATTGTTATCACTTTTAACATAAATTATACCATTAGTTGACCACACATTTTTATAACCGCATTTTTCCTGAGCGGATTTTAATAAACTTAATCGCTTTTTGGTTAAATCTTCGGTAATAACTGCTTTACTACCTTTTAGCTTCTTCTTATTATTAAACACAAGGTTACGATCGATCTTACGCAACAAATTTACAGATTATTAGACAAGGTCCTTTAGATTTACTGGGTAATCGATGTGCAATATCAGTTCCAGAACTTGTTATGTTGATATTAAGCTTATCATTGAAGAACTTACATACTGCATCTTCCGTTACTTCATTTTTGTTACCTTCCGGGATTCCGTAAATACGAACTGAGTTTAGTCTCCCATACTGCTCCAAATTTTCTTGAGATTGCTCATATCAATTGATTTTTTCTTCTAAAGACACAACTTTCATCTCCAACTGTTTGAGATTTTCTTCCACTATTCATATTATTGGCAATTTTTGTAGCTAATTTCTCGATAAAGCTTTTATTATCAAGCACACTTTCAATTAATTTAGTTACCGCCTCATCTGTTTTAGTAGGCAGGAATTTTTGTTGCCTCTACAAATCAATTACTGTTATTTGTAAATGGTTGGCTTTACATAATTAATGTTAGCAGAACAATATATTGTAAAAACAAAATAATGAAGAGTCTGGCTTACAAACTGTTTTGCTAAATTTACCACGACATGAAAGGTGTCACTGTTGACATAGCTAATCAGTTTTGTTGCTATACCAGATCTGTTTAGTACATTTAGCAAGTTTTCACGTTGATTTTAAAAGAACTGTTTTGCTGAAATTATGAGGAATTCAGTGGAGTCCACTTAACCGCCTTGCTAAAGTAATTAGCCAACGTTACAACATACTTTATAAGCGTAAATAAATTGTTTTGTTAAATTACCCAACTGTTTTGCTAAATTTACCACGGCATGAAAAGTGTCACTGTATACATAGCTAATAGGTTTTGTTACTGTACCAGATTTGTTTAGCAGATTTAGCAAGTTTTCGCTTAAGTTATAAAAAGAACTGTTTTGCTATAGGTACAGTTGCAATTTACTCATACAGGGTGTAGAATTGAATCCCGAACCATAGGAATTTCAATGTAAATTTTTTAAGTATCATTTATTTGTTCCCCATGTCATTTTATCTCAAAATCACAAGACAAACATTTTGTAGAGAAAAACAAATAATTCTAAAGTACTAATCTTCAAATTTTTTTGGTATTCTTCATTTGACAAATACAGAATTTAAAATCCTTGATTTAGATAAATATCATAGTTTCCTTGAAAAAATATCAATCGCTTGTACTTTGATGTAGTTGACGTTTATTACTAAACATGCAAAAACACGTGACTATTTTTTTCAAGGCAAATCATATATTTGCAAAAGTAGGTAACGATTTTAAATTATGAAAATAAAAAATCTTTAGAATCATTTTCTCCACAAAAAATTTTGTCTTGTGATTTTAAGATAAAATAACGTATGGGGAGAAAATAAATGAGAAATTTGCATTGAAATTCCTATGATGCGTGATTCCATTCTACACCCTGTATACGAGGCAATTAAGTGACGACTACAGAATGTTTTTTCTGTTGAAAAGCGTAACTATCTACACCTACTAGGCGCATAAAACTTCTGTTTCGTGGTCATGTGTAAATAATGTTTCCATACGTTACCTAATTGAACTATGCAAAACAAATACTATACAAAATGTGTATATACCGATCGGAGTTCATTTAAAAAAAATAGAAACTCTTTCCTGATAAAATTCAGTAAATCCTAAAAATATCCCACCTCGTGCTATACCTATGGCGTAAAATTTTTGAAAACTCAACAGTATAGAACATCACTTTCAAGATCGTATTTGTTAATAATCCAAAGGAGGCTAATGAGTCTATGTATATCAAGAAAAACCTTATGTTCAAAAATATTTATTATATATGTATTGTTTTTTTTAATCTACATACCTACTATACTTAAATCTATGTATATTTTACATATTATACCTAAGCCTATATTAATATTCCAAGTTATTATTATATATGTACTTAATAAAGTAACAGATTCGTGCAAAAATGTACCTAATCTACATAACAAACAAACACTACTAATATTTTATACGTATATAAGTACAGGAAACAATAAGTATTATTTTTAAAATGCTCTCTGTAACTACTTCTATAAAGGACTTCTAACTGTCACATATCTTTTGCCGTTAGGGGCAACAGTAAGGTGATTAGGGATCGGACTCATTAAAAAATCATGAAAAATATAAATACTACTATCTTCTTTGGCAATTTGAACTTCGTAACAAAAATAATGGTCATCAAATCCCACGGTTGATAGTACAGAACACTCGAAGATAAATCGTTCCGTTTCGTAAAGAAAATGTTTTTAATAGAAACAAATGTAATCTCAAAATTACCTAAAATATCTTGGGTTAATACTGTATTAGTTTTATAACGTATACCGTCGACAATTATCTATGGAACCCGAACAAGGTGTTCTACCGAAGTCAAATTTAGTGCTGCCACAATTTTATCAAATGTTGCAGAATGAAGAGTCTTTTGTAGACCTGTCAGAACTGTACTGTTAAATTTACCTCTCAAGAAAACTTCATTTAATTGAAGTTGATGTTTAATCGTCAAACTTAAAGTAAGGTTTCTTCTATTAAACGTGGCTCTAGCCGCCATTTTTGAAGTTCTATGTTTAGCTTCATATCTCATCGACCAAATGTTAACAAGCGGACCAAATTTCTTTATCATAGAATAATAGTGAAGTAGAAAGTGAAATTTTGGTTTAAGTGTATCTTTAGTAAATGTCAAGTACAATTCATTTAGTTCGTCCACCAAAGTGCTCAATAACGTACAAGCGTCATTCTCAACTGCTGTAGACAGCATAATATCAAGAACTCTACGCATCGTGATATACAGTTCCCATAAAGGTTCATTTGTAGGTACAAAATAACCGATAAGCAACCCAAAATATCTAACTAATGTCAGCATTTCTGAAGCTGAAAGTTTTATATTACCTTTAGTAAGATGATCCATTGATAATCAACAAAGTTTGCTACTATGATCTGGACCGAAATCAAAACCAAATATTCTTTGATTAAGCAGTTGTAACGAAAACAATTTTAACTCACGTACGTACTGTAATATAATTAATCCTAAAATGTACTTAGCGCAACCCTCAAGCATATCGTGCATAATATCCACTCCAATTTGATCAAATAAACTAAAGTTTTTAACATCCAACCAAACACATTTTTCTTTTACACCACTTGTGGAATATTTATTTTCTATCAATTGCCTTTGATATTGTTCATGGTCTCTGAGAAGAGTTGTATCTTCGTAACACTGACTTTTTAACTTTTCCTTGGTAACGTTGCAAATACGGCAAGGGAAATTTGCAGAAAAACTTTCGGTGAAACCAATAATATTCCAAGATTAACTCCTATTTGACAGCTAACTCAAAGTACAATGTGTCTGTAAACTCTGGGATATTAATGTGATCATCAGTTTCGCATAGGAAGTTAAATTCGTCAATGAGAGGTTTAAAAATAGTTCTATTGCCAAAAGTTGCCCTATCAGAAAAATGAAAAAGTAGGGCCAAAAATATGTTTGATAAAGAAGAAGAACGATGATGTGGAAGAGACGAAATCGAGACGTAAACTGCTCCTAATTTGTGTACGCCCGAGTGATTACCAAGAACGTTTCCACTTTCATAGTCGTCAAAAAACATTAAAAGAGGAATTACTACACGGCCATTGTGAGTTTTCATTCGATTGCGCCATGTAGTACCCTGTATAATATTACGTACAACGCCATTGTCAAGAGATAAAGTTTTCATATATTGAAGAGTTTCCGAAAGAACATTTTTGAGTGAGAAAAACTGTTGTGAAACACTACGGAGGGCTCTGTGGCAAACTTTTCTAGACGAAACTCGATAAAACTAAGCATTTTATTTTGGAAGTAATCTAAATTGTTAGCAGGAATTAAACCCTCTGAAAGCATTTCCTTTGCACTATTAACGCAAATCGAGATACTATGTTGTAGAAACATTTCCATGCTTTCAACAACAAATTGAACCACATTTCTAAGCAATAAAGGGTTCTCATACAATGATGCTAAAAATGAACTAACTGACCGGGAAAGAACTTTGTGCTAACTGAATGCTCACTGTTGTCTACTAAAATATCATCAAGCATGCCACAGCTACTTGCCGAGACGGCATTATCATTAACTGCCACCAAGGGTTTAGAAGTTGTTTCTTGAAGTTGTGTTTTCTAAAAGAATTTAGGAAGTTGATGGACCTTGAGCAACCTTGTTCAATGCAATGGTATGAATCAAACGGATGAAATGACTAAAAAAAAAAGTTAAAATAGGTACAGAAAAGCTAAAACAAAAATTCAAAGCTACAAGTTAAAAGATTAAAACCTTAAATAATACTTGGAATAGATTAACTTTATAACTGAATTCAAATTTCTTGGTTATATGGCACACCAATATCAGACAACAAGGCGTTTACCGCAGTGTAGCCTTTGTCCCATGAGGTTTTCAAGTTGTATATGGCTCTTTGTATGAAATACCAAACCGCAGCTGATTCCGTTGGGTACTGAGCATTAAGAATAATCAAAATTTTAAAACAACAGTTCACAGCAGATATAATGGATGTAACTACTATATAACTTGTAATCTCGGAAAGAGAAGGCCCTATGATGATTATGAATGGTTGAAGTGTTAATCCCAGAGAAGAAATTTTGTCTCGTCTTCTGGTAACCGTTTCTTCGAGTTCGACTTTGCTTTTTATGTGTGTAATAAACCCATCTCGCGATTCCAATTTTGATAGCCGCCACTGAACTTAGTTTTTAGTTTTCTTTATAGTGTTTGTATTTACCAAGTATGGTATACACAGTAGTGTGGCTATGTTGAAACTTTCTTCCCCATCTGTAAGAAAATAATAAAATTGATATAAAAGAAATACAACTACACAGAATTACTCACTTTCAACGCAGTCCAGGTATTCTTTCAGGCTTTTTTTCACAGCAAGTTCTTTAGAACTCTTTAGACGTTTACCAGCTAGCTCTATGATTCTGTTTTTATAAATATGTAAAGTTTCAAACAGCTTTCCTGCAGCGTCGAGATATGAGATGTTAAAATCTTTCTCAATCTGCAGAAACAAGTCGCAATTATAAAACCTAAATAAATTCCTAAAATGCTGTCTTACCAACATGTAACATGGTTTCTTTGTGTTCTTGTGGTAAAAGGGGAACTGTAGTAGTGCTTCCTGTAGAACTAGGCTTCCTGTAGAACTAGTAAAACTTCGTCTTGAAGAGTTTATTATTCCAGATTTCCTATATTATCTTCTTTTATTGTTCAGACAGTCTAAAAGTTTACCTTTAACAGCCCTTTTAAGTCCGGGCTCATAAGAGATATATGGAATGAAATACGTTGCCGCGTGTTCTTTTTTAAATATTGTTGTAATCTCATGTGCTAAATGATGCAAACGCGTTGAAGTTACTCGTATATGCACATCATTAGTCAACTCATTATTTATAATTAAACTGCACAATCTCCTCCTTGCTGTATTATTCAAAAGACCCGTAGATTGATAAGCAGCCAATAGATACTTTCCCTCGTTAATTTTGTTAAGGAACCGCAGCAGGTCCTGTATAAAAGGGTTGCGATTATGATACATTTACAAAGATTTCGTGATGGAAGTCTTCTAACTCTAGAAAAGATCCATCACGAGATCTTTGTATAATATCAAGGTGACATTAAAAAAACCATAAAATAATAAAAAAAGTTCCTATACACTAATGTCCGATCTCCGTTTGTTTTCAAGATACAGGGTGTAAAAGTTTTATTTTTTTTCCGTTTTTTGTCAGTGCACCTCTTAAGGAATGTAAACACTACGAAAAGCTTACCCCTCCTATACTTATTTCACTACTTGCTTCTGTGATATTTTCGATATTTGAATTTATACGCAGAGGTTCTTCATGCAGTATTTGTTGTTCATGATTTGATGAAAATTCCTCTTGCGGCATCAAATAGTTATTAGATTCCTGTAATAAATGGTTTTCTAGTTATATTTGTTCCACTGTGATTGCTGACCTGCTAAGGCAATTTGTATGTAACTGGAAAATTGGTTAAGAATATTAAATCCGCAAAAGGAAGCAAAAAAAAGAGATATGAGGAGCAACTTGACTTTGGTATTTAGAAACAGATAATGCCTACGAAGCGGCGGGTTATTCACTCAAAATGTATGAACAAAATTATTATAGGTATAGGTTAAATAATATACTAACCATCACAGTTGGTGGCAATGTTATGCCGTTTAATATATTTTTCCATTCATAAAGATTGGTTTTGAACCTAGCCCGGTGTCCAATACTTGGAATTAGCTCTTTTATCATACTTTCGGTTAATAAAGGAAGAGTTTTTATGTTGACATTGTTAAGTATTGGAAAAAGCACAAGTACAGTTAACATCATGACTTTGCTTTTTTTTATTTATTTTTAAGAGATTCAAATATTGATTGAATGAAAATACGAATTGGCACAACATTTGTTAGGGTTCTTACACGACTGAAAACCTGGAAGTCATTGAATCCAAAATTATCTTTGTCATATGGATATTTAATTAGTCATGGAATTTTTAATTTTCACTTAAAAAATTGATGGATAGATATCATTTTGAAGATTTTACATTATTAATTGTCAAATATTTTGAGGAAGTGGAAAATTAAAATCTTTGTCATGGAAAACCCAGAAAACCCATGGAAATTAACATTAAATTCACGACCAACTCAAACAAATGAACTATACGAAATTAAAAAATTGTAATTCATTAGAATAGGTGATATTCAATAATAATTTCCCAAATTCGATTGACGACGTTATTGTTCCATAATACTATATTTACCCACTCTGTACATATTTATTTTATTTTAAAACTGGAATAGTATCAAATTGTTTTTCTTGCTTTTAAACATAAGGACCAAAGTTCTAAACAAATATTTATCATGCACAATTAAATACATAGGTATTATACATTTTCCATTTTATAGTAGAAATATATTTTTAGTTATATAATGTAGTATAAGACGAGCGTTTTATATAAATGGGAAATTTGATAGCATATCTTCACATAAGTTGTTTTGATACGAAAATGGCTATGTTTCATAGAAATATGCGGTTTTTATTGATAAGTATACCTTCATCTGTGTAAAAAAATTTGCTGTCTCGGTGAATAGATAATTGGGAATCGCTATAATATTATCATACATGTAGTACTGGGCGCTACAACAAGTAGACAGGAGCATTTAATAATTACATATAAATTGATAATAAATTTGTATAAGTATATACGTACCCTAAATACTTCACTATATTGTTGAAGACCCCACGCTGTCAAAAAATCAACAACGTCTTTGTCAGCCATTCACTTTTATATATAAATAATAATAGAACAAACTTGAGTGGCCGTAGTTGACAGGGAAGAACTTAAATAACACAATGGCCGTACGGCTTGCATTAAATAACTTAATGATAAATTGCGAAACTGTTCAGTAACGTTAACCAAAATTCTGTTATGAGTATCAGTTACTCTGTGATTACAGCATACTGTAATTCTACCGATAACATTTCTTTTAGCTGACATCGCAGAAAGCCTTGCTACCGTCAGTATGTTGCTTAGTTATGTTTAATGAAGAATAACATAGAAATAATCAAACATGATTGCTCAGCTTAAAGTATTTCTTACAGATATGTAACCAAAAATACTGTTAATACTTTATTTTGTTGTTTATAAAGAATGAATGATAATCTCTACAAAAAACTTTGTGGACTCAACAAGAAACCACTTAGCAGTAATTAACTTGTATTTGTAACTAAACACTTCGTTATAATAACCGTATCTTTATGCAGACACACCTGTATTTTGGCTAAGGCTACTAGTTATCTATTAGCAAGACAGTTTTGTTAACAGATTTTTTTCAGTGTAAACCTCCCTTATTTACTATGGTTCAACCGTCAACATCTGCGACACCCATGCCTACACACAGTGCTAGATTTACCAATAGGCCCTACAGGCCCCGGCCTATGGGCGCGCCAGGCTAAAAGGCGCAAAATTAATACGCAATGTTTTCAGAAAATTTTCAGACTATAAACGAAGCCGTACGTTATAGAAAGCCGGAATGCAAAACAGCTTCAATCGTATGACGTAACGATTGCGCTCGGGCTGAGTCGAACTTGCCGAGCTATGAACTTTTATTACTTATTTAAATGCAACGCAACTGCAACAAGCAACAGTAAGGATTGAAATGCGTAGTTGCGTAGTGTTGCAATGTTTTTAATTTTATTGTGCTAAGACCTGAGTTTATTAACATTTGTTAACGTGTTTCCGAGTTTCCGTGTTTGTAATAATACCGTGTGTGTCTACAATGAGTCATAAACTAAAACTTAGTGGGGCACAGTTTAGAAAAAGCGCGAAGACAAAGACGAAAGAAATGAAAAAATTATAAAGCAGGTTCCTAAAATAACAACATTTTTTCACGAAATGCGGATTGTGTAAATGGGACGGTTAATAATCTAAAAAGCAATGACAGTTTACCGTCAGTTTCTTCTATCTGTGAAACTGATTTGCAGCAGGTTACATTTGAAAAACAAACTGAAGGTGAAATACCTTTAAAAAGTGGGAAACTGATTTTGTGTTTCATTCGGATCCGGCTTTGTGGAATGTAAATGAAGAACTACGAGATTATATATGTACTACTAATGGTGTGGTACAAAATTCAGATTCAGACTTTAATCAGTCTAAAAGACAATATCCTGACAAAGTTCGTTGTCTGTCCAAGAGCTTATTTTTCAAAAAACTCCAAAATGGCGAAACAAAAAACATGTATGCTATTTGGACAGTCTGATAAGACTGGCGCATTTCATAGCGGATACAATGATTGGAAAAATGCTAATCGACGAGTTTCAGAACATGAAAATAGTTTTAATCATAAAGATAGCTTAGAGAAACTAAAACTTAGAGGTAGTTTAAAAGGCTGTGTTGACAGCCAGCTTACTGAAGCTCTCGAACTAGAAATCCATTATTGGAGGGAGGTACTTAAGCGAGTAGTGGCGGCAGTTAAATATTTAACTGTTCAGGGTCTGGCATTACGTGGTACACATGAACACCTAAAAATTTTGACAATGGGAATTTCCTCGGACTATTGCAATTCCTAGCTGAATTCGACCCTTTCATGGCGGAACATTTAAGGCAATATGGTGATAAAGGTTCCGGTACTACATCTTATATTTCAAAGACAATATATGAAGAACTTATTGCTGTTATGGCAGACAAACTTACAAACACAATTACAAAAGAAGTTAAAAAAGCCAAATACTTTGGTATAGTATTAGACTCTACACCGGACATATCACATGTTGATCAACTGACCTTGGTACTCAGATATGTTGCCAGTGATGGCGTTCCAATTGAAAGGTTTATTTGTTTTGTGCCAAATGTGAGCCATAAAGCTGAGGAAATTGTCACATTAGTTCTAGAACTCTTTGGAAAACTTGATTTGGACATTTCTAATTGCAGAGCACAGTCATACGACAACGCTTCAAATATGTCTGGCGTGTATACCGGTGTTCAGGCTCGTATCAAGGAACTTAATCCTCTAGCGGAGTATGTGCCATGCTCAGCACATTCCCTAAATTTAATAGGTTCTTGTGCAGCAGAATCATGTAAAGAGGCTATTTCATTTTTGGATTGCTGCAGTCCCTATTCAATTTTTTAGTGCCTCAACTCACAGATGGGCTATCCTACAGAAAAACTGTACCCTTAAGTTACAAAGTCTCTCTAGGACTCGATGGTCTGCTCGTCACGACGCATGCCGAGTTGTAAGTGAAAACACAGAAGGTATTTTGGAAAGTTTGAATAAAATTTCTACTAACTCTGACGAGAAACCATCAACAAGGAATGAAGCCAATGCTTTGAGAAAAAATTGAACTCCATGGAGACAACATTTATGTCAATTTTTGGAGTACCATATTGGAAAGGTTTAACAAGGTGAACATAAAACTGCAGCATGAAACTACAGAGTTAGGAAAGATTATTAGTTACTACGATTCTCTTTGTGGATTTCTTCAAGAACTAAGAGAAACCTTCGATAGCCTAGAAAAAGCAGCAAGAGACAAATGTGGCAGAAAGGAGTATGCAGCAGACAACCGACGCAAAAGGAAAATATCTACCAAGTTTGATTATTATAGCAAAGCATTGATGCTGAATTTGAATTCACAGGTTCTGATAACTTTCGTGTGAACACTTTCAATGTCATATTAGATAGCTTACATTCCAAACTCAAAAGACGTGGAAATAAATACACTCAACTATACAACAAGTTTGAATTTTTTGAAGTTCTTAAAGGACTAGAAGCCACAGAAATCACCAAACATGCAGGAGAATTATTGAGATTGTACCCCGAAGATCTAGAGCCAGTTTTTGTTGACGAGTATTTACATTTGAAACTTTTTTGGTGCAAAATACTCTCAAAGAAAAAAACAGCATGACTTTAACGGACATAATCAAGGTTTTACGTCATTTCGATGCAGTTGAAATCTACCCAAATATTGACATTGTCTTAAGAATGGTTCTTAGTGCACTAGCAACAAACTGTACAGGAGAAAGATCCTTCTCTACCCTTCGTCGTGTGAAAAACTATTTAAGAGCTTCAACCAGCCATGATAGATTGACATCGTTAGCCCTACTCAACATCGAGAGTAGGCTGACTCAAGAGGTGTCTTATGATGACATCATAGACACATTTGCTCGAAAAAAGCAAGAAGGAAGGTTTTATAAATTGACTTTGAAGGAAAATTGTCTCACATCAGTTATAAAAAAGTCCTCCTTTTTATTCTTATTGATTTTTAAAAGCAATTTCGTATAATTTTTGATTTATTACGAGAAAATTTTAGTTTTGAATATTAATATCGGATTAATTAGAATAATTCATTATGTGTAGTCGTAGGTTGTATGATGTTCTATACATATATATGTGCAAGTGTATAATGAGTATTAAATCGTTTAAACTTATTGTAACATCCGTTGGACTATTTATTTATAGTTTATATACCCAAATTTAGAAACAGTTGATTCTTTCAATATTTAAATTTATTTAATTGATTTTACTTAACAATAAATTAAAATAAAATAAAAATTAAATCAGAAAGACTTTTTGAGGTCTAAATTCTCCCCCCTTCCCGCTGGTATAAAGAGGGGCGGCAAAAACCTACGGGCCTAGGAGCGCATAAAATCTAAATCCGGCCCTGCTTACACACTTAAGTAATTCAAATCAACGAGAACAAAATTCTCGTTTTACTATTCGTTGTCGCTACTGTAAAAAATTGGGGCATGACATAAACAACTGTCGGAAATTGCAATACAAAAATTCTAATTATCCAAAAAACTGTTAACCCACTTTAATAGGAGTACCAAAAACCATTTTATTAATTCCAAACTCTCTTTTATCAACGTTACCCTTGGTCAAGTTCGTTGTTTAGCATAAATTGGTTCCGGAACATCGAATTCATTTATTTCTTTAAAACTGGCAAATTCCCTTATAGCAGACCGTATTGGCAAACTTTGTCGTGTTTCCGGATCTATTCTTCTACCAGATAATTCTCTTATTAAAGTGACGCAAACCCTTCGCATGAATATTAAAATTGGAAATTTCTTGTAGCCAATCAAACTTTGGATTCTCGCTAAATCAAATTTTGAAATTATTCTTCGACATTCTTTTCTCAGATCTACTGGCGCCATAGTTAACTACAAATCGGGATTTCATTCTTGGACGTTTGATCAATCCGTAAAAATTCCTTTCATTAAATTTTTGCCTAAATGTAATGGCAATCTTCTGAGTGCAATCTGTAAAATTGACTATAATTTAACAGTTAAAGATTCGTCTCGTTTAGCCGCATTACTACATTCTTACCCAGATGTCTTAACGAAAAATTTAGGTTCCGCCACGAAATTCGTTTATGACATCAAAATGAACACCGTTAAACCAATCTATAAACTTTCTTACCCCTTGAATCCAGTAAAGCAGGCCGAGTTGGATGATCATGTGAAAGAACTATTAAATAAAGGCATTATTCCAATCACCTTATGCAAGTCCAGTTTTTCTTATAGCGAAGAAAAACGGAGAAAAACGTCTTGTTGTAGATTATCGTTATTTAAACAATTTTTTTAAATTTACAAGGTGTTACGATATTTTCAATATTAGACATGAATATGGCATTTCACCAGATTCTAATCGCGGAAAGCGCAAAATAATTTACTGCTTTTGTTACGCCATATTTCCATTGTTCTCGATCGTTTTAGAAAGTGTAGACTTACTATTAATCCTGATAAAGCCCGGTTTTTTATGAAGCAATTAAGAGTTTTAGGGCATGTAGTTACTGTAAAAGCAATCTCACTTGATCCCGAAAGAATTCAATCAATCAATGAGCTTCCTATTCCAAAAACGCCAAAACAACTTAAACAATTCATAGAAATTGTACCCTTCTGTTCTCGATTCATCCATAAGTTTTCTGAGGTTGTTACACCTTTAAACGCCCCAAAGAAGAAAGATACAAAATTTAAGATTACAAATGAACATATCGGTGCTATTAACACTTTAAAACGGACTATTACTGAAGCCCCCTGCTTGCGTCTTCCTAATTTTAACTTACCTTTTATTGTCAGAACAGACGCTAGCGCCTACGGCATCTCCGACGTTTTGCTCCAAAATTTTAAAGACGGCATCCACCCAATTTGCTTCTGCTTCTGTTTATTCAACCTACGAAAGGGCATCCCTTGCCGTCATCTTTACACTAGACCGTTTTCAAGATTATCTTTCCTATACAAAATTTACCCTAAAGGTAGATTGTGAAGCAATCAAATGGTTGTACCTATAATCATCCGTCTCAATTATCAAAATACGAAAAATGGCTTCTCAAACTAGGCAAGTTTAATTTTGAAATCATTCACATTCCGGAAAAGGATAATTTAGTCGCTGATAACCTTTTCGCTTATTTTCTGAGAACAATGATCATGATTCACCGACTATGACCCCCACAACCAATTCTTTTCTTTGCAATAATTTGGTAGATATTCCAGAATTCTTTGACACCAGAAAGCCGACCCCGATTGCAAATTCATCATGGACCAACTTAGTGAAGGCCAAGATGTAAAAAACTTTTGTATTAAGGATTGTTTGCTATTTAGAAGCGTAGGCCGTCATCGCCTTAAACGCATGGTTATTCAAAGTTTCTTACGAGCAATGATCATCTATTATTTTTATGGTTCGCGCATTGGCAATCATAATTCAATTACGAAAATCTATTGTTCTATTGCCAAAAGATTCTGGTGGTCTGGTCTTTACAAAGATGTTCATGATTATGTATTATCATGTGATTTATGCCAACGTTTCAAACCATATAACGTCAATGTCAACGTACATCTTGCTAGTAGGGTCTGGAAGAAACTTTACATCGATTTTGTCGGTCCCCTTATCTCCTCCTCTTACGGTTACAAGTACATTCTAGTGTGTTTAGACGCCTTTTCCAAGTGGCTCCAGGTTTACCCTTGTAAGAAATCAACCGCTGAAGTCGTTGTCAAGCACCTGATTGATCTTAGCACCACGTTTGGTCCACAATCAGTAATTGTCTCTGACAACGCTAAATGTTTTACAAGCACCGTTCTTTCCCAATTCTGTGTCCATTGGGGCATACAACAAGCTTTCACTTCTCCTTATCATCCTGGACCCAACCTCTCTGAAAGATGCAATAGGAACATGAAATACAATTAATTGGATTGTTCTTCCTTGAGGAGGGGCACCAAAACCATTAAGGCGTTTTTCAGGCAACGTTTTGTGCAGTCGAATGTGAACTTCTTCAGGCCTTTAAAACAAATAAATGGTCCGCCACATTCGGCTGCACGAAACATTGCCTGAAAAAACGACTTAATGGTTTTTGCCCCTCCTCAAGGAAGAACAATCAATTATTTGATCATTTATAGGAGGAAATATTTACCTTTCATGAAATACAATCTTTCCTTGTTACTAAAACAATATGCTCTCAAACATGCTCCGTGGGAAAAGGTGCTTCCATTCTTTGTCTTTAATTATAATAGAACATATCATGAAGTCATAGGAACATCTCCCTCTAGAATTTTCCTAGGGCGAGAATTGCATACTTCTCTAGACAACCTGTGGAATTTCGATAATAATTTGGATTCTCATAAACTCACCCACGAGGAAGTGTCAGAGAACACTCAAAAAATACTTTAATCAAAATCGTTTGCCTGAAACCAAATTTCAAAAGGGTCAGTTCTCCTGCAAGATCCTTCTACCCTTGAGATATCCGAATCTCACATACAATTTATTAAACCATATAAGCACCCGTCGCAGTAAATCCTTCTTTAAGTTTCTGTTTGCTAATTATATTCATTTAACGTACTGTAGAGAGTTTATCTTTTGATTTTCAAAGTTTAGCTTTTCTACGGAAGAGAGGGTGTAACATTATTAATAATTTTGTTTGTTTAAGTGCCGCTGAGAGCGTTAGTTTTAGTTTTAGTTATTCATATTATTGTATATATTGTTATCATATTGTAACATGCAACTTTGTAGATTAAGGCGCTTATTAAATTCGAACGCTCGCATTTTCTTTTCATATGTCGTCAAGTAAATATCAATTTCTTTTTATAGTTATTTATGTGTTAATTGTACGAGTAAGTTTTTGTATTAATTAGAGTTAAGTCTGGCTTCATACAAGTAAACAATTATTATTTTAAAGTTAATGGCCAAAGCGTAGCCCGTTATTTTGATAAGCATTATGGACACGAGGTGTAGTACCACAGTCTTTTCCTATTTTTTTTAAATTATAAAAATCAAAATAACGAGCTTACTCTTTCTATTTAATATGTGTTAAAATTGTTATTAATTGCGTTGGGTTAATTTTAGAATATCAAAAATTAAAAAAACCAAATCCGATGCGTTTTGCAAAAGATCTTCATTGAGTCGTCCGATGTATATGACACCGCCGTTCCTTGGTGAACTACCAATACTCAAGTCCTCATTAACGTGCCTTTGCAGTGGCCGTGACCTGCCACGTACGCTCACGAGGATAACTTCTCGGAGTGAAAGATCTTCAAGGAGCACCGTAGTGTAGTTTCGCAAGTAGCGGTATTTATTTATTTGTTTTATCCACAATTGCCATATTATAGAGCTATTATTATGCCGTTATGAAACGTATTATAACACCTATAAAATACTTAACATTTTGGATAAGTATATTTTGGGATACGAAGATTCCAGATTTGACAAGTGCAATGTTGCCAGATTTACCGTTTTTCTGATATTATTACTAACTTTGGTTTTTTAAATAGATCACCCCGTATATTGTATCATTATTGGAATGTCCCCTTTAACACAAGTTCAACCATAATGTAACACTCAATATTTGATAAAGTCAGGAAGGTCTTAAATTAAATAAAACTGTCCGTGCAAAATAGAATTCAAGTAATTAAATCTGGCAACATTCCAAATATCAAATCTGGAATCTTCGTATCTCAAAATATACTTATCCAAAATGTTGTACATTTTGTACAATTCGTACTAACCATTTGTGAGATAATTGAGCGTTTCCAGACTTTTGTTCCACTCTGTATATAAACTTATGTACCTTACCCGAAATATTTGATTTACATATCAAGATTAACAAAGACTTTGAGACGAAATTACATTCAATAATTACGTCTCAATCTGAATAAGGGAACATCCAGTTCAAACATGTCGTGTTAACTTTTACGACAAGAACAATGAATGAACGATCGCTAAGTGCGCATACATAACAATTCGCGCTAAAACGCAGCTAAATACAAAAATTCCATAAGGCGTTTCAACCAAATTTTAACAAATGGGTTTAAGCAACAATTTCAAATTAACATAGACATAACAGTGTGAAAGACTTCACACTCTTGCATCATAAATAGCTATTTTGCAATGACTGCATAAACCTGCCATCTCTCATCACTGCGATTACGAAATTCGGGGATCTCTCGGAGAGGGGTTGTGGTTAGTATAAAGTTGAATTTAGTATATTTTGTCTGTTCATAGACCACTCAATATTTATCCAAAAGCATTTCCAGATTCGACCAATTTTCAAGATACTTCTCTCTTAACTGCGGTTACGCAAAATTACTAGCGACCAGTTTGGCTTGCAGAGTAATGGTGCTCAAAAATTAGATTCAGCGCATTTTGAGTGCTCGTAATTTAGTTAATATTTCTGCAAAAGAGTTTATTTATAAGACAACAAATTTGATGAACTTTCATCTGTTACAAAAACCTAATACTAGAAAAACTTTGCATGATTTGGTTATCAGGCATACAAACGCATGAAGAATGCTTACAACAAAATAGTTGCAGATAATATAATTTGTACAATAATTTTTTTAAGTTGTTTGTGTAATTGATACTTTTGAAGATATTGTTAAAACAATCAACAGTCAAATGATTATCATATCTCGGTACTTACTCAAAAAATTATGTAAACAAAATATGTCTATAATTAAATTACAAAAAAATGGAGAAGAGAAAATTATAAAAAATGACTGCATAGAAAATATCTCTACGTTAAGGCTCGATGACACTTGGCTGGTTTACGAGCTACAAGCCAGCGAGTTCGCTAGTAGCTTGTAAACTCGCCCCGTGTCATCGGCTTTTTACAATCTGCTAGTCAACTATCCGATTGTAAAAACGCTGCTAGTAATATAGAAAGCCGGGCTAATTTACTCGCCACTCGTAGGCGTGTTGGCTTGTAAGCTAGTTAACTAGCCGTATGTCATCATCGCTGCTAGTAACTAGTTGCGAGCATCTTTGCGTTTTGGCAGTTGAAAGCTAAAATGTCGACGAAAGTAGTTCTCGCGGGAGTAATTATTTTAGCAAGTGCTATCAAGAAGGATTTACAACGAAAACAAAAGAAAAACTTGAAACAGAAAGAAAATGGATAAGATCATGGATAGAAAAACGCGATGAATATGGTGCTTCTAGCCGTTTATTGAGAGAGTTGAAGGACGAAGATCCTTTGGCTTATAGAAATATGTTGAGATTGAACAGTTCCAAATTTGATGAGTTACTGCAGATGGTAAATGGAATGCTCAAAAAGAAAGATACGAAAATGAGACCGGCAATACCAGTAACCACGAAATTGGAAATAACATTACGTTATCTAGTCACGGGCGATTCTTTGAAGTCTTTGGAATACCTGTTCAGAGTTCCAGAATCAACTATTTCGAAGTTTTTACCCGAAGTGCTAACATCAATTTCCTGCGCCCTTCGACCGTTCATTGAGGTGAGTGAAATTAAAATTAAACATTAGTTTTAGAAAATATACAATTTATTTGACAAAAATTTATGTTGTGTTTCCTCGAATGTATTGATTAGGACCTGTTGCAAAACATCCCCATCGTCGTCGTGCATCGATGATGCAGAGGTCGAAGCAAATGAGTCATCTGAAAAAGGTGAAAACGCACTATGGACAGATTGGGGGCCTCTTGCTCTAAAGACGACAGCTTAGCATTAATAATTGAGTTTTGGATTTTCTGCTGCACCAAGATGGCCTGTCGCTGTGGTAGGAGACGCAGCTCAGAAGCCACAAATTTCCCAAACAGGTCATAGGGCTTCTCATCGGATGACTCCTTGGCAATTTCATCCAATTTTTTATAGCTTCTGAAATTTCATTCGATTTTTCTTCAATTCTTGGTCGTTTTTTAGTCGTCTGGTGGTGTGGCTTGACTGCTTTGTGACAGTTCCTAGAAAATAAAATAAACCTATAATTTTGTTTGTTCTCAGGTCCCTAAAAAGCTGATGAATGGAAAGAAATAGAAAATAAATTTGTTCAGCGTTGGAATTTTCCTAGATGTTTTGGTGCAATCGACGGGAAACACGTTATAATTAAGAGGCTCTCCGTGTTCCGGTTCAGTCTACTTCAATTATAAAAAACCTACAGTATAATATTATTTGCTATGGTTGATGCCGATTACTGCTTTACGTATATTGACGTAGGTGCAAATGGTCGAGCAAGCGATAGTGCTATATTTAGAGACAGCACTTTGAATATTGGAATGGAAAACGAGACTCTTGGTTTGCCTGAATATGGCGTTATTATAGGAGATGATGCTTTCCCTTTGATGAAAAATCTTATGAAACCATACAGTAAAACAGCTCTTAGTCCTGACCAAAAAATATTCAATTATTGTTTTTCCCGTGTCAGAAGAGTCGTAGAAAATGCATTTGGCATACTAGTATGGCGATTCAGAATATTTTCAAGACCGATTGATTTGGCACCGGAAACTATCGATAAAGTCATTTGGGCTGCCTGTAGCCTTCATAACAGGTTACGAAAGACTGATCCGGGTAACTACATGACACAACAAGCAGTAGATAGAGAGGACTTGAATACTGGGATTATCACACCTGGGCTTTGGAGGGAAAATGCTGGCATTGTGCAGCCTATTAATCACCTACGAGGAAACCATTACAGTGGAACTGCTGAGGAGATCAGAAAAGCATATGTTGCCTACTTTACAGAAGAAAATCCTCTGCCTTGGCAATGGGAGAAAGCTGGACTCAAAAACTGGAGAACGGTCTAAGTTTTAATATGTATTATTATATAATAAAAATATATTTTACTCACGTAATTTGATTGGCTGCTTCTTGTGGCCACAACCTCTGCCAAAAGTTTGCATCTTTGAATCATGCTAACTTTGGCGTGTATACTTCTTCAGTACCACAGCCACTTTTCTTAGATTTCTCTATTTTATTTATTTCTTGTCTGTAGACGTCCTTAATTGATTTTATTTGGTCTTCAACTGCTTGACATATATACCCACAGTTAGCTGTTTCTCATTAAGTTTCTCTAGGAGATTCTTGAAAATGTCGTCCTTTATTTTGGTGTTGGAATAGTCTTTATCTTTTATATTCCACAGAATCGGATACTGCTCATATATGTTTAGAAACTCTACGATACCACTCGTGTTCCACTTCATTGTTCAGCGTAACATATCAGAAAATAAACAACGCGCCCACGCAAAACAATAAACACGTGATTTCAACTTGCTAGCTAGTTAGCTACTGAGCTAGTAGAACCTTTCTGTGTCTCATCGTTACTCGCTTACTCGCTGACTCGCTAGCTTGTAAGCTCGCCGACCAGCAGCTTGTTAACTAGCCTAGTGTCATCGACGCTTTAGTGTTTCTGTGACAATGAAAAATAAACGTTTTACTTTATCACTCTAAACGATCGTCCAACAATATGTTAATAAGTCCCATTAAAATCGAGTTTTAATTAAAACAAGCTCAACAAAAATAAATGTGTAATAATAATAACAAAAATATCGCCAAATTGAAATAATTTGTAGAAATCTGTAGTAAGTAACATACGTTAAAAAAAGCGCTTAACTTTTCTCGCAATGTTGAACAGATCACAGCCGGTATCTTACCATAGATTACTACAAATTGTTTCAATTTGATGAATCGAATATTTGACAACGTTAGTTCTAAAAAAACAAGTACATTACTAAACAAAACTTAAACATAGTATTTAGCAAAAAAAATTACTACTTAATTTCTTCTCTCACAACGAACCAAAAGCCCGTTTTCAGAAGTTGTAACAATATCAACAACCAGAATAGGTTTGTGTCCTATGGCAGGCAATAACTTTAACTTCTGTAAAATTTTGCAAACCGTTGATTTTATTTCAAGCATTGCAAATTTTTGACCTGCAGTAAAATAAAATTTTAGATCAAAATTAAATTACATCTTACATACCAATGCAATTTCCAGGTCCGCACTAAACGGAACAAACGAATAAAGAGATATATTTCTTGAGTTTTCTGAATTAAATCTCTCCGGATCAAACACTTCAGGATTAGGGAATAGCTCTGGATTGTGATGTAAATGATATATTGCCACCTGAATTACCGTCCCGTTTGGAATTACGTTCCTTCTGTAATATGATTTTTTTTACTAATTTTAGACTACGTCAACATATACGTCTTACCGTAAATTACATCTTCACTAAGTACTATGGCAATGTTGGGTACAGGTGAGTAAAACCGTAAAACTTCTTTTATTACCTGCTCTAAGTATTTTAGCTTCTGTAAGTTTTTGTATGAAATCTCATCAGGTTCATCAACACCCAAAACATTCGTAATTTCTTCATAAACTTTATCCTAAAATTAACTATAAACAGTAGTTTTTTAATTTAATTTTAAACAGTACTTGAATTTCTTGATGCTTTGACAGTGCGTATAACGTAAAACTTATAGCTGAGGTGGTTGTATCGTGGCCCTAAATATTAATCAGATGCTACATTTTTTATCTTTTTATATAACATACCCCAAACATAAAAGTATCCACTTCATTTCTAATTTCTTCGTTCGTTAAAGGTTTACCATCAACAGTAGATGTTAATAGCAAATCCAAAAATGCAATTCTTTTCTTTGTTCCTAAATCATTTACCGTTGTCACACCACTTGCTATTTGTGCTTGCAGTTCATTTCGTCTACTTTGTATAACAGAATTGCTCATTCCGTGTAGAAACTCAAGTGCTTTCTTTTTTTAGGTAATCTTCAGTAAAGTAATAAATTATATCCCAAGTTTTGAAAGAAAACGATCATTCCATTGCTATTCTGCAAAATTCTTTAACGCTGTGCACATAATTAGAATCAGGATTTGATTGGGCATTTATTGAAGTGTTCATTGTAGCTTCTACAAATCAAGACAAATTTGTTGTGTTGACGAAGAATTGTTTATATTTACCACATATTACGTCGAGAGTGTGCAGCTTTAAATAAGGAAAAATATCAATTTCTTTACTTACAGTTGCCTCTAATTTCTTTATCAGTATGTTGGATTGATTATTAAATATCTCTATAAACTTTTCAAGTATTTGAAAATGAAACGCCGGAGTTAACAGTTTCCTGTGATTTTTCCATTTTACACCTAAAACAAGTAAAATGATATTTTTTAATTTTAAATTTTTACATTAAATAAAAATGAATTTTAATTAGGAACTTACCTGAACTAGTTAATAATCCTGTCCCAAACCACGGACGAAAATATTGATAATTGCGATTCAAAATTGTGTTCGAACTTAAAACAAACTCTACTGATTTAGAATCGGCAATCACTAATGTAGGGTAAAACCCAAACATGAACTTCATTGGGCTTTTATATTTATTTAGGAATTTTGTGTAAATCGGTATCAAATCTGAAAATTGCATTAAAAATAATTACAATACAGCGCGTTTCTGAAAATGGAGGCTACTTTTTCTATTAGACTTAATAGATGGCGTTACAGGTGCCGCAGTATAAGGATTTTGCATGTGGCAACGCTGCCATTTCTTGTAAAATGTAAATGAAGTTGCCTAGCTGCTTCCATAGGGACCTGTTTTTCAATTACGTTGCCATATTGTGCAAGAAATCCAGTAAATTCTTACCAAACAACGACATCTGCTTTTGAAAATTGTAAAAGTGGCCTCTATTTTTAGAAACACACTGTAGATACATGTATTTGAATTATATTTAATTAATACGTGTTTAATCTGTGAAGCCGGTCAGCTGATCATCTTGTGTATTTTTTAGCCACAATTTCTATATAAAAATATATTTGGATCAAAATCGGTTTCTTGCCTGTGGTGTGTGATCTATTTTCATTTAACAAAACGGACAGATGTTTACAGAAGGTTTATTACAAATTTGTAGTAATCGCAGAGAAAATGATAATTGATAGTTTTTGTTTGACTACTTATCGTAATTTCCTTCTTTATTTGATTAGGCGTACACTCATAAAATTTAAAACTTGGACACCACAATTTCTGTAAACAAAAATTTGCACTTTGTAAAGCGGGCTTAAAGGTATCATTTACAATTCTAACAGCAGGTAGTCTCAGCAAGGGTTATCTTATAGAAGGACTGAAGAATGAATCATTACACTAAGCACGTTTTAGAAAATTGGTAATTTACGTTGTTTACTTAATTTTTTCTTTAAAGAATATATTTGAAGGTATCGCTAATTAAACACCATAGCTCGATTAATTATCGAATCAAAATTTTGTTTAGGAAATTTTTACAAAATAAAATTAGTAATAATTTTGATTTAAAAACGTCTACAAGCAATAACTTTTAAATTAAATCAAAAACTAAACATGGTTATTTGGGTTGACTAATTATTACTTATTTTTAAATAAATCTAACCTACTAATTATTGTAACTATAATTAACGACTTAACGTTACGTTAGTAGATTCCATTTACTATTTACACATATTTTCTTGGAACATTCGATAATTAACTATCGGGATATGATGACACTATACTTCGCAGGTTGTGCGCAATTGGATACGAGAAAATAACTTGGAGCTGTTACCCTGGCCAGCAAAAGCCCAGATTTTAACATTATCGAAAATGTTTGGGCTCGAATACTTGCTGTTATCCGAAGACAACAAGGGCCAAATTTTATACCAGTAAACCGTAATGCACTAATTGCAGCCATTGATACCGCATGGGAAACAATTAATATTAATTATATTGATACCTTGATAGCGTCAATGAGCAGACGCCTCCAAGAATGTATCAATAATAATGGAGGTCACACCCATTATTGATTTCTTATATTTATTTATATAGTAATACCTTTATTTAAAAAAAACGTTTTCATTTAATTTTAAACTATAACTTGGTATCTTAATTATAATTATGTAATAAATTCTTGTCAAAAACTAAATATATACGTTGACAATAAGAATTGCTTTAGTTTTTATTTTCACTTTTTATATTAACTACAGAAAAAAATGAAACGTCATAAAATATACATTTTGTATATGGACTAAATATTATGAATAGAGAGTTTAATAATTTTTTTTAATAACTTACAATAATTAGTAGGTTAGTCAACCCAAATAACCATGTTTAGTTTTTGATTTAATTTAAAAGTTATTGCTTGTAGACGTTTTTAAATCAAAATTATTTCAAATTTTATTTTGTAAACATTTCCTAAACAAAATTTTGATTCGATAATTAATCGAGCTATGGTGTTTAATTAGCGATACCTTCAAATATATTCTTAAAGAAAGAATTAAGTAAGCAACGTAAATTACCTATTTTCTAAAACGTGCTTAGTGTAATGATTCATTCTACAGTCCTTCTATAAAATAACCCTTGCTGAGACTACCTGCTGTTAGAATTGTAAATGATACCCTTAAGCCCGCTTCACAATGTGCAAACTTTTGTTTACAGACATTGTGGTGTCCAAGTTTTAAATTTCATGAGTGTACACTATAAACGTATAAACGATTAATCCTAAATGTAAAATTTATCTGAATCCGATATTGGTATGTTAAACATAAATAAAGTAAACACAAGTGAAATAACTAATTTAGGCAGCATGACCAAACAAAGGAGTGACTTACTACAGAAAGATAACTCTGATTTAGATATGATCCTAATTTTTAGTGATCTGAAGAATGAGATTAAGGAAATTGCCTAAAGTCAGAATAGATTAAAAAAGGTATAAATGTATCAATTAAACTATTCTAATTCTAGGCGTAGAGAAATTAATAAAACGGCAAAACAAAATATATAACAAACAACAAGAAATTATTAAAAAATTATGCAATGAAAGTCAGTCTTTAAAAAGAGAAGTTGAAATTATCAAGGAAGGTTTGGATGCAGTTATTCAAGAAAATCGATCAAAGACCGTTGATATTCATTGGTCAACAAAAATTTGATATAATCTTATGCAAAATTACTATCAATTCTGAGTTGTTTATTTTTAATTTAGTATATTTTGATCCTAACTTTTCAGTAAATGATCTTAATGACAACTCTGAAATAATAGAGGTATTTAATTCCTTCAAAAACAATGTTTATTATTTCCTCATTGGCGATTATAATATTCCACTGCTTTATAGTCTAACAAATCATAACTTTGGAATTGGGGTTAATATATTTCAAAAATTAAATAATATTATAAATTTATTAGATTTGAATTTTTATAACACAGTTTTAAATGAATCTGGATGAACTTTTGTTTTAGTTCTATGTAACAATCAATTTTTCTAATTAGAGAGAATTTTTACTTGTAGCAGAAGATAAATATCACCTTGAATTATACATAAATTTGATTGAACTTTGGTCAAAGCCCGTTAATGAATATTTTGATGATACAATTGATAATAACTTTAGGTATTTTCAATATGCAAAAGCTGACTTTAATCTATTGTTAACTCTAGAATTCACGGCTTCACAAATATACACATTCACACTATCAAGCTTTGGTGGCTCGCCCTTTACAAAAACTATAATTTCCTTTAATCAATAAATAAATGCATTACTGTTGTGACGGTTTTTTCTTTATTCCGAAACCAAACTACTCTGTTAGTATTATAAAATAGGTTTGCTGGCAGAAAATTTCCTTGTGGGTATGCAACTACAGGTAGTCGGTACAAAACCTTGTTTAAATACCAATTTCAAAAATTTGTCGTTGCATCACTGTTTTTTTTCTTTGGGTTTGTGCCTACGCTAACGTTACTAAAAACATTCGTTTTTTGTTTGAAATTTGACGGTTGAGGTTATTTTAATTTTGAACATCCTATTTCGGAATCCAGATGTAGCAATAGTTTATTGTTAAAGGATTAACCCAATAGAAAATTCCAGTTATTCACGAGAAAATTGCATTGACGGCACATTTCACCCGTTGTAAGTATTAATTTTTCCTATATTTCTACTTGTGTAGATTCCTTTTTTTTACCACCATTTTCTTCACCTCGTGTAGACCTTGGACCGGGACATGATTTATGGCTACTAAATAAGTATCTAATTAGAAAAACCATAGAATGTAGTTGGTTATCAATAAAGCGACCCACTCCCTGCAAATCGATCACGAGAAATTGGTCCTTGTATGAGCTGCTGTAGCTGTCTAAAGGGGGTTTCTCAAAGATAATCTGTTGACCATTCTGTGTATGGGTTAAAGTTGGTCGAGCCATTCATATCCACACGTCTTCATTCCTATTTTGGCTATACATCTCCGTCTGTCGTCTAATCCTTCTATCCGCATGGAAATAACGAACCTACCAAAGTTATTGTTAGAACATCATAGAACAAAAACCAGATAAGTGGAGCAAAATTGCATGTCTCATTTTATTATTTTATATGCATCCGCGTCTGTACCAGTAGTTTAACAAGAATTTAACTAACTTGTTGCGCTATGTTGTTTGAATAATGTAATTTAAAAGATCTTTCTGGCATGCGTTTTGTGCTATTACATAACTTTGAATTCGTCGTCGAGAACCGATATACGTATTTCTTTCTTTTATTGTGTAACACTAATATTAATATTTGTGACACGTACTTGTCGATCACAATGGTTTCTGGTCATTTATTGGTTTGTAGTTATAAATTTACTTTCCTACGGGAACAATTAGTTCGTATCTCTCAATCACTAAAATAATTCAAAATTGTGTCTATATTTACCTTACACTTATTGTCTATGTTATATGATTTATGTGTTGCTAAAGTCAAATCGTTTGACAAAATTATATCTATATGCTAGTCTACGGTTGTTTCTGTATTTGGAGTTTCTAGTCACTTCAGAATATCTCATATACTATCCACTAGGTGCCGCTTTTTTTATTATCTCCTTCTGCACTGTGAAAGCCTTTGACTTAATATCTAGTAAGTACAACTACGACCCCTCTGCGACTAGCAGAGCTACCGGCCAGGTTTTCAGCATTACTTTCATTTTATATTTGGTTTATAAATAACCGTAACACTGTGTTGAAAAACTATCTTTGTTATTGCAAAACTATTTCCGAATCAAAATAACTATATTGAAGTTGAATATCATCCGCATACTAATGAAACGTTAAATGTTTGAGTGATTTATGGTAATTGGATGTATAAATCATAAAAAGAATAGGACCTAATATAGAACCCTGTGGCACACCTGATTTCAATTTAATAAAAACTGACTTTACATTGTTATAGGTCACTTGCTGATATCTATTTGTAAGGTAGTTTTCTATTTACTCGGTAGTTTTTGCACTAAATCCAGTAAATTGTAAAATACTTATTAAAACTTTTTATGATTAATAAAAGTCTATAATTGAAACTTTTATTTATATACATAGCAACAGCTCCTTCCCATGTATACTTTCCTTTCTAATATGTAATTTTGTTTGTAAAACGCAAATAAAGGTATGAAAGATGAAAACCACGTTTCAGACAATCCTACTGTATCGAACTCATTATCTATAACACATTATTCACAATTTGAAAAGTTGTTAGACAAAGATCTAACGTTTAAATATGCACCTTTAATGTCACTTATTTTATTAAACTAAATTGTAGTTAATTAAATTGTAATTAATTGTGTTATTACAATATCTATAATTATTATTGTAATTCATATATAAAAGCAACAATAAAGTAAATTTTGTTCATAAATGCCAATAAATTAAACTTTCAATACTGTTATATAATGTAGAAATGATAACAGCTCTAACACATTTGATAACAGTCTAATAAAATAAATAAATAAATAATATAATTCAAAGTTCAATAGTGGTATTGAGAAAAGTACACAAAAATAGTTATTTAACAAACGAGTGTATTAATCAAGGCGATTAACAATTGAAATATTTTAACGCGTGAGCGAATCGAGCGCGTTAATGTTTGAGATTGTTAATCGCCGTTTAATTTAAGAGTTAGTTACACAACTTTTCCGTCGACCGTACTATCTAATTTTAATGAAATTATAATTTAATATTTTTAGAAAAGGTATGCAATTGTGAACCCACATTTAAAAAGTACCGTTGTGTGAACTTACAACAATTTTTGAATTATATAACGTAACCTAACTTTATTGTTTGTGTTTTTAATGTTGATTTGTTGTTATTAAAATTTGCTTTGCTAGAAATTATGACTAATTTTTTATTTTCATTGATGGAAAATTGTTTATTAATAGAGGTCATTAATGAACGATTTTGTTTACGTTAATGTAAGTCATAAATGCCCGGTCAACGGAAAAATAAATTAATGAACTTCTTTGAGGTCACTAATAGTTGTGATTGCAACTATTTTCTGTTATCACTTTTACGCATTAAAATTTGTTATTACACTAAACGTATTTAATTACATGTTCTTTAGCATATTCTCTGGTCTTAATTATTTTTTGTTAAAGAGTCGTTGATGTAAATATTGCTGTTCTCATTTACATTTGGCAGTCTAGAATACATATCACTTAAATCTTTAATACAGATAATCCCATTTTTTCGTTTGTTAACCATAAACTCTTCTTTATCCATTTTGCTTATGAATTTTACAATAATGTTGGTTTGTTTAAATTTTTAGATAATCTGTAGAATGTTTTCGTCCCTGATCTCAGGTACACCACGGACTTTGATACAGTTTTTTCTGGTATATTGTTCTAGATTGTTTATTCTAAGTTGCAATTCTACGTTCTGTTTAATTAAGTTTTTGTTTTTAGTTTCCAATTCTTCTATTTTCTTCAAACATTCATCTATTTTAATCTTTTGATTTTGTAGTAGTTTATGATTGTCATCATTCTTTCATTGCAAAAATTTTATGCCGTAGCAAAATCATCTTGATTATTTTTACTGTCATTATTTATTTGTAAATATTATAAATGTAAGAATAGACTTATACTCAACCCAATAAAAACTAAATCGTTGTGCTGTGGTTCAAAAGCTAATAGTGCTCGTGCATTCCAACTATTGACCTCTTGTGTAACTATTAATTGCAAATTAATTCAATTTGTGGATAGTGCCAAGAATTTTGGTGTGACATTGACTGTAATCTGTCGTTTGAGCAGTTTGCAATGCAACTATTTTCTAAGGCCTATGCCAAATTCAAATGTATCTACAAGTTTAAGCATATGTTACCATCAAATATAAAATGGACATTAAGTAATGCTTTAATCTTAAGCAATTTCAATTATTGCGTTTTGCCTTACTATTTCTCACTATATCACCTTTTACAATAAGTTAGAAAAATTTTGAAATTGCTGTGGCGTTTGATAAGTCATAAGTAGCCTAAATATTTATACGACTTGCTTCATACAAGGCCAGCAGCTCATAATGTCAATATAAGGTCCAAAAATGAATTTACCATACCTTCTCACAAAGTCTCTACATTTAAAAATTCATTTGAGTACTTAGCGACAAACCTTTTAAACAAATTTCAACTGAATATTGACAAGAAATCATTTTCTACTACTAAAAAGAAGCTGAAACTAATTTTACTAAAAAAGCAAAAAAACTTGCAGATATAGGAATAAGTATATTACTTACTTTAATAATTATTTTTATTACTTTAATAATCATTTAAAAATATTATGTAAAATAGAATCTCTTAAGTTAGTATAAGGTATGTACATCAAACACACCTTTACTCTTTGTGTTTTGTTTTCTTTCTTTTGTTGGTTGGAGTGTTAGAACAGCATTCTGCTGAATCTCCCACCTTTTGTGTATATATTTTGTTCATACACAATAAATATTATTATTATTATTTATTTGATTTCTGCAATGTATGAAAGTCTTTAATTGATAAGTTTGTACGTTCAAGGTGATTAGAATTTGCGCATATTGAACAATCGATAAATTCTTGTAATTTTCTTATCACAACATATACATTGTAACTTACTGATTGCATTTAGTTTACTGTCTTAGCTGACGTTTTATAAATATTTATCAAGAACAATTTAAAATTATATTATTGAGCGGAGCGATTTAAAAATACGTCCGCACGGTATGAAATACAAACCCTCTCATTTATATTATACGAGGATATATTGAAAAATTCTTAGCCTACTATAGAACCAAACAAAATTTCAATGTCAAAATATTTTATTACTCAACATATTCTCCTCTTAATTGGATACATTTATTACAGCAAACCTGCAACGTCTCTAGACCTTTCAAAAAAATTTTTCTTCTTGCTCTGCAAACCAGACCTCCACAGCTTCTATTACCTCCTTGTTGGAAGAAAATGTACGACCTTTTAAACTTTTTTCAGTTGAGGAAAGAGGTGATAGTCGGACGGAGCCAAATCGGGTGAATAAGGGGGTGTTCTAGTAATTCAAACCCTAAATCACGAATTTTTGCATGGCAACATGAGATTTGTGTGCAGGGGCGTTGTCCTGCAAAAACAAAACACCTTTGGATAGCTTTCCGCGTCTTTTCTCTTTAATATTTTTCCGTAGAGTGGTCAGTAATGTCGAATAGTAATCTCCAGTTATTGTTCTACCCTTATCCAAAAATCAATCATGATTACTCCATGGCAATCCCAAAAAACTGAAGCAAGAACTTTTCCAGCAGATTTTTGGACACGAAACTTCTTAGGTCTTGGAGAACCAGAGTGTCGCCATTCCATCGATTGTTGCTTTGTTTCTGGATCGTAGAAATGTACCCAAGTCTCATCCATAGTAACAATTCGGTTTAAGAAGTCTACATCGTTTTCAAATCGAGCACAGATCGAACGCGATGCTTCTACCCTTGCACGCTTTTGGTCAACATTCAAACATTTGGGGATCCATTTTGCAGCAATTTTCTCATGTCCAAATTGACGTGAACCATATGATGAACGCGTTCGTATGAAATATTCAGTGCTTCAGATATCCGTTTTAGCCCAATTCGACGGTCTGATAAAATCATGTCATGAACTGCATCGATATTTTCGGGGACTGACACAGAAACTGGCCTTCCCGATCGGTCATCATCTTCAATGGAAAATTTACCTCTTTTGAAGCTTGCATTCCAATTTTGACGGTCGCATACGAAGGACATTGATCACCAAGGGTATTAAGCATATCTTCGTAAATCTGCTTACCTCTTAACCCTTTTAAATACAGGTACTTGATGATGGCTCGATACTCCAATTTTCGATTTTCACAATTTCGGTGGACATCTTTTTCATTTAATTTATTGCGTGACTCTGGTTTACTTTTTGACGTCAAACTTTACACTGACACTTCTAATAAGTTATTGTTTCTTGCTATGGTAACGCAATATTTTGTTTATGCAAGGAACTGGTCTAGGCTAACTAGATATCAATACATCCTCGTAGAAAAATGCCATAGGATATCGCTTTGTCTGTCTTTTACAAGAATATGTTTGTGTTTTTTAGACTTTTTACTAACTATTGCATTGCTGTGCATTGTACTCTATCAAATTACACATTTATTTTTTTTTTATACATAACTAACCATAGTTGTGTCGTCATGAAATTCAAATTTAGAAGAATAAACTGCTTTGTTCCTATTTTCATTCATCTCATGTGGTATGACGCGTTTGTTCTTGCAAAGAGTTTCAAATGTAATCCGTTTTTTCAATAAGTATTTACAAAGCGGTGTACTGGCAAAAAATCGATAACAATGTATTGCACGAACTAGTGACTTCACAACTTAAAATCCTAAGCATGCAACTATTTAAATATCTAGAAAGGTTTAACTAGGAAATCAAAAAGCTGTGCAACACTAAAAACAGGTTGTCTAAAAAAAGAAAAAAATGTATCTTTTTTTGAAAAAAGATTTAACCTCTTTCTGATTGAATTTTTTGTTATGAAAATTTTTTTTTTGCATAAATTGATAATTATACAACTAAAAAACACAGTTAAAAAAAATAAAAAAATAACGGTTTTTTCCACTAGTAAGCAGTGTATATCATATTTGATACTCTAGGCATTTAATTTAAAAACTCATACATGTTGGTTATAATACTTTATACTACATAATACAGTAATAGTTATACATAATTTATAGGTGAATTTGGACAAAACAATATTTATCTTTTCGCAAAAATAAATGAATGTTACATTTGCACATTTATCATTGAGAGCTGTTTACAGCCAGGATATTTACAATGTAGCCTTTTATCTACTACTACAGGCCAATGCGCAGTTTGATCGGTTTGTATATCAAATGATGGCAATGGAGCTGTAGGTCCCCTTTTTTTTTTTTTTTTTTGAAATTAGGTTTCTATACTATCTGTACTTAGTATTCGGTCTACTACGTTTGCTAGTGTAGTTTTTTTCCGTAAACATCAACTTTTTGCTAATCTAGCGAGTTTATCACCATCATATCGATGAAGTGATAAAAAAAACGCATATAATATTTTTTTGACCGAATACAGGTTCTGTAGTATGCTATTTGGCCATCCAAAAGGTCTACATCTCCCATGAATTTATTATATATATTCACTACTGCTAGTTTTTTTATTTCAATTTTTTGACAAGTTTTTCGATTCCATCTCTCTACTGAAATTACGGGTTCAGCACTAGAAAATGTGGTTGCTAAATTTACGCCTCTGTTATCAAACCACTTGAATGCGCGAATATTTATGCCCTATATTACTGTTTCCTTCTTTTCATATGTCCCTCTGCCCTTTTTTTCAGTTTTTTGTCGCTGCCAAAACAACGTCCTAAAAATCTATCTATTCTAATAGTTGCAATAGAACCAATTCCTTTTTTTTTTAATTCAACAAGCAACAATGGAGATGCGAACCAATTATCAAAATACAATGAATAGTTCTTATTGTCAGGTATTACACTAGACAATTACAGCACAATATTTGAGCTTGCGCCAATATCTCGATGTTCTGGTTTGGGCATAATTTTTTCTATGTATATGTCAAAATTGTATACGGTACCAGAGATATCGCACACCGCAAAAATTTTGTAGCCCCATTTGTGCGGTTTTTTGGGGTTATACGTTTTCAAAGAAGATCTAACTTTGAATGGAACGATTTGCTCATCGACACAATACATTTGGAATGTTTTGGCATTTTTTTAATAGATGTTCAAAGATTGGGCGAATTTTGAATAAACGGTCTTTTTCTGAATTATTGTCATTCGCCATATTTTCATTGTTGTTGAAATGAATATATTTTCTTATATTTTCTTATCGATCTCGGCTCATGCAGTCGGCTATCTGGGACACCCTAAATTCTTCGGTCCAATAGTTACGCGTTCTATGCAGATCATAGATAGACATGTACAAAGTGATTCCAATAAATTGTTCAAGTTCGGCGAGACTAAGATTCAAAGGCTTGTTGACATTTTGTTGAATAGCATAGAAGTTTGGTTGCTCTACAATATGCTCTAATAGAACTTTATCAAAAAACTGTTGAAAATAATCTATCGGTTCCCACACGTCATCATTTTCATCAACATCCGTTTGAAATGATGGTATGTAGATCTTGATGAATTTGAACCAACAGGGGTCCAAATATAGCGCGATCTCTTGCCTTTAGTTGTTTTTTTTTTTTGATAATTCTGCAAGAGGAATGTTATCATCAGAGTTGTCAAAGTCCACATCCACAATTGGATTTGATAAATCAAGTACTTTTGCTGAACCACTGTCTGAATCAGATAAATATTCATCACAACTGTCGTCAGGTAAAGCACTAACAACATAAACACGTCCATTTCTTTTATTTTTTGTAATTATTCTTTCCATCTAAAGAGTAAAGAAAAATTTTTAAAAAATGCAATAGCATTCCCAAAGTACCGAATGTATCAAATATGATACAAACTATTATTCGGCATTGTATTTATATTTGTATGAAAATAAAATCAATTGTAACTAATACAACATGTAATATAACTTGTGTAATTACTTGTAAATAAATTTTTTTACAACCTTAAATGCTGGATTGAATAGATTTACACGGATAAAATTCACACGCGACACCACTACTCAGAAGTAACAGGTGCATTTAGTGACTCCCGATGTTTTACCACACTTTAGCAAAAATACTGAAAACTGTCAATGTCAGACAAACAGAATTAGTTTAAAGAAACAAATAACAGATGCAGACATCTGTGATAGCGGAACTAGTTTCTATAATATTTAAATTAACGGTATATAAGACTTTAGTAGTATTCTGAAATACAAAATAGATTTATCTGATATTAAATATATTAGCAAAGTAGAATCAAATATGTCAGTTTCTAAATCCGTCATTTCCATAAAAGAATTTTGCAACTATATTGCTAATCAAAAAAAAAAGGCGTGGTTTTTCTGAAATGAAAATATATGGCGAAACAGTGTCAAAAATTAAATAGCAAATACTTTTGGAAACTTTTCTCAATCAACATACTGCAATCTCAGTAATTATTTTTGAATGTGAATACAACTAAAAACATTGAAAATTCAATTTTTGGGGACCATTTCTTAGGGCCGGATGACATTCTAAACTACTTTATTACACTAATCAAAAGTCAGCTTATAATACCGCTTAAAATAATTATTAACATGTCAATAAATCAAACAAATTTCCGTCAAAGTGGAAATCAGCTAAACATCGGCTTTTAAAACGAACAAAAAAGAAAAATATCTAATTATCGTCCCATTTCTCTTCTCAATGAAGAATTTGCTAAAATATTCTAAAATATTATTTATAATTTTACTATAATTTCAGGTGTTTCAGAAGGATCTAAACTAGGACCACCTTTCTTTTTAATTTTTATAAATGATATTACACAGAAAATTTAATCAGAAATATTACTATATGCTGATGATACCAAACTTTATAGAGAAATTAGGTCAACCAATGACACAAACATTCTACAGAATTACTTAGGTAAAATTCAAAAATGATGTTTGCCAATAAATTAACCATTAATGTAAGGAAATGTAGTGTCATGTTAATTAGTAAAACAAGTACAAACTATAACTTTGCAGAATATTACATAGGTGGCAAAATAATCCCACTACTCATCGGATTTGTAAAACGTAATACCTAATATTTAAAAAAAATTTAAACAATAAAACTGCTATTATACATGAGTCTAATAAGAAGCAAATTGGAATATGGATCAAACGTATGGGCTCCTGGAACAACAAAATACATGAAACATATTGAAAAGGTTCAAAACAGATACTTGAGGCATCTCTTTTGTAAAAAATACAAGCTTTGTTTTTATGTGTATAATTTTAAACAATAAAATATACTGTGTGGAATTGTTACATAGAATTGGATTCAATGTTCCGCGTAACACTAATACTAGGCGTCCTAAACTACTTTATGTACCCTTTAGTAAAACAAATGTTTACTCAAAATCAATTAATTAAATAAATAAATAAATTAAAAATTAAAAAAAGATCTCCATTTTGAGAGTGAAAAATTAAATTAAAGAAAAATGATTAATTAATTTTTGCATTGCCATAATGGCTTTATTGACCCCGGAGTATTGAAGCGATGACGAAGAAAATCGTGATTAAAAAGAAAAATACGTGTTTGATGTGATGAATCCATTTATTTTTTAGCTACAATTCCAATATGAAAGTATATTTGGCCCATAAAGGGCTCGAACCCACGACCTTCACGTTATTAGCACGACGCTCTAACAACTACGTAAATAGAAATCTTGCCTGTGATGTGTATCCTGTTTTCATATGAAAAAGTTGTCCGACGTTTACACTATTTTGTGATTGACTGCTTATTGTAATTTCTCTTTTTTATGATATATAAATGCATATAAACGACTAACGCAAAACTATCTTCATTAAGGTTTTTAAATTTAGTTGATTTGACCAGTAAAAAGCCCAGATTTTAACATTATCGAAAATGTTTGGGCTCGAATACTTGCTGTTATCCGAAGACAACAAGGGTCAAATTTTATACCAGTAAACCGTAATGCACTAATTGCAACCATTGATACCGCATGGGAAACGATTAATATTAATTATATTGATACCTTGATAGCGTTAATGAGCAGACGCCTCCAAGAATGTATCAATAATAATGGAGGTCACACCCATTATTGATTTCTTATATTTATTTATATAGTAATACCTTTATTTAAAAAAAATTTCATTTAATTTTAAACTATAACTTGGTATCTTAATTATAATTATGTAATAAATTCTTGTCAAAAAACTAAATATATACGTTGACAATAAGAATTGCTTTAGTTTTTATTTTCACTTTTTATATTAACTACAGAAAAAATGAAACGTCATAAAATATACATTTTGTAAGGACTAAATATTATGAATAGAGAGTTTAATGATTTTTTTAATAACTTACAATAATTAGTAGGTTAGATTTATTTAAAAATAAGTAATAATCAGTCAACCCAAATAACCATGTTTAGTTTTTGATTTAATTTAAAAGTTATTGCTTGTAGACGTTTTTAAATCAAAATTATTTCTAATTTTATTTTGTAAACATTTCCTAAACAAAATTTTGATTTGATAATTAATCGAGCTATGGTGTTTAATTAGCGATACCTTCAAATATATTCTTTAAAGAAAAAAATTAAGTAAGCAACGTAAATTACCTATTTTCTAAAACGTGCTTAATGTAATGATTCATTCTACAGTCCTTCCATAATTTTCTAAAATCATAGAAAAAATTGTAAAAAACGATGTTTATGTTTTTTAGGTCTCAAAATTTCTTTTCTCCAAACCAATTCGGTTTTATTGATGGCAAATCAACTGACGATGCACTACTTAAATTTTTATCTGGAATTTATAAAGGTTTAAATGAGAAAAAATCTGTGGGCGGCATATTCGTCGATATTACTAAAGCTTTCGATTCGGTAGATCATAACATCTTATTGGCAAACTTGTCTCAAGCTGGTTGTAGAGGGTTAGTTCTAGATTGGTTTAAAAGCTATTTACACGAAAGAGTCCAATGTGTTAAAATAAAAAATCAATACAGTACTTTCAAAAAAATAAATTGTGGAGTTCCCCAAGGTTCTGTTCTTGGACCAATTCTTTCCTTAATTTTTATAAATAATTTATGTTCTGGTCTATTTAAAGGTTCTTTAACAAGTTTTGCTGACGACGCGGCCCTGTGCTACAATTCCCAATCTTGTGCTCAACTAAAACATGATATGCAATATGATTTTGATTTATTAAAGATGTGGTTTACATTTAATAAACTAACATTGAGTTTAAAAACTAAATATATTCACTTCTCTCTGCGAAACAGGTATTCATATATAGATAAATTATATTACAAATGTAGTAGTTGTCTCCCTATACTCAATTTTTCTGGTACATGTAGTAACTGCACAGTTATTGAGCGGACTGATAATATAAAATATCTAGGTTTGCACATAGATCAAAATTGTTCTTGGAAATTACACGCGAATACCATAAGAAGTTATATGATTACAGCTATAAGAAATTTTATTATCTAAAAAATATCTGTCCGCCGAATGTATTAAGAACTATATATTTTTCAATTGTTCAATCAAAACTTCAGTATGGTATTTGCTGTTGGGGATCTAGTTACTATCTTAATATTAAACCGATTATTACTGCTCAGAAAAATATAATGCGGTTAATAGTAGGTTCTAAAAGAAATGAGCATGTTTTTTCCTTATTTTGTAAAATTTCGAATTCTTCCTCTTAGGCATTTATATGTTTTTACGGTATTGCGAACTTTTTATATTAGGAGTGGGCACGTAGTTGGTAACTTGAGCGTACATTCTAATCGATTAAGACTACAGTACCGCGTTAATCAGCTTCAAGCGAATAATGAAGCATTTAGACGTTTCTATACGTGCTGCGCACCAAAGATTTTTAATCGTTTGCCATCTAATATAAGGTTAAATTTGACAGTAAAAAAGTTCTTACATGCTTTAAAAGATTGGTTGTTCTCATTAGATAGTATAGAGTTTCTTTTGTATTAAGTCTATTTCCTCTTTATACTTACTTACCTTTTGCTTATAGTCCCTCTGTAAATTACATGATATAATTGGGTTTTATTTATAAGGTTTTTTAATTTATGTTGTAATAATTTAAGAGTTTCTTAGTTTATTATTAGAATTAAGCACCAGCAATCACAAAACTGTTTGTTGCATTGAGTTTAATTTTTATGTTATTCTTTAAATTTGATGGTGTCTCAACGCAAAAATTTAAAATTTTTAATGAGATACCTAACCACGGTTCCATGTGATCTCCTTATAAAACAATTTCTTCTTTTTATACAATATTAGATATTTTACTGTAGGAATGTGCTGTAAATTCTTTTTTTCTTTTACTTGGATAGTGGAAATAAATAATAATAATAATAATAATAAGATAACCCCTGCTGAGACTACCTGCTGTTAGAATTGTAAATGATACTCTTAAGCCCGCTTCACAATGTGCAAACTTTTGTTTACAGAAATTGTGGTGTCCAAGTTTTAAATTTCATGACTGTACATATATCTGACATTTTAATTTCTTCTGTTATTGATGGATTAAAAATTAATGTGGATGCAGCCGTTGTACTCAAAATGTTGCTAGTTACATTTGTTTTTGATTAGTTAACAATCGATGTAGATGAACACAATGAACCAAAAATTTTCTGGGCTATGTCAATTTCATTGCTAATTGCGTCATCTATATATCCTTCTGCGACACTTAAACTTTTCCGTCTTCTATGACCTGTGTAAAGTTAGCCCCGCACTTTTCAAATTTTGTCATTTTATTGATTGTGCTGTATTGTGCTACAATTGTGCCATATTGTGCAGTAAATTGCATGTCCATATTTTAAAGCGTTTATAAAATAAATTTAAAAAACCAAATTTCCGTAGCCTCGCACTTTACGAATGTTGTTATTTTATTGATTGTGCTATATTGTGTTTTAATTGTGCCGCAAATCGCATCTCCATATGTCAAAGCGTTTGTCAATCAATTAAAAAAACCAAAATTTTCTAACCCCGCACTTTTCGGATTTTGTTATTTTATTGATTGTGCTATATTATGCTATAGTTGTGACGCAAATCGCATATCCATATCTCAAAGCATTTGTCAATAAATTAAAAACCAAAATTTTCGTAGCCCCGCACTTTTCGGATTTTGTTATTTTATTGATTGTACTACAATTGTGCTATATTGTACCGCAAATTGCATGTCCATATTTTAAAACGTTTTAAAAATAAATTGAAAAAATCAAATTTTTGTAGCCTCGCACTTTACGAATTTTGTCATTTTATTGATTATGTTGTATTGCGCTACAATTGTGCCACAAATTGCACGTCTATATTTTAAAAATTTTTAAATAAATTTAAAAAACAAATTTTCGTAGTCCCGCACTTTTCGAATTTTGTTATTTTATTGATTGCGAGGTGTTGTGCTACAATTTGTTTATTTACATTTTTTGTCTAGTATAAAACACAGATTTTCTTTTAATAAACATAAATACCTATTCACTGAAATAATGTAATTGTACCTCATCTTTTCTATCCTATCTGTCCTGTTTTGTTCTCATTTAGCAAAAGCACAACATAGAACAAGTTGCTACTTTAAAAATTTCAAGATTGGTAAAGTTTTTCTCAATCGATTTTTGTTTGTACTCAACGAGCTCTAAGCACAAGTAGTAGAATCTATTTATTTTTTCTGGTTAAGAAAATCCATTTGAACTGATAATTTTAATGCGGCAAAATATCGCAGATTTTTTGCCAGTGATCAAAAAACTTGTCGTGCGCACTTGGCCAAATGTAGCTGAATTAAATAAAACCAAAAATTTTGTAAATGCGGGGCTACAAAAATTTAGTTTTTTTTAAATTTATTTAAAAAACGCATTAAATTTGAGGCACGATACGGCATTGTATAATCAATCAAACAACAAAACTCAATAAGTGCGGGGCTACGAAAATTTGGTTTTTACAATTTATTTAAGAAACGGTTTATGATATAGACATGCAATTTGCGGCACAATACAGCACAATTGTAGCGCAATACAGCACAATCAATAAAATAACAAAATTCGAAAAGTGCTACGAAAATTTTGGTTTTTTCAATTTATTGAAGAAACGCTTTGAGATATGGATATGCGATTTGCGGCGCAATTATAGCACAATGTAACACAATCAATAAAATAAAAGGATTCGAAAAGTGCGGGGCTACGAAAATTTGTTTTTTTCAATTTATTTTAAAACTCTTTAAGGTATAGAAATGCAATTTGCGCCACAATACAGCACAATTGTAGCGCAATACAGCACAATCAATAAAATAACAAAATTCGAAAAGTGCTACGAAAATTTTGGTTTTTTCAATTTATTGAAGAAACGCTTTGATATATGGAGATGCAATTTGCGGCACAATACGACACAATTAGAGCACAATATAGCACAATCAATAAAATAACAAAATTTGTAAAGTGAGGGGCTAACTTCATACAGATTCCTCCATGACTTTTGAGTTGGATTAAATCGGCGCCTCTATTACTTAACAAAGTAGCTGATGCTTGCTTAAAGCAGTAACTGGTATATAATTCGGGGTTCGGTAAATTTAAATATGTAGCGATTTCTATGGGAATTTTTACAATAGAATTCATCCCAACAACTTGATTATGGCAACTCCCTTTTACATATTTTTAATCAGTCGGTATTGTTTTTTATATTTACTTCTAGACTTTTCTGGGAGAAAATTTAAAGTTGCGGATTTGGCTGGTTTGGAAATATCAGACGGAGTACAGAAATAATCATCACTTTCGCTCTCCATAATAATTGAATTATTATTTATTATTTTTACGACACCAAAAAAGAAAATTAAATGTATAAACTGACACAAAATTAAAATACTGACAAGTAACTTTGTCGAGTTTGACATACAACAATTGTTGCTGTTCAATTGTTTTCCGTTGCCACGATACATATATCATATTTGATAAAATAAGCGAGCGTTTTGTTTTCTATGTTCGCTCTTGAGCGCAAAATAAAACTCTGCAGCATTTTTCGTTTGAATATAGTAATTAGTTATTTTGCTGATTATTGATGATAAAAGAATGATTGTAAAAAAAAACTACTTTTTAAAGGTCCGCGTACTACACGGACAGACTGTATATGAATTCATAATTTGATACTTTAACTTTAACGGGCAGTATTTGAGTGGTGTGAAATAAATTTTGCGTTTACTGTCGTGGTAATAATTGCTGTCACAAGTACCTCCTTGGAAATTAACAGAAAATTAGTCCAGGACTGAAATAGTGACCGTTACTAGATTTAAATAAACTAATTATTTAACAAGCGTGATAAAAAATAAACTTTAATAAACAAAATATTTTCATATTAATTCTTAAGGTTTCATATCTAAATAAATAGTCACAAATAACATTCTTTATAATTACGCTTACCCTTCGATGCCCTAAAATGATGCAAACCTCCTACTAGAGGTAAATTTGGTGGACCAGAATATTTGCGAAAGTATTTTCACTTTTCAAGTAGACTATGTACCACCACCACGACTAAAGCAACGATGGGTGATATTAAAACCAGCAACACCGTTGTTAACATGTTGAATCTTTATTCTACATTGATATGACCAATTTATTTATTTATTATCATTGGATCATTTTTAAAAATTTTTTATTCAAAAGATCGTCATTACTGTGCACTTGTTCTATATTTAATATACTTGACCTTAATAAAAGTAGATATTTATACGAAGATCGGTCATATGTCATACAGGGTGTCCCAGAAATAATGAGACATATTTTAATATAAGATTCCTTAGACGAAAACATTGAGATTTTTTTATATTAACCATACTCGAAAACTAAATATTTACTAAGATACAGGGTGTCAAAGTGATAAATTAATTTTAGTTTTTTCTTATTTAATTGAAAACTACTTGAGATATTTTGACAAAATTTTGCATAGTGTGGTTTTTTGGTGTTGCAAATTGAAATTTGACCATAATTTTACTGTACTCATAAGATGGCGCCACAAATGCGTTCAAAATTTTATTTAAACACAAATATTTTTTTTGTGTTTAATTTTAGGGCTAGTTTTTCTTAAAATTATGATTCTACAATTATCTGTAAATAAAACAGTCATACTTGTTTGAAGTCTGTAAATGTAGCCATTTTTGAGATATTTGGGATTAAAATGTTAAGTGCATCAGTTTTTCTCAAATTTATACAGGTGACTTTGACAAAAACAATTTAATACCAACTGTTTTGATATTTCAAATGATTACATGCGGGATAAGGGTTGCATTTACAGATAAGAAAGCATTTTAAAATTTATTTTAATTATTCTGAGTAAAAGACTTAATCGCTGTTTAACGAACACAAAACTAATTTGTTTATTTAGAAAAACTTACAAATTCTAAGTATTTTATTTGTTTATTCTACTCCAAAAAATAAATATTGTTAAATGATGCCTGGATAAATTTGAGAAAAACTGACAATATTGTTAAATGGATTTCAAATACACTTAACATTTTAATCCCAAATATCTCGAAAATGGCTACATTTACAGACTTTAATCAAGTGTGACTTTTTTATGCACAGATAATTGTAGAATCATAATTATAAGAAAAACTAACCCTATAATTAAATACAAAAAAAAAATATGTGTTTAAAAAAAATGTTGGAAGCATTTGTGGTGCCATCTTACGAGTACAGTAAAATTATGGTCAAATTTCAATTTGCAACACCAAAAAACCCCACTATGCAAAATTTTGTCAAAATATCTCAAGTAGTTTTCAATTAAATAAGAAAAAACTAAAATTAATTTTTCACTTTGATCTTTGATCTTAGTAAATATCCAGTTTTCGAGTATGGTTAGTATAAAAAAATCTCATTGTTTTCCTCTAAGGAATCTTATATCTTATATCCCATTAGTTCTGGGACACACTGTATAAGTTCTTTTTTTTTACTTTTTTTTCGGGTATATGTTAAAAAATTTGCAACTATTTCACATTTACTAATTTTTTGACCGGTTGCGCGTAATTTACGTGAATAGTAATGCCTCGGATGCGTTAGAGGGTAGGGCTACCTCTAACGCGGGTTGTCAGCCCATCAATGTTGACGGACACGGCAAGAACATGGACGAATCTTTAGAGGCACCCGCTCCCTCATTTTTGGGTGAAGGTAAGGGTCCTTTTAAAACCCTAACGCGAGCCAAGAAAAGGCGGTCATACCCCGGTTCTTGGTCGTTAAGAAAGTCGACGGCGACTTCAGTAAAGACAGCCCGTTCCTGATTCAGAGACAGTTGTTTGGATTAATAGGAGAGATGAAAAGTGTAAGGAAGGTGAAGGATGGTTTGCTAATAGAAACTGTGAGTGCGGCGCAAGCCAATAAATTATTAAATGCAGGTAGATTAGGAAGTGATAAGATTGAGGTTACCCCTCATAACACCTTAAATTATAGCAAGGGAGTGATCAATTGTAAGGATCTTTTAATGTGCTCTACCGAAGAAATATGTGCAGAGCTTAAGAGCCAAGGGGTTATAGAGGTCAGAAGGATGAGAAAAAGGTAGACGGTGAGTTGCAAGACACACCGAACCATGTACTGACTTTTAATACCCCAAAGTTGCCTACCAAAATCAAAGCAGGTTACTTGGTCCTACCGGTACGTCTTTTTGTTCCAGCTCCAATGAGGTGTTTCCGGTGCCAGAAATTTGGACACACAGCACAGCGCTGCGACAATATGCAAGTGTGCATGTGTGGAAAAGAGCTGCATAACGGCAAACGTTGCGACGAACCCATCGAATGTGTTAACTGCAAAGGGAATCACTTAGCCATTTCTAGAAATTGCCCTATCTTTAAACAAGAATCGGCCATTCAAGAAATTAAAGCTAAAGAAAACATTTCATATCTCGATGCGCGTAGGAAAGTTGTCTCACAAACTCCACACCAAGGTATCTCTTACGCCAAGATGGCGGAAAAGACGCCCCAACTTGACATCGCCCAATTAGTGAAAGAGCTGGTACCTACATTAGTTACCATGCTAAAGAAAGTTTTTGTAACAAAACAGCGAGAAGAACCGCCTAAAGTTCTACTACTACCTCCACCGGTGACGAGGTCACGAGTCAACTCGCTATCCAGTCAAGGTCCTGCGTTGTCTGATGTAGGATCTGAAAAAAGAAAACGTCAGGAGACGATAGATGTGAGTTATTCTTCGGAAGACGACTCCGGTAACTCGGAGGCGTCTATTACCAAGCCAAAAAGACCAAGGGGTGGCCGAAAGGTAAACCTCGGAAGAGGGCTACCTAAAGTGTGATAAAATCTGTGATAATACCTGTGATAATTGTGTTTGTAGTCCAGAGTATTTATTTATATTTATACATAGAGAGATTTATTTATTTATTTATACATTTATTTATTTATTTGTTTTTGTAATAGTCCAATTATATATATATATATATATATATATATATATATATATATATATATATATATATATATATATGTCCAACAAAATTATACAGTGGAACTGTCGAGGATGTGTACATAATTATTGCCACATCAAACTGTTATTACAAGAACACGATCCAGTATGTCTCGCTATACAAGAAACGCACCTAAAACCAAAACAAACTTACAATTTAAAAAATTATTACATGGTAAGAAAGGACGCAATTGGTGGTGAAAGGGCACACGGAGGAGTTGCTATATTCTTGAGGCAAGATGCCATTTATAACGATCTCCAAGTACGTAGTCGTTTACAGGTTGTAGCTGTAAATATTACGGTTCCTATAAAAATAACTTTATGTAACGTTTACTTACCTGACGCAAGCTGGACACTAGAGGATCTGAACCACGTTGTGGAACAGTTAAATCATCCGTTCATTTTAATAGGCGACTTTAATGCTCACAATTTATTGTGGGGATCCATTAAAACAGACTCCAGAGGACAACTGCTCGAACGCTGGTTAGAAAATGAAAAATTAATTTTGCTAAACACAGGATCAAAGACGAGTTTTAACACAAAATCGAATACGTTTTCGGCAATTGACCTATCTATAGCCTCTAGTAGATTACTAACCAGAGTAACGTGGAAGGTTGAAGAAGATCTTTGGAATAGTGATCATTTTCCAATCGTTATCGAATTTGACATTCCAAAAATCACAAACGCGGTTCCCATCCGATGGAACACAAAAAGCAGATTGGGAAAAGTTTTGTAAAAATTTAGTTTGCCCATTAGATGTTTCAGTAGAAAACGTTACGAACAACATTATCTTAGCTGCAACAAAAGTATACCTAAATCTGGAGGTAAACCTATAAAGAAACTAGTGCCGTGGTTCAATGAAGAAGTTAAGAATGCTATAAAAATAAAAAACAAGCGTTCAATAAGTATAAAAAGTATCTCACAACTGAAAATCTAATCGTATTCAAAAAGCCAGAGCAAATGCCAGAAAATGTATTCTCGAAAGAAAAAGAAACAGTTGGAACACCTATACCTCGACAATAACACGCAACGAACCTATGTCTATTGTGTGGAAAAAGTAAGAGCTGTGACGGGATATAATCCTCCAAGTTTAATTAACGCGTTAGAGACAGATTCGAGACATATAGAACAAAACACCACAATTATAGCTAACATGATGGCTAACTATTTTGAGAGTGTGAGTAAGACGACCAATTATAGCACAAAATTTCTCCAAAATAAAGACCTAAGAGAAGAAGTTACATTAGACTTTAATACTGAAAACAGCTATTACTATAACTTACCGTTTAGCTTGTTGGAACTCGAAGAGGCCCTCAACAAATCCAAAGTCAGCGCTCCTGGTCCAGACACGATATCCAACGATATGCTCAAGAATTTAATACCTGAAATGAAAAACATTTTATTAAAATTATATAATAAACTGTGGGAAGAGAATACTTATCCTGATTCCTGGAAAGAGGCAACGGTTATCCCAATTCTAAAACCGAACAAATCTAAACTATCGCCCTCTAGTTTTCGTCCCATTAGTCTTACATGTTGCATGGGCAAAATATTTGAGAGAATGGTGAACAAAAGGCTTCAAATTTTTCTAGAAGAAAATAATCTATTAGTGAAACAACAGGCAGGTTATAGAAAAAGAGATCGACCGCTGACCACTTGGTACTTTTGGAACATCACATTCAAGAAACTTTCAGAAAGCGTGAACACCTAGTCGCAGTGTTCTTTGACATAAAAGGAGCGTTCGATATGACTTGGAGGTACGGAATACTCGAAAAGATGCATAAATTTGGTTTGAGAGGAAAACTTCCGTTATTTGTCAAATCCTTCCTCACTGATAGACGCTTTAGACTAAGAAATGGCGATAACTATTCTAGTGTAAGAACGTTAGAAAACGGTGTTCCACAAGGATCTACGCTCAGCTGCACCTTGTTTGCAATAGCAATCAATGATATAGCCATGAAAATCGATACGAAAGTGCGGTACTGCCTGTATGTAGATGACTTGGCCATATTTAGTAGCGGCAAGGTAGTCGGACAAATTACAAGACGATTACAGACAGCAATAAACCAAATTATCAACAATAGTGAAGAAATAGGGTATGTATTTTCTCAAGAAAAACCAAATGTGTTCACTTTTGTCGATTAAGAAAACCGCACTACGATCCCTTACTTTACTTAGGAGATAGGGCAATAGAATGTGTAAACGTCGTTAAATTCTTGGGTCTGATGTTTGACTGTAAACTTAACTGGCGAGAACATATAAATTCAGTGGTGCGTAAGTGTAAAAAGCGCTTAACGTCATAAAAGTACTAAGCAGCACTAAATGGGGCGCAGATCCAAAGTCTTTGCTGAATATATATAAAGCCGTCGTTCTATCAAAAATCGATTACGGATGTGCAGCATATTCTTCGGCAAGAAATACGCAACTGATGATGCTCGATAAGATCCATTGCATGAGCATTCGATATTGTTTAGGTGCGTTCCCTACTACCCTCGGCAAAGTTTGTACTGCGAATCTGGAATGATCCCCTACAATATAGAAGGAAAGTACTAATTAACTCTTACATTACGAACGTAAAGTGTAATTCCAGAAACCCAAATTCTAAATTTCTTTTTTCTACCTATGAGGATTATGCCAAAAACCAACAATAACCAGACCTCTGGCAGTTAGATACTCTGAATACCTGGTAAAAATCGGACAAAAATTTCCCAAGCAAATTGTGGAAACTCGTATAAATGATGAGACACCAACAAAATCAGAATTTAAAAATATCGTGAAAGAAAAGATAATGACAGAATGGCAAAGAGAGTGGAGTACTGCGGTTACGTTGCTTAGGCAAATTGAACCCGAGGTGAAAAATACATACACTTTTATAAACTTACCAAGGCCAGATATTGTGCGTGCTTTCCGGTTACGTTCAGGACATACTAGACTAACACATAGCTATATCTTAAGTGGAGATCCGAAGCCGATGTGTTCTTTATGCAACGTAGAATTAACCGTTGTGCATATCGTTGAAACTTGTCAGATGTACGAACCACAACGTCAGGAGTACGAATTGCGAGGTGTTGCAGCGGTGGAATGTCTGAAAAAGAAAAGATTTTATCTACAATAAGATTCTTAAAAAGGTGGAAATATTTGAAAAAATATAGTAATTTTAAACTTACCTGATGGAATATAAGCTTACCTGTTGATATAAGTGCAAAGCTAATGGCCCTGGTAGCCGATGCTTTAAAACAAAAAAAAAAATAATAATAATAATAATAAACATAATTCATCAAAAACTGGCTATCCAACACAAACTAATAGACACATACACACCGTACTACAAATACATACCACAAACAGTACTAGATAACACAACACATTAAAAATATATTTCGACAGAACAATAATTACAGATAAAACAATACACCACAACAGACCAGACATTACACTCATAGACAAACATAACAAAACAACATACATAATAGACATAGCAATACCCAACACACACAACATGGAAAAAAACCAACATAAAAAAACTTTACAAATACACAGATCTCTCCATATAAGTAAAACGTCTGTGGAAGATGAACAAAGTGGTCATAGCACCGATAATCCTGTCTTCCACAGGTATCATACCACACACACACTACACAAAAACCTACATACACTGAACATAGAAAAACACACATACATTACACTACAAAAAGCAGTCATACTCAACACATGCAACACAGTCAGAAAATTTTTAAATGCATAACACGCAAACACAAAACATGAATGGTCCGCAATGTCTTGGTTTCAGCCCGACTTGCGACTAAAACCGACAAAAGTCGAGATAAAAAAAACCAAAAAAAATAATAATAATAATATATATTTACAGGAAAACCCAATAACATTACAATTTTAAACATGAAATAAAAGATTACATTAAAATGAAAATAAGAGACTCCGTTCTTTTACTGTCTTAACTGAATAATGGAGTCTGAATGCTTACATGGAAACTGAAACAGTTATTTTTAAAATACGAGTTGTAAACTAAGGCATTATTATACAAGTACTATACATTTTAAGAAAATTATTATACATACACATTATTAAAACAACAACGATTGCTTAACACAATTTATTTATACAATTCTTATTTAACTAAAATTCATGTTGCGCAGTATGTAATGCATATCACACAAAGCACGGGTAAATAGTAACTGTTTCTGTTCAATTTGTGTTTTTATGTATATATGCACAGATAAAACAAAGCTAGAAACTTTCGCCATCTAGAAATAAGAAAAGATCGATTATTAAAACAAAATCGTCTTCCGGGATTGGTCCGTGTCAAAAAAGTAACTGTATTTATCAACGTTTTCCTATTTATTGTAAGGGGCTTTATCAGGGCGAGAAACTTAAAACAAACAAAAATAAATTCAAGGTAGCCAATTGAAAGTCAGGTAATCAATTTGTGACGAAGCCAGATTCTAGACTAAAAGAAGTCTGAATAATAATGTAATCAAATTAGGTAAATTAAATATTAAGTGGGACCGTTGCAATGTGTTTGAATATTTTAATATACGAAGATGCTTTGCCTGTCGGGGATTCAAGCATACTTCCTCTCAGTGCAAAAACGATGAAGTGTTCTTAAAATGTGGTGGTGGTGACCACGTTGATAAGAACTGCACTAATTCCGTAAAATGTGTAAACTGTTTACGAGCGCAAGAAAAATTTAAATTGGAATTGCAATTTAACTCATACATGTTTTGATCGATCATGCAGCGTTTATCAAAGACATGCTGAGTAGTAATTAAGTCAATAATCAAAGTTTTTCATATTAATTTGCAAAGTATTAGTAACAAAATACCTGAAGTGGAAGTTGCACTTTCAGAGATAGTTCCAGATATTTTAGTTATTTCAGAACATGGGCTAAAGAATGAGGACATCACAACTGTAAATTTACACGATTTTACTCTAGCAAATTACTATGGTCGATCAATACACAAAGGAGGTGGCACGGCGATTTTTGTAAAGAAAAAATTATCATCCCGAATAAAAAAATTTTCTGTCGCACCAATTGAAAAGGACTTTGAATTTTCAACTATAGAATGTGACTTACAACAGAAAGGTATGCAGTAATTGGCATCTACAGATCACCAAGTGGAAACATTAACCTTTTTCTTGATTAACTAAATCTACTTTTGATGGAAATATATAAACCTTCCTCAAATATTATAATATGTGGGGATTTTAATTTCAATTTTCATGAAATTAATAATTCTCATACCATAATGATATTAAAACTATTAATTTCTTTTGGGATAAAACCTCATATTCATGGATTTACTAGAGTAAGTGCGGTGTCAAGTTCACAGTTGGACAATATTTTTACAAATTTGGACCAAACGGATATAGTACGTGCTACTGTGGCCATTAACCATATCTGATCATTATGGTCAATTAGTAAATTTTAAAATAGGTAATTGTAACTGTAAACAAAATATAATGAAAAAAACGTTTTTACTCAAATGACAATTTACCAAGATTCACCAATTTACTTAAGTTATGAGTCTTGGAATGCGGTGTATAGTGTTCTTGGTGTAGACAATAAGTATAATGAGTTCTCTAACATATTTCGGTATTACTTTGATTTGGCATTTCCAAGTTTACTGTAACTGTAAAAACCAATTGACAAAAATGGATAACTAGTGAAATCAGAAGTTACTCAAAATATCTAAAAGATTTATATGTTTGGTACAAGATAACAAATTTAACGAAGTACATAAAATTTACAAACAAGAAAAGAAGAAATACAAACAATGTTTAGTAACTTCGTGCAAATTTTTCAATGCAAATAAAATATCAACTCAAATAACAAAACCAAAGCAGCGTGGAATATCATCAACATCGAACGAAATAAAACACAAAAACCTTTATCTACAGTTGAAAATGACGAATCATTAGTTGCAAATTATTCTTAAAGGAATTTACTATGCCGCATACGCCGTTAAAAGATTACAATAGAAATAAAAAAAAACAAAGAAAACATTTATCGTTCAATTTATTTTTATCCTGTAGACAATAGTGAAATTTTTAACATTTTGACAAGACTTCCGAACAAATACTCAACAGGCCTAGATGATATACCAGTATTTTTATTAAAATCTGTTGCAATATTTATTAGTGAGCCGTTTACAGATATTATTAATGAAAGCCTGTCTACAAGTACTTTTCCATCTAAACTGAAAATAGCCAAAATAGTACCGATATTTAAAAAAGGGGACAAAGAGAATGCTAGTAACTACCGACCTGTTTCTCTGTTGCCTGCAGTTTCAAAAGTATTTGAAAAAGTTCTCTATCGCAGATTAATGGACCGTTTAAAAGAAATAATATCTTAGATAAACATCAATTTGGCTTTAGACCTGGAAAATCCACGGAAATGGCTGTTTTAACTCGTTATCGTATATCATTGAAAAAATTGATAAAAATAGTAAAGTGGTTGGACTATATTTTGATCTCTCTAAAGCTTTTGATACCGTCGATCATAATCTTTTTTGTTAGAAGTATTGTGTGAATATGGAATTCGTGGTGCACCATTACTTTTAATGGAATCATACTTAAAACGTCGACAGCAACTCGTGTGCATAAATGAAGACGGCAACAAGTACTACACAAAAGCTGCATTTTTAAAGCAAGGTGTTCAACAAGGTTCTATTTTAGGACCTCTTTTATTTATTTTGTATGTTAACAATTTACCTAGTAATTTATCCACCGGATCCACGTCAATAATAATAGATGGATATGATTCCGATGAATTATCTAAAACATGTACCAGAACTGTAGAAGAAATGGTAGAATGGTCTCATATGAACAACCTAACTCTAAATTCCACGAAGACAGGACTAATATGCTTTAGTAAAAGACCGTCTATAGAGTCACTGCTAGTGAGATTGGATGGGAAATCAATACTTGTGATAGAACACATTAAATTTTTAGGGCTTTTCATTGATACTGCACTAAGTTGGAAAACTAAATAGTTTATGTAGCCTTGTTTGAAGAATTAGAAAAAAAATGCTATTGAGTACAACAAAACTTTTTTATTTTGGACAAATACAGTCGTACATACACAATGGAATTTGTTTTTGGGTTTCATCTAAAGATGCCATACAAATATTTAAAGTACAAAAACGTATCATTAGATGTATTTTGCGACTGCATCCTACAGATTCCTGCAAACCATATTTTAAAATGCACAATATTTTGACAGCTCCGTCTTTATATTTTAAATCATTAATGATGTTTTATATGTTTTAACTATGTTGTTTATCGACATAAGCAATAAATCAAAAGCAATATTGTTGTATTTGTTAAAATTAAACACCATCTAAGGTATTAGTTTAATGGTGATTCTCTGTAATTACAGTTGGACCGGATTTTTAAAACTGAAACCTACAGCAAAAATACCAACTTTTTTACAGATTACTATGTAGTTTATCGATTTAAACAATATATCGAAAACAATTTTGTTGTATTTGTTAAAATTAAGCCACCATCTAAGGTATTAGTTTAAAGGTGTTTTTCTGTAATTACAGTTGGACCGCATTTTTAAAACTAAAACCTACAGCAAAAATACCAACTTTTTTACAGATTACTATGTAGTTTATCGATATAAACAACAAATCAAAAACAATTTTGTTGTATTTGTTAAAATTAAAGCACCATTTATAGTATTAGTTTAGGGGTAATTCTCTGTCATTACAGTTGGACCGGATTTTTAAAACTAAAACTTACAGCAAAAATACCAACTGTTTTACAGATTATTATGTTGTTTATCGACATAAGCAATAAATCAAAAGCAATTTTGTTGTATTTGTTAAAATTAAGCCACCATCTAAGGTATTAGTTTAAGGGTGTTTCTCTGTAATTACAGTTAGACCGTATTTTTAAAACTGAAACCTACAGCAAAAATTCCAACTTTTTTATAGATTACTATGTAGTTTATCGATTTAAACAAAAAATCAAAAGCAATTTTGTTGTATTTGTTAAAATTAAGGCACGATTTAAGGTATTAGTTTAGGGGTGATTCTCTGTAATTACAGTTGGACCGGATTTTTAAAACTGAAACCTATAGCAGAAATACCAACTTTTTTACAAATTACTATGTAGTTTATCGATTCAAACAATAAATCAAAATCAATTTTGTTGTATTTGTTAAAATTAAGGCACCAAAATTATCATATTTCCATGAAATGATATTTTGCAATCAAAGAAATATTTTTGTTTGTTATCAAAAATGATTTAGATTTGTAGAAAAGGTTTTTTATTCAAATTGAAAATAGATCAAGGAAATAAACTTAAATTAGATTTTTAAAAACCGACCTGAATTTATTTTAAAGGAGCAATTAAAATATTTCATGTAAATAAATTTTATTTAGTAAAATAAATATAGCAACACAAAGTGTAATACTTGATAAAATGTTCGAATTTAGCCTGAAAACTTAGGGGCGCGAAAACATAATAAAATTATCAACTCGCTTGTTATTATGAACATTGAATAAATTGAATTGTGCAATAAGTTAATTAACTACGTGTTACCACATAAGAATTTTATCATCAACAAAATTGGTACAACAATTGAGGAGTTCTGACAAGATACTGATAAGGTTAGTCTATAAAATGTTACAAATTGTATCTTAGCTTAAAGTAAAATTATATTAAAACTACCCTTTTTACCATCCGTGTTTGCGTCTAAACGCATTTTTAGAATTTAGAATTTAAATTGATTTTGTAAAAATATTTGTTTTGTTTGATTAAATTTATTGTGTTTATACTCAAGTTTTTAATTTAGAACGGACCCAAACTGACTCTGATAATTTTTGAGTTTCTTATTGTTAAATGTTATATTTCGTTATAAAAATATATACCGTAATCCATCGCAATATATATTTCTATGTACCCAACACCTACTTTAAAAATCATGTTCTCAAAAAAGTTTTTTTTTTTGAATTTAATTATTTTCATTTACTTGTTTTGAATTTTTGTTACATTTTTAAAATTCATACAATTAAAGCACTTGACAATCAAATTTGTAGAATTCTGAAAACAAAGTTGTTATTATTCAATTAATTCACTAAACATTTTAATTAACTCATGCTACAGTAGAACAAAATAATAGACAAATTTAAAAAAAAATAGCAAGGGCCAATCAAGTATTCTTTCGAGTAATACAGTATACCCATTACAATAATTTTTAAATTTTATGTACGTAATTAATGTAAGGTATGTATTGTCGTTGATTGAAATATTAGTAAAGATAGTCAACCTCTTGTATTTGCTTGTATCACGGATGCAATTCACATATGCATGTTGGGTTGCGTTTTTGTTTATTTTTTTCACCTGTACTGAAGCGCTAAGTTATAATGTGTACGATCGTTGATTGAAATATTGGTAAAGATAGTCAACCTTACGGGATTATGCGACCCCAAATTTTTTCTAAACATGAGAGGTCGGTAGTATCGCTTTGTGCTAAGAAAATACGTCAATTGTATTGTAGAATTTACAGAACAGTATTGCCGATAAATGTGAAATAGAAAACTGTAATTTTGCTGATAGTTTATGCTAAGGCACGACATTGTTGCCAATGCATCATGCCGTTGATTGAAATATTGGTGCATTGAGTCAATGTTGACAAACAAACAAAAACATGCGTTCTACAATATACAAGAATTTATTGATTTTTGTCGACGTACTAATTAAATGTGTGTCCTTTGTTATATATTTTTTTTCTATTGTCTGTTAATTGTTCAATGTAATAATATTTATTTGTATCTTTCTTACGTAAGGTTATAACAATGGTTATACCATCATGACAAACACATATATGTACAAAGATTGTATACATACACATGTAAATAAAGTTTATTATTATGAAAAAAAAACCTGCAGATTTAAAAGTATTAATTTCGTAAAGAAATCGTTGAAAAACGTTCTCCCAAAAAAAACAATTTCTTTAAATACTTTTGAAAATTCCATACTCATATATTTATTACATTAACATCGTTTATCCGTTGAAAATGTTTTAAAATCTATTAGGCTTACGCAAGTAAATTTCTAAATTTTGGTCATTGAAATTAAAATTTTTAACATAGAAACGCTATCCCTTTTTATGTTGGAACGAATGTTGAATTTTCTTATATTACAATCTAACGTACTCAACTGTTTGCATCTAAACAATATTATAACAAGCCTACTCATTTACTAAAGGTGTTGCTAAAAGTATGCAATTGTAGAATTTCTGACTAAGCCGATAAGGAATGTGACTCATAAACGATAATCCGGAAGACTCCTCGTAATACATTTGTTTCAAAATTAAACTCCGTATAAAAAAATGTCTCAACAGCAGTGTGAATTCATGGTTCAGAGAATGCGACACTCATAAACTGTTAATTATCGATCAGTTGGTTAAAATAAAACTATATCCAACCTTAAAGTGGGAGGCTAATAAACATATTTCTAATAGCTATAATTACAGTGATGTCACAAAACCACACCGTAAAATAAGAATATTATCTGCATAAATAAGTGTAAATGTTTGGATATGTTTTATGTATAGCATTGTATTAGGTACGTTATTATTTATGTGTAAATTGTTTGTAAATTATTACTATTATTTTAGATCAGTTGGAATTGTAATTTTGAAACAATGTTTATAATTAATGAGCTATTTTACTTTAATTAAACTATTTTAATTCGAAACCATGATATTTTGATACAGTTTCAAAGAGTAAAATCTAACTTTTTATCTCTAACAGATAACAAAGTGTCACTTTCGTAAATTATTTTTTCCCTCGGGAAAAAAAGTGAGTACTATTTTTAACACCAAATTTCCCTCAATAATTTTCTAATTCTATTGTAATATGATTTTTCAATATTAAATCGTCATTTATTTCGTCACAGAAAAGAATAGTGTATTATACACGTTTTATCCGCACCGCGTCGGGAGACAACACACCTCAAGCTAAAATCTAGTACTTTTATTTTTAGAAGTAATAGGAATAGGTTTTATTACCAAGTGAATTTAAATTTGAAGGTCTAGTGGAACCCACTTTCCCTAAAAAACACGGTAACTTGTTGCCTTTTGAATTGAAAAATTTGAAAACCAATTTTTATTTAAAATCCTTTTCAACTGAACACGTAAAAACAAGTAGATACAAAAACCAATAATTTTGCGTTTCTGAACTCTAGTGGTATTTCTCCCAGTATGTTCTACTTTATTCCTAACGAAGTTATTAAATGACAAACAAATGTCAACATTATTATTTGCAAGTTAAAAAATAAAGTGCAAGCATAATTTGTAAAATAATTGTTTCTTATTTATCTAACACCGACCAAACCAAACTGTTTTAACAAATAACGCTTCGCATGTATTTTAGTAAATTATTAAAAAAACATTGTCATTAAAATCCAAGATATGTATCATCAATGGTATTATTCATAAATGAAAAATTCGTCACTTTTAATTACTAGTTAATACGTTTACTAAATATTTGAAAACGTTGCAACATTGTATTGACAAAAGTAAATTTTACGGATTGTATGTTGCCCCATTTTTACAACGGTGGAATAAATTGAACTATTCTATTTCAAGATTTCAACGATTTCTTTACGAAATTAATACTTTTAAATCTGCAGGTTTTTTTTCATAATAATAAACTTTATTTACATGTGTATGTATACAATCTTTGTACATATATGTGTTTGTCATGATGGTATAACCATTGTTGTAACCTTACGTAAAGAAAGATACAAATAAATATTATTACATTGAACAATTAACAGACAATAGAAAAAAATATATAACAAAGGACACACATTTAATTAGTACGTCGACAAAAATCAATAAATTCTTGTATATTGTAGAACGCATGTTTTTGTTTGTTTGTCAACATTGACTCAATGCACCAATATTTCAATCAACGGCATGATGCATTGGCAACAATGTCGTGCCTTAGCATAAACTATCAGCAAAATTACAGTTTTCTATTTCACATTTATCGGCAATACTGTTCTGTAAATTCTACAATACAACTGACGTATTTTCTTAGCTACAAAGCGATACTACCGACCTCTCATGTTTAGGAACAAATTTCAGTCGCATAATCCCGTAAGGTTGACTATCTTTTACCAATATTTCAATCAACGGTATTGTTTATTAAATTTTATAATTTACGAGGATGTATTGATATCTAGTTAGCCTAGACCAGTTCCTTGCATAAACAAAATATTGCGTTACCATAGCAACGAACAATAACTTATTAGAAGTGTCAGTGTAAAGTTTGTCGTCATAAAAGTAAACCAGAGTCACGCAATAAATTAAATGAAAAAAGATGTTCACCGAAATTGTGAAAATCGAAAAATTGGAGTATCGAGCCATCATCAAATACCTGTATTTAAAAGGATTAAGAGGTAAGCAGATTTACGAGGATATGCTTAATACCTTTGGTGATCAATGTCCTTCGTATGCGACCGTCAAAAATTGGAATGCAAGCTTCAAAAGAGGTAAATTTTCCATTGAAGACGATGACCGATCGGGAAGGCCAGTTTCTGTGTCAGTCCCCGAAAATATCGATGCAGTTCATGACATGATTTTATCAGACTGTCGAATTGGGCTAAAACGGATATCTGAAGCACTGAATATTTTATACGAACGCGTTTATCATATGGTTTACGTCAATTTGGACATGAGAAAAAATTGCTGCAAAATGGATCCCCAAATGTTTGAATGTTGACCAAAAGCGTGCAAGGGTAGAAGCATCGCGTTCGATCTGTGTTCGATTTGAAAACGATGTAGACTTCTTAAACCGAATTGTTACTATGGATGAGACTTGGGTACATTTCTACGATCCAGAAACAAAGCAACAATCGATGGAATGGCGACACTCTGGTTCTCCAAGAACTAAGAAGTTTTGTGTCCAAAAATCTGTTGGAAAAGTTCTTGCTTCAGTTTTTTAGGATTGCCATGGAGTAATCATGATTGATTTTTGGATAAGGGTAGAACAATAACTGGAGATTACTATTCGACATTACTGACCACTCTACGGGAAAATATTAAAGGGAAAAGACGCAGAAAGCTATCCAAAGGTGTTTTGTTTTGCAGGACAACGCCCCGCACACAAATCTCATGTTGGCATGCAAAAAATTCGTGACTTAGGGTTTGAATTACTAGAACACCCCCCTTATTCACTCCGTCCGACTATCACCTCTTTTCTCAACTGAAAAAAAGTCTAGAGACGTTGCAAGGTTTGCTGTAATAAATGTATCTAATTAAGAGGAAAATATGTTGAGTAATAAAATATTTTGACATTGAAATTTGGTTTGGTTCTATAGTAGGCTAAGAATTTTTCAATATATCCTTGTATATATTTGTTTAAATCCTAGCATCTTATTTTTCTCCTTCTTTAGCTACATTGAGTTGAAGCAATCATGTCTGTAAGACTCCTGATTCTAATTGAAACTTATTTATTCTATATATTCTAGCGGAATGTTCAGTTGTTAAGTACTAACATTCAAAGATCTAAAATCTTATATTAAATAAATATATACATATGAGATGCCTTAAAGAGAATAGACAGGAGAACTGGGGTAGATGGAAAATGTAACACCAAAAACAAAACGTCTGTTTTTACTTTGCAATATGACGTACAATTTAAATAATTAAAACTAATTAATGATGCGTCAGATTCAGAAACGTTATAGAATTTTCATTTAATCAACTCCAAAAATACAGAATTAGTCAAATAGATATTTGTTGTTACTTTTAGGTAATTTACAAGCTATTTCTATTTTTTAGACGAAGCGGAAGTCCGTTCCCAGAAGTTGTAACATCATGAACAACTAGAATAGGTTCATGTCCTACGGCGGGTAATAATTTAAACTTCTGCAAAATTTTAGATACTGTTGCTTTGATTTTAAGCATAGCAAACCTTTGACTTGTAATTAATATGTGAGTATATAAAACAAACATCTTTGTAGCTTTTATACCAATACAATTTCTAGGTCCTGCACTAAATGGAACATAGGAGTAAAGAGATATATTCTTTGAATTGTCTGCATTAAACCTCTCAGGATCAAACACTTCTTGATTTTGAAATAGTTCTGGATAGTGATGTAGCTGATATATTAACACTTGTAAGACTGTTCCTTTTGTAATCGTGTTTCCCTCTGTAGAAAATATTTAACAGCTGTACGAAAAAAATTTTTTTAGACGACTACTCTCGAAAGTAACCATATCACAACACAAAGTTGTGTCCGAAAATATTATAACTCTTTTAAAACTGTTGTGATAAAACTCAAAAATTAATAGTTTAAACTCATATCAACTTAGTTACGCTTAATAACGACTTTCGCATCATTTTTTTACCACTTAATTCAAAAAAGTAGGTGGACGTCTACCGTATTTAACATGTTATTTATTTGAAGCACAGTAAAATAAAAACTAAAATTGTTTTCGCGTTTAAAATCTTCAAATTATTGAAAATGTCAAAATGTAGTCGTCTAAAAAATAGTGTTTCTGACTCATATAAAAGTGTAAATATCTCTGCTCATGTTTAGAACCACTCATGCTATGCTAGGCTTTGCACTCGTTTAGCTATCACCACTGCACTACATTTGCTACTTTCGACACTTGTTAGGAAAATAACTAGTTTTTCATATAAGTTTTTATACAAAAAGTTCCTCTGTGTTCTCAGTTCACAAAATTTCGCGAAATTCTTTGTAAACTTTGTTCTAAAAATTAAGCACTATAGTTAATGTTTTAACAATTTTAATTAATTGCTTGTATCTCCTGATGTTTAGACAAAGCATACAATGTAAAGCTTATGGTGGATGTGGTTGTATCGAATCTAGGAAAAAAAACCTCGGAAATAAAAGTGGAATTAAAAACTGGGATATAAAGAACCTCTAGAAAAAAAACCGACGAAAAAAAACCTCGGAAAAAAGCCGGGAAAAAACAAGCGACGGAAAAAAGTCTCGGAAAAAAAACCGGGGAAAAAACCGCAAAAAAAACCTTCGGAAAAAACCTGGATATAAAAAAGATGCCGAAGAAAGCGGTGATATAAAAACTGATAAAAAGCCGAAGTAAAAAAATCTATGGAAAAAGAAAACCGGTAAATAAATTATTTACCGCTCTTACCTTATTTATATTTTCTTGTGCCATTAGACTATGAAGTATTTTAGAAAAATTAGTAATTGTAAATACAATTTTATTACAATTGACGACATAATTTTTCCATGTAACTAGTCATTCTACTTATATTTTATATTCTGACACAATACATTTTTCATAGAATAAGAGTTTGTGCTCTTTAGGACTCTCTATCTTTCTTCACTGGAAGAGGATTAGTTTCAAGACTAAAAAGTATCTTTAAAAGATTAGTGATTGTAAATACGATTTCATTATACAATAGGCGACAGAATTTTTCTTAGTAACTAGAAGGTAATTAGTTTTAAGACGAATTGCAAATGCATTTTAAAAACTACTTGCAAGTTATAAAATACATTTCAAAATTTGGATTTGGAAATGCACTTTAAAAATCAAATTATTTACATTCTAAACTAAAGTGTATAATAGTTGTTATGGTATAAGTGCTGAAGTAGAATATTTTATTTTGTATGACAAAAAATCAATTACAAATGTGAACAAAACAAAAAATCTTTTGACATAAAGTACTGATCAACGCATTGAGTTTATAAAATATCGTTTACGTTCCACCATCATTAATTAATACATTGTAGAATTCCTTATTGTTGTACAATCTGGAAGCCTTACTATAATCTTCATAATTATAATATTAAGAAACTACAACGAAAGTTTTTTAACACAACTGATTCTTGATGCGTTATTATTCTTCTGGGTTTTTTCGTCAGCTTTTTTCCGTCAGTTTTTTTCCCGGTTTTTCCGCCGGCTTTTTTATTCAACTGGTTTTTTCCCAGCTTTATTCCGCCAACGGGTTGTATCACGTCCTGTATAATGAAATGTGCATAATTTTATTTTATTTCTTTGTGAGGATGACATACCTGCAAACATAAAAGTGTCAACTTAGCTTCTAATATCATCAGTAGTTAAGGTTTACCATCAACTGTTGATGTTAAAAGTAAATCTAAAAATGCTATTCTCTTCTTTGTGCCAAATTTGTTGTAATAGTTGCACCACTTGATATTTGTTTCTGTAATTCTTCCCGTCTTGTTCGAATAACGGAATTGCTTAATCCGTGAAGAATTTTCAACGCTTCTTTTTCTTTTTGATAGTCTTCACTAAACCTAAAAAAATATCCCACCTTTTGTAAGAATAAGCACGTTCTAGTCCAATTCTACTGATTCCTCTAACGCTGTTAACTCAGGATCCATTTGAGCTTTTATGGAATTATTTATTGCGACTTCTACAGTTAAAAATATTTTAAGTTTTGGTATATTTAAAATAAAATTTACCACAAATTACGTCAAGGGTGTGAAGTTTTAAATAAGGCAAAACGTCAATTTCTTTAGATGTTACCTTTTCAATTTTTTATTAATATGTTAATTTGATTATCAAACATTTCTATAAATTTTTAACAGTTAACAGTTTTTTTCTGTAGTTTCTCCATTTTGCACCTGAATCAAAAGCATTTGGTGCGGCTTAGTTTAATTAATAATTTGCGGAAAACTTACCAAAGCTAGTTATTGAGTGTTAATTCAAGCCATGAATGAAAATTTTGATATTCATGTGATTTTTTCAATTTTGTTTTTTGAACTTAATACAAACTCTACGGATTTTAAGTCTAAAAGTGCTGAGTGTAAGAGTAAAACCTAACATAAGCTTTACTGGACTTTTATATTTGTTTATAATGTTTGTGTAATTTGATATACGAGGGGATACCCAAAAATAACCGGAATTATTTTTTAAATGCTATATATTTACAAATATTTACAAAACATCCTTCAAAATACTCTCCATTACAAGTAATACATTTCTCCCAGCAGTGTTTCCACTGTTCGAAACATTGTTTGAACTCATTTTTAAAGATGGCTGCAAGCTCCTGTCTCGTTCTTTTTTTGATGTCTTCAATGTTTTCAAATCGCCGTCCTTTCATGCCTTTTCATGCGTGGAAACAAGAAAAAAGTCGCACGGAGCCAGGTCAGGCGAGTTAAAGGTGCGTGGGGCAGCGGAACCATGTTATTTTTAACCAAAAACTGGTTAACAGTGATGGCTGAGTGTGCAGGTGCGTTGTCATGGTAGAAGAACCAGTCACCTGTTTGCCACAAATGGGTCTTTTTGACGAACACTGTTGCGTAATCTTCTTAACACTTCCAAATAAAGGTTTGATTGACAGTCTGACCTGGGGAACAAACTCCATGTGAACAACTCCTTTCATATCAAAGAAACAAATCAACATTGTTTTGATGTTTGACTTGACTTGTCGACATTTTTTGGACGGGGGTGACGATGGTGTTTTCCACTGGCTTGATTGTTGTTTGACTCTGGGTCGTAACCATAGCACCACGATTTATCACCAGTAATTACCATTGAAAGAAAATCTGGATCAGTTCCAAGCTGTTCTTTCAGTTCACGACATGTCTCCACTCAACGTCCTTTTGGATTGTCAGTCAGAGCCCGAGGAACAAATTTGTCAGCAACGCGTTTCATTCCTAAATCTTCTGTTAAAATTCGCTGAACCGAGCTCCAAGATATTCCACTGACTTCAGACAGTTGATCAATTGTCTGTCGACAGTCTGTGCGCATAAGCTCTCGAATTCTTTCAACATTTTCATCGATTCGGGCACTTGATGGACGTCCAGAGCGAGGTTTGTCATCAATCGACATGTCGCTATTTTTAAATCAGAGCAAACCACTCATACTTGAGTTTTCTCCATAGCATCATCTTTGTAAGCAGTTTCAACATTAAAACAGTTTCAGCAGCGTTTTTACCGAGTGTAAAACAAAATTTCACAGAGGCACGTTGTTCACTTAAATTTACCATCATAAAAAACAAAGCAGCAGTGAAACAGCACCAGCAAAAACGGTCAATAGTGACGAACAGAACGTGGCAGGTCAACGGGCCGCGCGGCACTGAACTGGCGACGAGTTGCGCTAGGCAGGCCCTAGCGGAAGAAACCAGTACTACAAAAGCTCCACCCATGGCAATGCTATTCCGGTTTCTTTTGAGTACCTCTTCGTATAGTCTAAAAATTATATAACACGCAATTATGAGTATACTAGGATTTACAGTTAGTAAAAAGTAAGCAATTAATGTAAATTACACGAAAAAAAGTTTATTAGTTATGTTATCAAATACTGTTTGAGAAGATAATAATAATATCATTGCTTATAAAGTAACTTTATAATCAATGATAATATTTTAATTGCAATGTTATATACAATGCAATTAGAATATATGAGGCGAAATCTAGCCCTAGGCTACTCCACTTAACCTCATCAGAATTACTTTAACAACTAAATATAAACTAAAAAAAAGTATTTTACAATATTAAAGATAGAAAAATAAAAACAAAACTTAAAAATTAAAATTAAAATTAAAAACAAAAATACAAAACTAATCGCGATGCTTTCATCTTTCATTAGTGGATAACAATAATAACTTGAAACTTCAAATTCTTTAGAATACATTGTAAACCTTACAAACGTTGAAAGTAAATAAACGACGAAATGATTTCAAACGATACTTAGGGCGTGTTAATGTTTGTGAGTGTCTTATGTTAATATTATGAAAATAATGACGAGGTAATAATTTATTTTTTAAATAAAGGGGAGATGAGGTATTTATAATCCAAAACACCAAAGAAAAAAGGTGAAATTTAAATAAGTTATGGATTTTAAGCTATTTTTAGTAAAATGTGATCATATTATCCTAAACTAAATATAAATTTACAGTACCAATTTTGAATTCTTTGCAACCTTAGTTTAGTAATATAATCGACACAAGGATAGAACATAATAAGTCTATAGTTTAATAAAGAAAGTACTAATCTCTCACAAAGAAGTTTCCGTAATATTATGGTCAACATATTGCGATTTCTATATAACTGCCGAATAACTAAATGAGACTTTTTTATTAATAGAGAGACATGCTCTTGAAAACAGAAGTTTGCAGTCAAAGATAATTCTTAAGTTCCGGGCGCTTTATGTGAATTATCAGCTAGGTGTGGGGTAAAAAGAAAAGTATTGCATTTTGATGTGCTTAATTTATGATTGTGACACTTCGAGAACAGGAAAATGGAGTTCAAATGTATATTTATATAGCGTCAGACGCTACGTCAATTAATTTAGGATCAAATAACTAATACAACTGGGTATTATGAGCAAAAAAAATGAATATTGACATTACCTATGGTGTTAGTATTGGTCTGAGATATAAATTAAAAATAGCATAGGTCTCAAAGCAGATTTTTGGGGTACAACTAATGTCACAAACTCAAAGGTAGAAGAGGCATTATCAATCACAACTTTCTGAAATTGGTAAATCGTAAATCGTAATCGTAAACTTGCCTGAATATGACAAAACATGTTACAAAAACCTTAATACTTTGCATGATTTGGTCATCAGTCATATAAACGCGTGGAGAATACTTACAACAAAATTGTTGCAGATAATATAATTTGTACAACAAATGGGTTTAAATTGTTTGTGTAATTAGTACTCTTGAAGATATTATTAAAACAAAAAATGTCAAATGATTACCATATCTCAGTACTTACTCAAAAAATTATGTAAACAAAATATGTGTATAATTAAATCACAAAAAATGGGGAAGAGAAATTGTAAAAATGACTGCATAGAATATATCTCTACGTTAGAGTTTCTGTGACAATAAATAATCAACGTTTTACTTTATCACTCAAAACGATCCTCAACAATATGTTAATAAGTCCCATTAAAGTCGAGTTTTAATTAAAACAATCTCAACAAAAATAAATCTGTAATAATCATAACAGAAGTATCGTCAAATTGAAATAATTTGAAGAAATCTGTAGTACATAAGATACGCTAAAAATGCGCTTAGTTTTTTTCTCTCATTGTTGAAGAGATCACGGCCGGTATCTTACTATAGATTACTACAAATTATTTCAATTTGATGAATGCAAATACTCGACAACTTTAATTCCCAAAAAAAAAACAAGTACATTGCAAAACAAAACTTAAACATTGTATTTAGCAAAAAGAAATTACTAATTTATTTTTTTTCTCCCAACGAAGCAAAAGCCCGTTTTCAGAAGTTGTAACAGCATCAAGAACCAGAATAGGTTCGTGTCCTACGGCAGGCAATAATTTGAACTTCTGTAAAATTTTGCAAACCGTTGATTTTATTTCAAGCATTGCAAATTTTTGACCTGCAGTAAAAATAAAATTTTAGATCAAAAATTAAATTACATCTTACATACCAATGCAATTCCTAGGTCCCGCACTAAACGGAACAAACGAATAAAGAGATACATTTCTTGAGTTCTCTGGATTAAATCTCTCAGGATCAAACACTTCAGGATTAGGAAATAATTCTGGATTGTGATGTAAATGATATATTGCTACCTGAATTATCGTTGCCGTTTGGAATTACGTTTTCTTCTGTAACATTATTTTGTTACTAATTTTTAAGCTACGTCAACATATACATCTTACCGTAAGTTACATCTTCACTAAGTACTCTGGCAATGTTGGGTACAGGTGAGTAAAACCGTAAAACTTCTTTTATTACCTGCTCTAAGTATTTTAGCTTCTGTAAGTTTTCGTATGAGATCTCATCAGGTTCTTCAGCACCCAAAACATTCGTAATTTCTTCATAAACTTTATCCTAAAAATTAACTATAACCAGGAGTTTTTTAATTTAATTTTAAACAGTACTTGAATTTCTTGATGCTTTGACAGTGCGTATAACGTAAAACTTATAGCTGAGGTGGTTGTGTCGTGGCCCTAAACATTAATCAGTTGTTACATTTTTTTATCTTTTCATATAACATACCGCAAACATAAAAGTATCCACTTCATTTCTAATTTCTTCGTTCGTTAAGGTTTACCGTCAACAGTAGATGTTAACAGCAAATCCAAAAACGCAATTCTTTTCTTTGTTCCTAAATCATTTACCGTTGTCACACCACTTGCTATTTGTCCCTGTAGTTCATTTCGTCTAGTTTGTATAACAGAATTGCTCATTCCATGTAAAAACTTAAGTGCTTTCTTTTCTTTTTGGTAATCTTCAGTAAAGTAATAGACTATATCCCAAATTTTAAAAGAAAACGATCGTTCCGTTGCTATTCTGCAAAATTCTTTAACGCTGTTAACATAATTTGAATCAGGATTCGTTTGTGCATTTATTGAAGTGTTCATTGTGGCTTCTACAAGTCAAGACAAATTTTTTGTGTTGACGAAGAATTGTTTATATTTACCACATATTACGTCAAGAGTGTGCAGCTTTAAGTAAGGAAAAATATCAATTTCTTTACTTACAGTTGCCTCTAATTTCTTTATCAGTATGTTAGATTGATTATTAAATGTCTCTATAAACTTTTCAAGTATTTGAAAATGAAACGCCGGAGTTAACAGTTTTCTGTGATTTTTTCCATTTTAGACCTAAAACAAGTAAAATGATATTGTTTTTTTTTAAATTTTTTACGTTAAATAAAAATGAATTTTTATTAGAAACTTACCTAAGCTAGTTAATAATCCTGTCCAAGCCACGAATGAAAAAATTGATAATCGTGCGATTTTTTTCAAAATTGTGTTCGAACTTAAAATAAACTCTACTGATTTTGAATCGGCAAGCACTAATGTAGGGTAGAATCCAAACATGAACTTCATTGGGCTTTTATATTTATTTAAGAATTTTGTGTAAGTCGGTATCAATTCTGAAAATTGCATTAAAAATAACTACAATAGATACATGTATTTGCATGTATTAATTGTAATACGTGTTTGATCTGTGAAGCCGGTCAGCTGATCATCCCGTTCATTTTTAGCCACAATTTCTATATAAAAATGTTTGGATGGAAATCGGCCTCTTGCCTGTGGTATGTGTTCTATTTTCATATAACAAAGCCGTCCGACGTTTACACAAGGTTTATTACAAGTTTATAGTGATTGCAGAAAAATGATAATTGATAGTTTTTGTTTGACTACTTATCGTAATTTTCTTTTTTTTATTTGATTAGACGTACACTATAAACGTATAAACGATTAACTCAAAATTAAAATTTATCTGAATTCGATATTGGTATGTTAAACATAAATAAAGTAAACACAAGTGAAATAACTAATTCAGGCAACATGACAAAACAAAGGAGTGACTTATTACAGAAAGAAAACTCTGATTCAGATATACTCCTAATTTTAAGTAATCTGAAGAATGATATTAAAGAAATTGCCAAGAGTCAGAATTAGATTTGAATTTTTTATAACACAGTTTTAAATAAATCTGGAAGAACTTTTGATTTAGTTCTATGTAACAATCCAATTTCTCTAATTAAAGAAAATTTTCCACTTGTAGCAGAAAATAAATATCACTTTGCATTATACATAAAGTTTAATAAACTTTGGTCAAAGCCCGTTAATGAATGTTTCGATGATACAAATGGTAATAGCTTTAGGTATCTTCAATATGCAAAAGCTGACTTTAATCTATTGTTAAATCTAGAATGCACCGTTTTACAAATATACACATTCACACTACCAGGGCTGTGGCGGCTCGCTCTCTACAAGAACCATAATTTTATTTAATCAATAAATAAATGCATTACTGTTGGGAGGGTTTTATTTATTCCGGAACCAAACTAGTCTGTTAATATTATAAAAATAAATTTGCTGGCAGAAAATTTCCTTGTGGATATGCAACTCCGGTTATATGCAAAAATTTGTCGTTGCATCACTGTTTTCTTTCTTTAGGTTTGTGTCTACGCTAACGTTACTAAAAACGTTCCTTTTTCGTTTGAAAGTTGACCGTTAAGGTTATTTTAATTTTGAACATCCCATTTGGGAATCCAAATATAGCAATAGTTTATTGTTAAGGGATTAACCTAATAGAAAATTCCCGTTAATCACGAGGAAATTGCCTAGGCGCCAATTTTCACTCGTCGTGAGTATTAATTTTTCTATATTTCTACTTGTGTAGATTCCTTCTTCTACCACCATTTTGTTCACCACGTGTAATCCTCCGACCGGGATATGGTTTATGGCTACTAAATAAGTATTTAATCAGATAGACCGTGGAATGTGATTGCTTAACAATAAAGCGAGCCACTCCCTACAGATCGATCACGAAAAATTGGTCCATGTATGAACTGTTGTAGCTGTCTAAAAAGGGTTCCTCGAAGATAACCTGTTGACCTTCTGTGTATGGGTGTATGGGTTGAAGTTAATCGAGTCATTCATATCCAGACGTCTTCATCCCTATTGTGGTTATACATCTCCGTCGTATAATCCTTAGTTCGCATTGAAATAACAAACCTGCCAAAGTTATTGTTGGAACATCATAAAACATAAACAGATAAGTGGAGCAAAATTGCATGTCTATATTTACCTCATATTTATTGTCTATGTTATATGATTTATGTGTTAGTCTAATTGTTTGTCAAAATTATACCTATGCTAGTCTACGGTCTCTGTATTCGGAGTTAATAGTCACTCCGGAATATCTCATATACTATCCACTAGGTGGTTCTCTTTTCATTATCTCCTTTTGCAGTGTGAAAGCCTTTAACTTAATATCTAATAAGTACAACTACGACCCTTCTGCGACTAACAGAGCTGCCGGCAAGGTTTTCAGCATTGACTCCATTTTATATTTGATTTATAAATAACCATAACACTGTGTTAAAAAACTATCTTTATTATTGCAAAACTATGTATTTTTAACACACGTGTACACCAATTTGGTACAAATGATACAAAAAGTTATAAACACTTAGAAAACATTTTATTTTTGATTGTAGAACAACATCATCAATTATATTATAGAAAAATGTCATAAGACATCGCTTTGTCTGTCTTTACAAGAATATATATATATATATATATATATATATATATACAGGGTGGCCCTATTAGTGCGAGGAAGGTGGATATCTCAAAAATATTAAAGTTAGAAAAAACTTTTGCATTGAAAGTTGTGCAAATCAATAAGCTGCACATTTTAAAATTATTTTCGTTTATACCGGGTGTTCCATAAAAGTGCGACATACCAAACTTATGTTTTTTTAAATGGAACTACCCATTTTTTATTGCAAATTTGGATGTCTTGGGAAATTCTAATGTAAGTTTATACGTTATACAGAGTGTCTAAAATGGAGAGTTTTTGCATTATTTTACTTTTTCCGGGAAAATTGACGTTTCGAAAAAATTAAATAACTCAGTTATCCTGAAATTTATCTAACTGCGATTTCGTAGCTTTAATATGCATTACATGTGCTAACTAAAACTAGTTGTTCACCTTTCTAACCTTGCTAAGTTTTGAGTAATCAATTATTTAAATTGAACTTTTTAAATTCATGGATAACTTGATTTTTCAAATGGCACCACCTAATTTTTATGTGCCCTTGAACGTGAAATTTCATAAGCATTCTAATGATAAGGTTGTAAGTATCTAACTCTTACGAATTTTTACGATTTTTGAGTAAGAGTTAGATACCTACAATTTTATCATCAGAAAGCTTATGAGATTCTACGTTCAACGGCACATAAAAATTAGGTAGTGCCATTTGAAAAATCAAGTTATCCATGAAATTAGGAAGTTCAATTTAAATAACTGATTCCTCAAAACCAAGCGAGGTTGAAAGGTGAACAACCAGCTGTAGTTAGCACATGTAATGCATATTAAAGCTGCGAAATATGTAGTTGGATACATTCAAGATAACTGAGTTATTTAATTTTTTCGAAAAAGTTAATTTTACGGAAAAGAAAAATAATGCAAAAACCTCTATTTTAGACACTATGTATCATGCATAAAGTCACATTAGAATTTCCCAAGGAATCTAAATTTATAATAAAAAATGGGTAATTCCATTAAAAAACATAACTTTGGTATGTCGCACTTTATGGAACACTCTGTATAAACAAAAATAATTTTAAAATGTGTAGCTCATTGATTTGCACAACTTTTATTACAAAAGTTTTTTTTAATCATAATATTTTCCGAGATATCCATCTTCCTCGCACTAATGAGCCACCCTGTATAAATATATATATATATATATATATATATATATATAGTACAATTGAACACAATACAAGAATATTCTCAAACTATTTGATACAAAGTTAAATTTTTATACATGGAAGTCCAAATAATACCATACCATGTTTGTTTGTTTATAGAACCTCTTGTGTTTCTTAAACACCTACCTATTTGGTATAATTTAAACGGAATCAGTTTCTACTCGAGATTGCTATGTATACTCATATGTCATCAAGATCTTTCGTTAATCTATCAAGTTGAAAATGTATGCTGAAGTTTGTATCAAAAATCTTAAACGCTTGTCGAGCTAATTAAAGTTTTAAAACATTATTTTAATTAAATTCTATATATTGCTGAAAGTTCTGTACCAACGTCAAAACTTTTAAAGTATAGACAGTTCGAGTAGTTGCCGCTCTAAGTGTAAATAAAATTTGAGTTTGTTATTTCAACTAATAACCTAAAAAAAGATAAAAGATTTGAAGGCCGATATTTACCAAAGGAAGTGTTTAAAAATTGATATCTCGAAAGTATCACTTTTTGAGTACGACTCGTATACATAAACTCTTAATAGTTTTTTCTACGTAGATTTAAAATATCTTTCCAAATGTCAAAGTGACATGTAGTCTATGAAAATGTATAATTGAAAGTATTTTTAAATTTTAGGCAATAATTATGATAAAGAATGATCAAAACTGATTTTGAAAAAAAAATACTTTTAAAGACAGTATTTGAGTGAGTTTAGATAAATTTTGCGTTTATTGTCTTGGTACTAATTGTTATCACAATTATCTTCTTGGAAGTTAACAAAAAATTAACCCAGCACTGAAATAGTGATCGTTACTAGATTTAAATAAACTAATTACTTAATAGACTTGATAAAAAATAAACTTTAATAAACAAAATGTTTTATATTTTAAGGTTTCATATCTAAATAAATAATCAAAAATGACAGTCTTTATAATTAGGCTTACCCTTCGATGCCCCAAAATGATGCAAACCTCCTACTAGTGGTAAATTTGGTGGACCAGAATATTTGCCAAAGTATTTTTCACTTTTCAAGTAGACTATGTACCACCACACGATTAAAGCAACGATGGGTGATATTAAAACCAGCAACACAGTTGTTAACATGTTGAATCTTTATTCTACAATGATATAACCAATTTATTTATTTAGAACAATTATCATTAGATTGAGTTGGCGCAATCAGTTTCGTTCTTGATATTGCGTTGTACTAATATTGTTTTTTTAAATTATTTAATCAAGAAATACATTTTTAAATTATAGACTTAGTCTTGGAACATGTATGTATAGGTATGTACAATAATAATTGAGGAAAATGTCGTTTACCTTCAAAAGAACGTAATTACAGTGCACTTATTCTATATTTAATATACTTGACCTTAACAAAAGTAGATATTCATACGAAGATAGTTAATATCTTATATAAGTTCATTTTTTTTGGGTATATGTCAAAAAATTCCAATTATTTCACATTTACTAAATTTTTAAACGGTTACGCGTCAGGGTGAAAATCAAAGACCACTACCCTGGTTTCAATTAGCAGACGTTTTGCCCGACCTTTGTTTGAAACTCTCTTATAAATTATTCAACAATAAAAATGAAGGTAAGATTTTAAAAATTTATAATCTTGTAAACGTATTTTTGAGTATTTTAGTACGAATTGGTTTTATTAATTACAATTCGACTTTTGTTACAAAACTCAGCTAACTGGGAATCATTATGTAGAAGAATCCGCATAAAAAATAATACTATTTTGAAAAAAAATGTGAGTAGATGGCATTTTCAATTACATAAAACTTATTTGCCGCGATTTTCCTCCTACATGATAAATTATTCTCATAAATTTACCCTATAAAAGTAAAAGTGTTACATCTCAAAATTGACTTCTTGATATCCGTTGGCAACACTTATTAAGCATTAATTACTAAATTCTTCAGAACCCCATTGCAGTCACTTGAACTGTTGTTTCTTGATGTTATTTCTATACAGTGAACCTTCGTCTTCAAATTTAATTCTCAACGTGTACTCTACTTTTTCATCGCAAATCGTTTGGTTTGTGACCAGCATTTGATTTTAATCCGCTTTCTGTCGGGGTACTCAGTTATACGAAGCCCACCGCATTGGTTCTGTCAATTTACTTAAAAAATGTTATATGCGAAACCCCAGAGGCTGCGACGAGCACAATACCTAGCAAATCTAAGTACATCGACAATTTAATAGACTTTGTGTTAATGTCTGCAGCTGTAATCATTTTGCGGCAAGACCGTGTTTTAAATTGGTAACCGTAGTTGGCACTGTTTTCCCATTATCAGAGCTTTATCAGGGCGAGAAGCTTAAAATAATATTTTAATCCGTTTCTCTTATTTTTTAAAAACTAAAGTGATGCAAAGACCCAATTAATTAATTAATGTTAAAATGTTTAGCAATAACTGCGTAGAATGTGGTGTTTGCCTTTCAGTATTAATTTTTTTATTTGCGACATGTTATTCTTTGGGTTTTTTGAGCGGATATGCTAATACTAGAGTATAGCATGTAATCTATGAGTTGCTAAGTATTTTAAAATTGATTGAAGAACTAAGCTAGACTTTAAGAAATTTACTGGATAATTATTAAGAAATTTACTGGATAATTATGATTATAATATCTTGATTAAAATCAGTAATAATAAAAATAAAAAAGATTTCAGAAAAATAAACTTAAACTTGATAAAAACTTAATAAATTAATCGACCTAGAATATAACGGTATCGATATTGTAGAAAAAAAATTGTGTGTATAATCTTACAAACATTTTCTTCCGAAAGATGTAACACAATGTCTCTCATTGAATCCTAAATTTACCTTTAATTACAATAAAACTAATGTCCCGATAGTAAATTTAATTAAAGATTGTGAAGATATTTTGTCATTACACCCACAAGAAATTCAAGATAGGAAACGTTGTAAAGTTATAAACACAATTACCAACTTTATTACTAAGAAACAAAATAATTGTATATTAGAAAATAAGCATGATCTCTTTATTACGAAATTAATCCAGAATACTAAAAATTTTTAACGATCATAAAAATTTTATGTCATTAAATCAGATAAGGGTAATGCCACCACTGTAATTGATAAAACAGAGTATCATAACAAAATTCTTGAATTACTTAATGATCAGAATGTTTATGTTAAAGTAAATAATGATCTAACATCAACTTTCCAAAGTAAAAATAATAAAATTAGTAAATGGTTATTAGAATACGGACACATAGACACCATTACATGCAAAAAATTAATCACTTACTCTAGTATTCCTCCAAAATTTTATGGGTTAATAAAAATACACAAAATTAACCATCCTATTAGACCCATAGTATCATGTCTAGGATCTCCTACATATAAATTGTCTAAATTTATCACTAAGATCATGAATAATTTAACACCTTTATTCAATTTTAATATTAAAAAATTCGTATCAGCTCGTGGATAACATTAAGAACATTATAATTCCTGATGATTATATATTAATTTCGTTTGATGTGACATCATTATTTACCAATATTACAAAAGAGTTGGTGATTACTTTAATTTTAAAATATTGGATTCACATTAGTAGTTTCACTACGTTAGATTCTACAGAATTTATTAACATGATTGAGTTTTTGTTTGAGTCTAGTTATTTTAATTACAATGACTGTCAGTATAGACAAATTTTGGTACCGCGATGGGGAGTCCTTCGTCACCCATAATTGCTAATCTTGTTATGCATGATTTATTACAGTATGTTAATGGACAATTAAACTACCAACCATTATTTTTGTATGTATACGTTGATGATATTATTTCTTGCATACCCAGAACAGACGTTGAAAACACTTTGAATGTGTTTAATAGTTATAACCAGCACCTTAAGTTCACCTATGAATTAGAAAATAATAGACAAATTCCATTTTTAGATGTGATGTTAATTAATGAAGGTCATAGGAAACCCCTTTTAACTAATTGGTTTACTAAAACCATAGCTTCAAATAGAATCATTAACTACTATTCGAAACACCCTCATAAGCAAAAAAATTAATATCATCAAAAGTATCCATGAAAAAATCGTTAAACTCAGTAGCCCATGTTACTTAAAAGCAATAATAGTAAATTAATGTCCATTCTTACAAATAATAATTACCCCGAAAAATTAATTAAAATGATATTAACAACTAATAATAAGAAACCTAACAATATTAATAATCTAACACAAACTAACCCTCCCACTCAAAATAAATACATTAAATTAATTAATATACCAGGTTTATCTAATAATTTAATTAGTTGCCTTAAACACAGTGATTTAAAGATCGTACTTTATAATCATAACACGATTTATAATAATATTTACACTAAATTGAAGGAAAAACTAAAATTTTAGATAAATCTGGTCTTATCTATAAGGTGGGATGTAGCAATTGCAATAAGGTTTATATTGGCCAAACAAAACAGAAGCTAGGCAATAGAATAAAGAACCATCAATACAATTGTAAAAAAGTCAGATGCTACTGGTTTGTCAGTTCATCATTTGAAAGAAGGACATAAATTTGATTTTGATTCAGTAGTAGTGTTAGATATGGAACCGAATTTTAAGAAGCGTTTGATTTCAGAAATGATTTTTATCAATGCTTATAACAATAATGTTAATTTCAAAAGTGATACCTATAATCTAAGTAATATGTACAAAAATCTTATATCTAAAATTAAAATCTATTAACCACCACCAATTAACATTAACCTTAAGTCTAATACTAACTACCTTACAAACTACCTAAAATTAACTTATCTAACATGCATAATTACTTATTTTATCTTTATACCAAAATTTTGACCTTGTTATTGTGAATATAAACGTGAAATGTTATCTATACTGACATTCAAAAATTTCTAATTCATTGTTCGTGTACTAGTCTTCATGTATGGTTGTTTTGTACACTATTTGTTAATTTATTTTGTATTGTTTTACATGTTTATCTTATTGACACTTGTCCAAGTAATTTTTAACGTAAACCAGTTGGTTTTGAATTTTATTTTAATAATAAAACAATTTTTGAATTTTTGACGATCTGGATCCCTATGGTTCCTTGAGGAGTCCTTGATGTCACCAACTCTTAGGTAACGTATGTCTAGTTTTTAGTAAATCTTGTATTTATAATTGTGTTTGTAACTCATCTAAAATAGAATTTGTATAATGCTCATTTAATTACCATAAATTGTAATCTACCGTTATCTTTAAATAGATTGCCTTGAGAAAGATTGGCCATCGCCAATCGAAACGTCGGCTATTAAGAACATGGTGTATCATTGACGACCCTATTGTTCCTCAACTCCTATAAGAAGGCCCAAAATTATTGGGAATCTCGTTCACATTGAATTTTTAATAAGCTAGACTTAATGTATTGTATATAATATTAGCCCTAAACTGGTGGTTGTACGAATAATACATTTTCAATAAAGTACTGCTGTATAAATATTGTATAGGTTGAAAATAATAAACTTCGATAGCTGTTGATATCTGATAGAAAATGCTCCAAAAACTAGAGATTCAACAAGATACCTTTTTTGAGCAAGACGATGGTGTAAAAAGGCTGTCAGTAAGAATTGGTTTGCGATATACCGAATAACGTAATTCGCCGGTGGGTTTTCGGGTGACAAGTACGTCAATGAAAGGGGACAATGATTCTCTTCAATTTCCATAGTGAACTTGATGTCAGTATGTTGATTATTAACATAGTCAAGAAACGTTTCTAAAGAAGGCGACCATGAGACAAAATGATGAACGAATTATCAACATTCTTAAACTATACTTTCGGTTTCAACGTCAAAGTTTCCAAGGCAATGGTTTCAAAGGTTTCCATAAAACTGTTGGCAACAACAGAAGAAAAAGGGGATCCCATAAAACCACCCAAAACCTTTGTAAAAGTTATGCTATGGGATCTCCTTTATCTCTTGTTGTCGCCAACATTTTTATGAAAACGTTTGAAACCATTGTCTTGGAAACTTTGAACTTAAAACCGAAAGTATGGTTTAGGTAAAACTTTCTAGAGCAGTCCACAATTCTCATGACACATCTATTCCTTGTATTGCTTCAACAACAACATAGTTTTGTAGCTACATGACCCCGTTTTGCCTTTGACAGTAATACGAAATGTAATTATTAAATGTTATTGTGTAATACGTTTGAATTAATAATAATTAAACAGTTTTATAAATTTTACCATTTTTAATTATTTTCTTATTAAGTGTAATTAAAGTTAGGTACAACGAATGTGTTAAAGAAATGAAGAGAATACGGTTCAATATAATTTCTAAATTAAGATATATAAAATGCATATATATGTTGGCATTCAAATAGTGACCGCTATTATTTAACTTTGAAGCAAAATGTGTAGGACGTAATCAGCACCAAAAGCAAAAAGGCGAGATCAAAGCAAAAAGCCCAAAATCCGTGAAACCACTAACATTGTTTTTAAGAACCTAGTTTTGTAAACTCTAATAAGAATATCAAAATATCATAATGCGTTGAAATGATATTTTAAAATAGTAATAGCTATTTTTAGTACAAGTGAGCAAAGTATGTCTTTTTGACATTGCCCACGTGTGCTAAACATTATTTTTTTCACAATCGTAAAACATAATTTTTTAAGTAAAATGTATGTCTTGCGACATCTCGTGTAAACATTGACACGTATGAACAGAATAAAGTATAAACTATAAGAAGCAGCAGCAGCATTACGCTCAGGTGTTCTTTTGTTGCGTGTGTACTTCTGTACAAGTTATCTTGGCTTTATCGGCAACGTGTGTTACAAGCATTAAAGCTGTCGCTTAGATAGCGCTTTGCACTTTAACACACACATGCCGTTACAGTTAACTGTTGGCATTTTTCATAATTTTTTAAGCCTAACGTGTTGTTTAGGCAAATTTCTGGAAAAAATGGTTAGTAATCGGATCATGTGGCAGCTGAAAACTCACAATTTCCTGGTAGATTACCAAGCGGGTTTTAGAAAACGGCGATCGACAGTAGACCAACACGTATACCTGGAGAAGGTAATATTAGAAAACTTCCGAAAAGGAGAGCATTCAGTCGCTGTCTTCTTTGACCTTGTAAAAGCTTATGACACGGCATGGCGCTACGGAATAATTCGCAAGCTTCATGATTAGGGATTGACAGGTAACGTGCTGAAATTTGTGGCTTCTTTCTTAGATGACAGAAGCTTCAGAGCCCGAATCGGAAATGCGTTATTATCACGGAGGATCTTGAAAAACGGAGTGCCGCAAGATTCCACGCTTAGCGTGACCCTATTTGCAGTTGCGATGAACGATATAGCAGCGTCCGTAGATGCATCAGTAAGCAGATGTCTGTATGTAGACGATCTAGCCATATTTTTTTCGGATCCAGAAATGCGTACGATAGTCAGTAAACTACAAGAGCCTATTAATTCCATTTTGCTAAACTCCAAAACAACTGGTTTGCGGTTTTCCGCGCAGAAAACTCAATGCGTCCATTTCTGTGGTATGAGAAGACCGCACTATGGACCGCTGCTATACTATATAAAAAATATTCCAATATTATGTAAAGAAACAACTCGATTTCTACGACTTACCTTCGATTCGAAGCTAACCTGGAAACCGCTCATTACTGACCTCGTACAAAGGTGCAAGCCCGCTCTGAACGCGCCAAGAGCGATTTCGGGAACCAGGTTCAGAGGAGAGACGGAGTCGCTGCTCGACACCCACCGTTCGATGATCCTCGCCAAAATTGACTACGGTTCCGTCGTGTACTCGTCAGCACGTAAGACGACACTTGCATTGCTGGACCCGATCCAAAATTCGGCGTTACGGTGTTGTCTAGGAGCCTTCAGAATAAGCCCGGTCGTGAGCCTTCAAAGTGAAACCGGTGTTTTACCACTGCACTGTTCAGGCACAGGACTAAATATCTCGAAAGGTCAACAATTTCAAGACCGGCCGGCGTACGGGCGCTGGAGCTGTGCACTGAATTTGGATTAACGATTCCCCACCACTTAAGTTACCTAAATTTCCGCCGTGGAAAACAGAAAAACCAACATTTTTGAGCGATCTCAGTTTGTTATCTAAAAAAGAAATCACACCCAAAGAGTACCGTAAAACATTCAGAAATATTCTTAATACTTACCGTAAGTCAGTTGTTGTGTACACCGACGGGTCCAAAACTTAACGAGGTGCGGGAGCAGCCGTAGTGGCAGACGGATAAGCATATTCCTGGTCGTTACCGCTGGATGTCCCAATAATCTTAACCGAACAATATGCTATTTGGCAGGCGCTAAGATACGTCGATTTTTCCATGCCAAAGCATTATGTCATAGTGACCGACTCAATGACTACAATCATCAAGTCTATGCGTAAGATATGCCCCTATGACCCAATGTCGCACATAATGACGGACACATTAGCACACCTAAAAAGCTGTGGTAAGATGGTAAGCCTAGTATGAGTACCGGGCCACAACGGCATCGCCGGAAATGAAATGGCAGATAAAGCGGCGCACAAGGGATAACACTTAAACACTACCGGCGCTAGTATTCATATTCCGGATAGTGTAAAGAAGGCTCTTAAAAGGATGGTAATACAGAAATGGCAGGATGAATTCACTGAGACAAACAACCAAAAAGAGACGTGAGTAAATGGAAATGTCCCGTTAAGGTGAGCAGATGTGATCGGGTTAAAGTTACAAGAATGAGAATAAGCCACACCGCACTTACCTACGCTTATATACTTATCTCGTCAAACCCACCATCTTGTCAATTCTGCAACAAACACACCCAGACGGTAAACCATCTTCTGTGTGATTGCCCTGCAACAAGAAACATAAGGAACATATATGGATTAAGAAATGATATTAGAGATGTACTTACGACCAAGGAAGGCATTGAAGACGCGCTAAAATATCTGAAAAGTTTACAGGTTTTGGACAAATTTTAAACACTCAATGAGAGAACGTATATTAAAAGGAAAACGTTAATGACCGAAGAAGTCAATGCGCAAAATCAAAAAAAAAAAAAACATTATTTTTCTAAAAAAGTGTGTGGGGCACTACCAACGAATTATTCTATAGCATCAAAACGACAAATAATGTTAGAAATTTTAAAGCATACATACGTCAAGATTATTTGAAACCACATTTTAAAAATATTTTGACTTGTACAAGGTGCTCTAGAAACACGTACTATATCAAAGTTGAGTTATTTTAAATAAATCACCCTGTATTTTTTTCTATTTTTGAATTGTACGATCAAAAATAATGTATGTTCTTTAACATGTCCCTATACCTACTTATTCCCGTTTCTGAGATAAATCGATTTTACCTGATTTGCACACCCTCAAAAAAATTCAATAACTTCAAGATAAATAGGAACAAGCATCTTTGGTTTACTCCACTTTACTAAGAGCCTTCAACATCTCTTTTGCAATATTTACTATTATGTTATGATGTACAGGGTATTTTTAATACTATTATATTTATTTTGCTCACTGTTTTGAGTTGAATTTTAATCAATTTTGGCAACGATTGTGAAAAAAAAATTTTTTGTTTTGAATCGAAAAATGATTAAAATCTAGTAAAGATTTATATTCAAACTAAAAATAAAATAAGGGGATAAATTAGATTTCTAAAAGTCGACCTGAATTTATTTTAAGGAAGCAATTAAAAATATTTCATGTAAATAAATTTAATTTAGTTGCATAAAAGTTTGTAGGAGTATAAATTAAGTTAAGGTGTAGAATTAGAGTATTGTTTATTAATTAATTTCTATTTGTATAAAATAAATGTAGAGCCACAAAGTGTAATACTTGATAAAATGTGCAAATTTAACCTGGAAACTTAGGGGCGCGGAAACAAGATAAAAAATATCAACGCACGTGTTGTGAAAAACATTTGTAAGTAAAAGAATGAGTAAATAAACTCTGTAAACTTTAACAGAATTGCAACGGTAAATTTTATTAAAGCACAAAATGCGCCGGTGAGATAAAAAGTGGGCAACTTAAACTAAAAAAATCAGAGAGTCGTTGATGAAACTTAAAAGAAGGAAAGATGTAATCCTAAAAATTATACACTTCCGGTAGCAAAAAATTCGTTGATTAAATTCGAAATAAGGAAGATGTAGTCGGAAAATCGATTATTGAATTAAAATTAAAATCAAAACGTAAATGTGTGTGTTTAAAGAAAAAATTCAAATTAAGTCATAATTTTAAAAAATGACAATTATTATAAACATTAAATAAATTAAATTGTGTAATCATAAATTTAATTATATTTAAGTACTTGTTTTAAATTTTTGTTAGATTTTCAAAATTCATACAATTAGAGCAATATCGAAATTAATATTAGGATCTCAATAATCAAATTTGTAGAATTCTGAAAACAAAGTCGTTATTGTTCAATCAGTTTACTAAATATTTTAATTAACCTTTACTCTAACAAATTCGTGCGCTTATGACAGTAAAAATTAATAAATTTGAGTGGGAATTATTGTCAAAAACAAAACCGTCGTTGACGGATTAAAAATTACATTTATGCGCAACAGTTTTGTATTTGCAATAAAATTTAATTTAAGTTGTTTTTGTGAGGGTTATTACTTAACCGTAAGTTTTATTTTAATTTTTCTTCAATTTATATTTATTTTATTGTACATTTTAAATAAACATCTTATGCAAACCTGCGTGGCCAAATTACTACGACGCGCACCTGAGGACCCGATAACACGTATCGGCGAGTACACCTTTATTAAGTTATTGCATGAGAATTATTATTTTATTTTTGAAACTCCAATTAATTAAGTGTTTATTGATTTTGATTCTACAAATAAGATCTAATTAGATCGAGTTTGTTGTAAGTTGTTAATTTGTTTGGGTAAAAGCGTGACAATCTGGATATTTTTGAGAATGGTTTCTTATGTTTTCCAATATTTTTTAAATAAAAAACGATTAAGTTTAAAATCATTTATATTAAGATTGGCAAATTCTAAAGATGCCCTAGATAAAGTATCTGGTTCAATTTTTTTTCTTTCTTTTCTGTGTCGTATAGTAAAATTATATTAAGACATTTTTACACTTCACCTAGCTAATCTTCCAGTCGGTTCCTTCATCTTGGTTAACCAAAGCAATGAATAATGATCAGTAGTGACAAAAAAATGTGTTCCTTCTATGTAACATCTAAACTTTTCAACACCGAATAGTACAACATTCTCCTTCTGTCACTGAATAGTTTCTTTTGGCCTTAATTAGTGTCTGTGAAGCGTAAGCAATTACGCGCTCATTCTCTCCGTCGCCTTGAGTTAAAACGCAAGCTACGCCATAATTTGAGGCGTCGCATTGTAGATTAAATTGTTGATTGAAATTTAGACTACTTAAAATAAGAGCAATCGAAAGTTGAGATTTTAAGCAATTGAAAGCATTTTCTGAATTTTTATTCCAAATAATATTTTTATTTTTTTGACTGCTTTTAGTTAAATCAGTAAGAGGAGCAGAGACTGTGACAAACAAACAGTCTGTACCAACCAACCATTGCTAAGATAAGCTTTAGTTCTTTAGTAGTTTTAGGCCTAGGAAAGTCTGTAATTGCTTTTACTTTTCTAGGGTCTGTTCGAAGTCCATATTTGTCGACTACAAAACCTAAATATAAAAGACTAGATTTGCAGAACTCGCATTTGTCTTAATTTATAGTCAAACTGGTATTTTGCAATCAGTTGTAAATTTTGTATAACAAATTAATATGTATATCAAAATCAGATAAAACTAAAATTATGTCATCTAAATAACAAAATAAATTTTCACCAATTAAAGAACCAGTTAAAGAACCCATCAGTCTTTGCTGACTAGCTGGAGCATTTGTTATACCAAATGGCGTAACCGTATATTCAAATAGACCACGTTTGGGAACAGTAAATGCTGTCTTTTCACATAAATCGGGGTGAAGAGGTACTAGATAAAATGCTTGTTTTAAAACAATCGAAGACAAATAACAAGCATCGCCAAGTTTGTCTAAAATGCTGTGCAACATGCGAAGTGGATACGCGTTTTTTTTTTGCAACATATTTTAATTTTCTCCCATCAAAACACAACCAATAACTAGCGTCTTTTTTTTTAACTAAAATCGTAGGATAACTTCAAGGAGAAGTAGATGGACGGACAATTCCCATTTCTATCATTCTATTCAATTCAGAATCTGCATGAAAATGCATTACTTGACTAGTACGACCTAAGACAGGACCTGCTAATTCTTTAAATTTTTGTGTGACAGAATCTAGAATTTGTTTTTGTTAAAATTCAATTCTGAATAACTTTAAACTGTTGAATAATTAGAAATTTGAGAAACTTGAAAATAATCTTTAGAAAAATTTGTTTTCATTCCAAATGCATCTAAAACACCTGCTCCTAAAATTAACGTAGTTTCAAGGCTGTCGGAGACTATCACGGAAATAATTTTAGAAACACCATCGATCGTAAATATTTTGTAGTTTTCCATCTCCAGTAGTTAACGAATATTTAGAAGAAGAATTTGACAAAGTTAATTGTAATTTTTTCCCTTAAAACTTAAAGAACTTAAAGAAATATAAAGACGATTGTCTTTGTTTTTGTGAATAAAACTTGACGCAACAACGTGGGTTTTCTAAAATTTTTTTACAGTTTTTAACCAAGAACACCAACAAGAGTCCTCAGCCTTAGAACTAATAAACGACGGAAGTGATCGGCTGAATGTAAACTTCCGTGATACTAGTTTTTTTTTGTGAGATTTTGGGCAGATGGAGTAGTAAGAATCTGGATGTCCACATTTTCAAACTTTGAGAACAAGTATGAAATGAATGACCTGTTTTACGACAGTTAAAACAAATTGTATTAGGTTTAGCTGTATTTCCGGTTAATCAAATTTTATTTGCACAAGAAGAAGGCTGACTTGATTTTGTGTGACTGGGGTTTGTACACTCATGAAATTTAAAACTTGGACACCACAATAGTAGTAGCAATGGGGGCATTCAGCACCAATAACTAGTACATTTTGCAATTACTCTCTGTACATGCAAGTACACGGCGTGTACTTAGTGTAATTGTGCGCGCTTGCGGGGTGTGGACGATGTACATGTAGTGCTTTTTCAATTACTCTCGGTGCTTGCTACTTTTTAATTACTCTCGGTACTTGTGGGGTGTAATTGGTGCAACCCTTTTCACCGCCCCCTTGATGAAGTAAGATGGCTGATGCATGTGCGCTTGCGGGGTGTAAACGATGTATATGTAGTGCTTTTTCAATTACTCTCGGTGCTTGCTACTTTTTTTAATTACTCTCGGTACTATTGGGGTGTAATTGGTGCAACCCTTTTCACCGCCTCCTTGATGAAGTAAGATGGCGGATGCATGTGCGCTTGCGGGGTGTGGACGATGTACATGTAGTGCTTTTTCAATTACTCTCGGTGCTTGCTACTTTTTTAATTACTCTCGGTACTTGTGGGGTGTAATTGGTGCAACCCTTTTCACCGCCTCCTTGATGAAGTAAGATGGCGGATGCAGTGCGCTTGCGGGGTGTAAACGATGTACATGTAGTGCTTTTTTGATTACTCTCGGTACTGGCTACATTTTTAATTACTCTTGGTACTTGTGGGGTGTAATTGCTGCAACCTTTTTCGCCGCCCCCCTTGATGAAGTAAGATGGCTGATGCATGTGCGCTTGCGGGGTGTAAACGATGTATATGTAGGCTGATAGTGGGACTCAGCCATTGAGGGTGGCCATCTTTTCGAGTACTTGTTCATATGAGTGCGATGATTGGATAATTCGCCGCCCCCCGGTAGGGGGTGGAGCGCAGTTAAAGCGGCGATTTTTGATTAGAATTGTGGGGTGTGGTCGTCTTTTCGAGTACTTGTTCATATGAGTGCGATGATTGGATAATTCGCCGCCCCCGGTAGGGGGTGGAGCGTTGTTAAGGTGGTGATTTTGATTAGAATTATGATATATTTGATAATGATATGCAAGATGGCCGTCTATAATTACAAATCGTTGACGCCGCCCACGTCGCGGGTGGGTTTAATTAAGCTGCACTCGAGATTACCGAACAAGTTGGAACAGGGAATTATGTCCTTTTCTAACCAAGCTATCTCTCTCTCTCTCGATGTGCAGGTGTTGGTTAATTATAAATGCATAGATTGCAACGGGTGGATTTAATTAATTAAGTAGACCCACGTTTAATCAAATAAGTTAGAACCTAGACTGACTGTTTTTTTAATCAACGCTTTTTGGAAATATTAATAACAAATGGTTTAAACACAATTAAGCACTTATTAGTTTAAAATAACAACCGCTTATTTTTTCCAAAGACCGAAAAAATCTTAAAACACCTTTTTATCGGCTCACATACAACCACCTGTAAATTACGTAGTTGATTGAAATAAATCATAAAACGTTAGTTTTAATTTATTTAAAATTGCTATTTATAAATAAATATATACGATTTCTATCGTGTTTGTTTCATCCAACGGAGATGAGGGGTGGTGGCGGCGGTGTTGGTTGGACATCCGCAGGTATTCGAGCCGCTAGCCGGGCACGTAGCCTTTCGAGAGCTGTTGTCGGTTGCCGACTCGAACCATCTGGCTATTTATAAAATTATTAGCAAAAACATGCAATGAAAATTCACTTGCTTAATAGCAATGAGTTTTATATATAAACGACATAACTTAAAGTAAAAAAATACATACAACAACGCCCAAGCGACCTTGCTCCCGATGTTCGTACTCCCGGGGGTGCACTCGACGGAGATGATCGTCCATCATCTCGTATGGTACTGTGCGGCTCAAGTCAACCACACACACGGACATCTTCGTTGTTGTTAGCTGACGTCGTCGAGGCATTTTTTGGTCCGAAAACGTAAAAATTTTCACTTTTATATGCAACCCAAAAAGAGACGCGATATAAGATGAGACAAACCACCAACCATAATTATCTCAGAAACCGCTTTTATTGGTTAATATGAAAAAAGAATACACCCTGATGCGCAACAGAATTGAGTTCATGGGACAATGTGAAAAAGAAACAAGCAAGAGGGAGGCTCCTGCCTTAGAAAAACGAAAATCACAAGTAAAAATATTAATTGAAATCGATTTAACTATGCAATTAAATATACGATAATTTGTATTATTTCAGAAGTAAAACGAACGAGTTTAATTACGCGTCGTAAATTATCATTATGAGAGGGGGCGACTTTGACTGTTGCAGATAAAAGCTGAAGAAAACGAAAATCACAGTCAAAAATATTAATCGTAATCGATTTAACTATACAATTAAATATATAATAATTTGTATTAATTCGGAAGTAAAACGCATGAGCTTAATTACCCATTAGAACTTTAGTTAATTTTAAGCCTTCTCTAGCTTGACTGATTAAACGTAGGAGGTCTGGAAAATCGTTTATAGTCGTGATATATTGTTCACTGTGGTGGCGGCTCACAATAGCTGATTGTGTAAATTATCACTATATGGGTGGCTTTGGCAGTTGCATGCGACGCTTGAGAAAAAAATACGCCACCAAAATGTGTATTCTTTGATTACATCAGTCGTGTTGGCTGTACACAATAGTAAATTATTATACGGATCGTCTTTGGGTATAGTAGATAAAGAAGCTCGTATATTTAAACTGACTCTTAGCGATATCATCAAAAATTTCTATAACACGAGACGCAGGTGTATCTCAACAAATGACTATTCCCTGATTTAGTGTTTTGTGTGATGTACCAAAAACCACCGCTGGTGGTCTCCAAAAAGGCCGTGTGAAATATTCTAAAATCAATAATTATTCTAATTAAATTTTATTATTCATTAGAAGAAAATGGGTGTGTTATTTAAATATACAGTGTGTCCAAAATTCGATGCTCACCATTGGTATTTTGGAAACGGTAAGAGTTACAGGGTCGGTTAAATGGAACAATATGGAGGTATTTATCTTACCTCTTCAGACCTTCTCTTGTTTTTCCAAAGAAATGCGTTGCCTACTAGATATTGCAAAAAAGTGAAAATCGGCATTTTCTTTAAACTTGCGTAGAATCCACACTATTTATCCTATCAAAAATATGTAAATATAAAAGTTGTAGACATTTAGATATTGAATAATATGCGTCATTAAAATATTTTTTTGCTTGCATCAGTAGCGAAATATGACCCAAAGTTGCATTTTTTAAATGGAAATGATAATTTATTTTTATACAGTTGAATTACTTGATTTTTTTCCTTTTCAACGATATAAGGTTCGAGCTATTTATCTTGTGTACTTTAGAAGATATAAAGAAAAATCGTTTTTGAGATCTGTAGATGTATTTTAAAGCACATCACACTATCCATGATTGCAAATTTTTAAGAAACAAACAACTGCACATCAAATCTGTCAATAATATTGTTACAGTAGTATCGTGTCAGAACTTGTAGTTGTTGTAGTAAGCTATTCATATTCAAAATTGATGATGCAGTTTTCAAACCATGAAAAACGGACATGTTTGTTGTCTACATAAGATGCCATCGTAATTCAACTGCGGCAGCAAATGAATATCACAACTTATACCCCGAAAGAAGGCAACCTCACAGAACTTTGTTTTCCCGACTCGAGCAAAATCTTCGACAAGGTGGATCCTTCACCGCCATTCGTCCTACAACCTATCAAAAAGACAATGAGGATGCTGAAATAGCTGTTCTAGCCGCTGTTAATGTTGAGCCTTCCGTTTCAGTAAGAAAAATTTCGAATGACAGTGGTATGGCAAGAAGTTCAGTACATTATGTTTTAAAAAAGAAGAAATTTCATCCTTATAAGCCAATGATATGCCATCATATCAAAGAGAATGATTATGCTCGAAGAGTTACATTTTGTAGATGGTACCTGGATGAAGTTACAAACGATAATTCTTTTTCTAAAAAAATTCTTTGGAGCGATGAAAGTAGATTCACAAACAACGGCATTTACAATCGGCATAATTATCATTATTGGAATAATGAAAATCCGAAAATAGTTCGAGAATCGCGTTTCCAAGAACGATTCGGATTTAACGTGTGGTGCGGTATTTTGGGAAATCGTTTGATAGGTCCATTTATTTATAATCAAACGCTTAATTCGACTAGATATCTTCAACTGCTGCAAGCCGAAGTCGAAGATGCATTGGACGAGCTACCTATTCAAGAAGAAAGAAGTATTTTGTTTCAGCAAGACGGCGCCCCGGCCCATAATTCCAGGATCGTCACTGAATATTTATCAGCAAGATTTGGAAACCGTTGGATTGGAACAAACGGTCCCATACGTTGGCCTGCGCGATCACCAGATTTGTCCATACTAGATTTTTCCTGTGGGGACACATAAAAAATTTAGTATACGTTGTCAATTATGAGAACGTTAATGATTTGCAGCAGAGCGTCATGCAGGCCTTTAATTCAGTTAGCGTCCGTCAATTAATGAATTGCCGAATAAATATTGAAAAACGCTATACAAAATGTTTAGAAGTCAATGGCCGCACTATTGAGAATCTTTTATAGGAAAACTCATTCGTTTTACGATGTTATCCACCCGTTATGTTTTTGTTATTATTGCTTACAACTTGGTAACATTATAAATCTGCCTCAAAAATGATTTTTCTTTATATCTTCTAAAGTACACAAGATAAATAGCTCGAACCTTATATCGTTGAAAAGGAAAAAAATCAAGTAATTCAACTGTATAAAAATAAATTATCATTTCCATTTAAAAAATGCAACTTTGGGTCATATTTCGCTACTGATGCAAGCAAAAAAATATTTTAATGACGCATATTATTCAATATCTAAATGTCTACAACTTTTATATTTACATATTTTTGATAGGATAAATAGTGTGGATTCTACGCAAGTTTAAAGAAAATGCCGATTTTCACTTTTTTTGCAATATCTAGTAGCAACGCATTTCTTTGGAAAAACAAGAGAAGGTCTGAAGAGGTAAGATAAATACCTCCATATTGTTCCATTTAACCGACCCTGTAACTTGTTACGGGCAAAACTTGCACCCGTGCCAAAATTGTATAGAAATCCGGCAATTCGCTCGTGGCGTAGGTTCGAGATTATTTTTACAAGGTAGTAGAATAGATTAGATCGAAATGGGCGCCAGTCCACAGATGCCTTAATGTGACATACGAATATACGGCCTGGAAATGTGGACGTTTCGAGACCGAACCTGAGGATGTTGATTATTGGTTGTTTTTTTTTTTTGTTGGGCAAATGCCAAGGAGAGAAAAGAAATGATAAACCACGCCAAAATCATATGTACACGTTTATTTCTCTAGTCAGTATTTAAGGAAGTCATGAAAAAGAAACGAAATAATTACGTTGATAAATGTAGATATGTACAAACCCCACTTACGCCTCCATCCAAGAGTTTGTCGTCGTATGTGAATGGACGATATGGCGTAACCGGCTTCAAGTCGTACGTAGGAGTACATAAATGTTTACACATTGAAATTTACAATAAGGTAAATGAACAAAAATAAAACAGTACACTGGAGCTTTAAAAGTAGCTCTAGGGAGCATCCAAAGAGTACCACAAATTGTGAACTTAACAAAAAACTATCTTCAAGGTTTTCTTTAGTTGCTCAATATATTGCGACGCAATAAACTTAAAAACTACACCTAAAATTATTAGAAAAACAAACAGATCACGTTCTTTACAGCTTAGGCTGCATTTCTCACAAATATGTACATCATCCAAGAACCACTCATCCGTATTTAAGGATTGTAATAAAAGTTCGTACGTTACCCTATACTGCAGTTGGATGAAAGCGTTCTGTAGGACCAGTACCCAAAAAGGTAAGCTGCAAGGTTGAGCAATGGTGCTCTCGCCGTAGAACCATCAGAAGCAAGAAATAAATCTGAGAGCAGTGGACCACCGTTATTAATTTCCGGACCACCAGTTATTATTTAGTACCATCAGAACCAAGCAACCATCTGGATATCAGCAGAGGCATTATCGGGCGTTGATATAAAATTCGCCATGTTAAGAACAGACACGATAAAAGCCCGCCTAATAAAAACTTTAACAAAAAAAATAATTAGAAACCAGATATCGCTTTTTATTTAATTTACCTGCACGACGTCGACGAAACTTATAAACAACCAGTTAAATTGGACGGTGACGACGCGCAGTTTTTTGTAAAAGATCACATGTAAAACGGATTTACACCAAACGATTCATTTTTAATTAAAATGCAATCGGAAGAAAATATTTCTGTACAGCACATTAGATTTATTTCAACTGAACAGATAATTCACTGATAAGCGAAGCACATTAAAACGAACTAATAGTAATTAGCATTTTCGTTAAGCAACACTCGCATTAAAAATTTTCAAAAGTGCCGTTTTATGCGTATGCAAACGAAGTATTCGAAATCCCAGTTCCTATCGTTGAGAACACACGTACGAAAAATAGATAGATAAGGCGTATAACAATTTAAAGCAAATTGTATACGTAAAATAAAATCAAATTTGTACAATAATAATGCTTTTAAATCGAAATAGGAATTAATTACATTAAAGAAAAGTTTTCTTTCAAAGACAAAAAAAATGTCACAAACTCTTACCGTTTCCAAAATACCAATGGTGAGCATCGAATTTTGGACACTCTGTATATAGGTAACAGCTAGATTTTAATTTGATAAATTATAACTTATCCCAATACAAATATTTTATGTGTAAACTTAAAATTATTATCTTCAAAGCACATTTACGTTGTGTTAACAAACCAAAATGTTTTCTTAATTATAATTCAAGTAAATCAACTTTTTATGTACATGTTTCAGTTAATGTGGGTCGCGCAATTTTGGTGTGTGAAGAGGTATCATATCAATAAATGGCTCGTAAAACAACGCAAAGAATAATTTTAGCGAATCGTGCTTAAATAATAATGATTGGCTGCGTTGGTTAGAAAAACAGTCAACTTCTCGTTAATAAATTCTGATTTGTTAGTGGTTAAACTCACATAGTTATTTATTAATCGCAATTTATAATGAAAGAATTCGAACAGAAATGAAAAAAACCCCGGCTGTCATAATTCGATATTAAAGCTGTTTAAATCAGTAAAACCAAGAGAGTTTTTAGTGGTGGGAATTAGGGTATATCAACACGAAAGGGTTGACGCATAATCTCAGTCTGTATTAAATTATTCACAACGATGTCAGAATCATCAAGCTCGACTCCGTCACCGACGTGTGTGTTGTCGATGGTTGATAATATTAATAAAGTAGCCAAATGCGAGCTTCATACAAAGGGTTTAATTAAAGACCTAGAGTTGAATAAAGAATATGTAATTGACAAGATTCGTTCTTTCGAAGGTAAATATGGACGCTGCGTAATAGTCTATATCAAAGAGTACTTCTACTATCTGCCTAAAAGGCTTGTAACGCATTTTAGCAACGATGTTATTGATAGTTTTAACAAAAGCCAATAGCTATTAAGAGGGTGGGTACAAAAAACTGCATACAGGTGTAACCGTCGACCAGCTTCAGTTCGTGTTTGACCAGTAACACACACCATCCATTCAAGCTCGCGCGCGACCATAAAATATAGTGCAATTTAGTTACATAATAAATGTGGTATATTAATTTTGATAGAGAAAATTTAACATTAAATGTCGTTAAATAATTTAACAACGAGGGTCATCGATAAAATAAAATATTCTTACAATTTATTGGTTAAAAAAAGTGTGAAAGAAAAATCGATGTGTTTTTAAAATTAATATCTAAATACGTTCGCTTGGCATCAAAAGTGCAAAAGAATAGTGTTCTGGTAAATACATCATCAAGATATGTTATTCAAACGTTTATTTCGAATTTACTGCTATATAAAACTTTATTATGCGAGTTAAAAAGAAGAAAAAGCCGTCAAAGAAGAACCGGTCTAGCAGAATCCGCTGGATTGATACAGAGTCAGCCTTTTCGTGTAGAATTAGAACAAGCATCGTTCTGAATTTAACCCATAAATTCGTCGAATCATTTTTCTGACTGTCTTGAAGCGATCTGGTTGAGAATAATCCGATTAATTCGAAAAAGAAACAAAATATAAAAATAAACTTTGTGTTATCTGGTGAGTTTCTTAAGAATTCAATAGACGGTGGTGAAACGCGCGACGTCAAACACTTTTCAACTAAAAATTATTTGTTAATGATGAACGAAGACAACGAAACACTGAATAAAAGCGGTTTTGGCGTGTGGTTTGCTGAAAATGTCGTGCAATCTCTGATGAAAAAATGGAAAATTTTGACGAAAAAGACTCCGGGTGGGCACTTTGTCGCATCGTATCCTTGGGTGTCAATATCAACAAATGTGGCGACGTTCTACATGCATCCTCTTATTTGCCTCTGCCTCGAGAAATAGCACTCAAACATGCTGTAATTAACATCCAAAACAAGGACAATGGGTGCTTCTTTTGGTGTATAATAGCGGCGCTGTGGCCACCTCTCAACAAAATAAACATCAATCGTGTTACATCGTATCCGCATTATAGTGAAAAAATTAAACCTAGACGGCATCAACCAGCCCATGACATTGGTTCAAATCCCGAAATTTGAACGTCAAAATAGTAATATTTCAATCAATGTGTACATGCTCCAAAAGAAGAAGAATGGAAAGTTTATCACGGTGCCCACGTATCTTACATCAAACGTGAAGCCTAACCATGTCAACCTGCTGATGATACAGGATCGATACGAGGTAGAAGCCGATAGCAGCGATGAGGACGCCAACGACGGTGAACAAGATTTCGAAGCCGACGACTTAGACAACGTTGTATGCAGACGCTCCGCAGGTGGTGATTTCAGTACAACTCGAGATGAAATCGATTCCAGCAATAGTAGTAAGTCCCGTATTAAATTTCATTACTGTCTAATCAAGCATTTATCGCGTCTTGTTAGATCGCAAGTCACAAAACACCATCACGCGATTTATTTATGCGAGCGCTGTTTAAATTATTTCTCTAGCTCTGAACGTTTGGAAAAACATAAATTAGAATGTATAAATTTAAACAAATGTAAAGTTATCATGCCAAAAAAGGATCAACAGTTGTGTTTAAAAATTATGCGAATCAAATGTTATTACCTTTTATTATATATGCGGATTTTGAATGCCTTTTAATAAAACGAAATGATGACGATAGCGCTTCTTTAATTGACAAGTTTCAATATCATCAACCTTTAGTGTAGGTTATTATTTGCACTGTGCTTTCGATAGCAGCGTGTCTTACTACAGGCAATACACGGGGTTAGATTGCGACGAGTGGTTTATAGACGAATTAATTCAAATATCGAACACATTTTCTAAAAAATATTTCGACAAAGTTGTCCCCATGTTGCCTCTAACAGACGCGGAAAAATTAGAATTTGAACGTGCAACAAACTGTGGAATATGCGGAAAAACGTTTCGATTAAATGATATCAAAGTTCGCGTCCACGACCACATACTGGGATCTTATAAAACGCCGCGCATCAAGATTGTAATCTAAATTACAAGTTAAAAAAGTGATATCTGTAGTTTTTCACTCTTTAACGAATTACGACGGTCATATATTTATCAGAAAGCTAATTAAAAATGCAAGAATATTTACGTTGTGCCCTTAACTAAAGAGAAATATATAGGATTTGAAGCAAGCTTCGAAAACAACATGAAATTTAGATTTATCGATTCATTTAGGTTTTTGAATAGTTCTTTAGAAAAATTGGCTTCATATTTAGCATATAAACCAGCTCTGTATTTCAAAACCCAATTTTCAGATTTGAATGAAAATGAATTTAATTTGGTTTCGAGAAAAGGCGTTATGTGTTACAGTTATTTAGATTGTTATGAAAAATTGACGGATATTGTTGCGCTGCCGAGTAAAGACGATTTTTTGATAAGTTAACAAACACAAACATTTCCGATTCTGATTACAAACACGCGGAAACAGTATGGAAGACATTCAATTTAAAAATTTAGGTGAATATGTAGATTTATATTTAAAATGCGATGTTCTTTTGTTGGCGGATGTGTTTCAAAATTTTAGGCATCGATGCATTTCAACATACGCGATTGATCCCGCATATTATATTAGCCTTCCTGCATATGCTTGGGAAGCCATGATGAGGTATACTAAAATTGAATTAGAATTGCTATCAGACGTCGACATTTTAATGTTTATAGAGAGAGGTATAAGAGGAGGACTTTCGCAATGTTCCGTGCGGTATAGTAAAGCCAATAATAAATATTTAAATAATTATAACTCGGCAATGCCTGACGCATACTTGATGTATTACGATTTCAATAACCTTTATTCTACGGGAATGAGCAGTTGCTTGCCTACGGGAGATTTTAATTGGTTAAATAACAACGAAATTATTAATTTTGACCTGTTTAATATTCGCCCCGACTCGCACGTAGGTTATATTTTGGAAGTTGATCTGGATTATCCCGAAAAATACACGATTCACACAATCATTTGCCCTTTTGTCCAGAACATAAATTTCCGCCAAATTGCAAACAAAAAAATTGTTAGCTACATTGCATAACAAAACCCGCTATATAATTCATTACAGAAATTTACAGCAATGTTTAAACCACGGTATGATCTTAAAACAAATTCACAGAATTCTCTCATTTAAACAATCCGCTTGGCTCAAGCCATATATAGATTTAAATACGCGATTAAGAATGAATTCTCAAAACGACTTTGAAAAGAATCTGTACAAACTTTTAAATAATGCGGTTTTTGGTAAAAGCATGGAAAACGTTAGAAAACACAAAAACGTAAAAATAGTCCAACGATGGGGTGGACGCTTCGGTGCGCGTCACTACATAAATCAACCAAATTTTCATAGTAGAACAATCTTTGATAATAACACTGTAGCAATTGAGATGAACAAAACAGAAGTGTTTATTAATAAACCAATTTATGTAGGTATGGTTATATTAGATATTTCTAAAATTCCCCTATATAGCTTCCACTATGAATATATGATGAGAAAATTTGGTCGCAATAATTGCAAGTTGTTGTATACAGACACCGATAGTCTGATTTATAATCTTACAGATAATATATATGACGTTATGAAAACAGATTCGCATCTTTTGACACGAGCGAATATGTAGAAAATAACGTTTTCGGTATCACTAGGTGCAATAAAAAAGTTGTTGGCTTGATGAAAGATGAAAATGCAGGTAGAATAATGACGGAATTTATTGGATTGAAATCCAAATTATATAGTTTCAAAATACAACATTCAAATATCGACGAACACAGTGCAATCAATAACGTAAAAACAGTAAAAAGCTAAAGGTGTTTTAGAGAGGGTTGTTCAAAATAACATTTCATTTGATGATTACTTAATGTGTTTGACAGAAAAATGTGACATTTGTACGAGAGCAGAACATAATTAGAACATTCAAGCATGACATCTTTAGCATACGTCAAAATAAAATCGCTTTGTCTGGTTCTGATAATAAACGTTTTGTTCAAGCAGACGGGTTAATACGCTAGCATGGGGACATTGCTCGATAACGAAATAGCTGCATGATAATATCTGATCCGTAATTAAATTATTGTCATTGTCATATTTCTATTTATTATGTAACTAAAATCACGATCTAACTTAAGTCGCTCTTGCTTGTTTAATTATAGGCAAAATTTTGCTGTTAGAAATAAGCTACATTGTAACCAATATTTTTAAGTTTTATATGTTTAAAAATAAGTAGAATGCGTTTTATGAATTTTGCTTAGTTTGAATTCAATCAATTTTTGGCACGTTTTAAAAATTTGTAGGTCTTCATAAAACGCTTTCAAATTAGCAATAGCGTGTTTTTGTTTTATTAGCTTGTGTGGCTAAAAAATATGTGTGTAAGTAATAAGTTTTATGTGTATCAATTAGTGTGAATTTGAATAATTTTTAATTCTATGTACACGTGTGTTTCAAAATGTATTTTAGATATAATTTGTTTATGTAATTGTGTTTACACTCTCGCGCGCGATTTTTTAAATAAATAGATGCAAATATTTTTTTTTTTATTTACAGATCTTTCTATTACATTCATATAAGTAAGTATTTAGCGCTTATAAAACATCCTCGGTATTGATCCAGCTGTTTTCTTTGTGTCCGAGCCAGCTAACATAAAGTCGGTTACCGCGCCGTTTTAATACTTTTTTCGATTAGATAAACATCGGGGTGTCTAGTTTTCATAATTTCTTCTTGGTAAAAACCTCCGCGAATCGGGTCACCGTACATATCCTCAAGCAAATATGTAACAGGATTTGTAACTTGGACTTTGGCGATTTTAAATAACTCGCTAGTCCAATTATGATTGTACCCTTTTGAAAATACACCTTTATGTTTAGAGATTCGTACGATGTCTCCTGTGGTATAACGTGGTTTGTTCAAGAACAATTTTATGCGACCAAATACGTGAGTTAAGTCTGTTTTTGATGTTACGTTGCGTGGCTTCATACCAATTGTTCTATGCCTCGTATCATTATAGTCTCTGGCAACACCGTCAATTAAATTATACCATCGATAATTGCCTTGCAGACTAAATAATTTATAGAGTCGGTTTTTTATGGTTCGTATCACGCGTTCGGCTATTTATCCATGAGTTTCGAAAACGTACTATTGTAAAACTCTTTTCCAGCATCGGTTTGTATATTTTTTGGTGCGCGCCTCGAATTACGGAAAATGTCAGACATCGCCTTAGTAATTTCTTCACCACGTTTGGATTTTACAGAACGCAGCCATAAATATTTCGAAAAACGGTCGATAACAACCAAGATGTATCGAAACCCTTTATTAGTGCGCGAAAACGGTTGGAACTCCGCCAAATCTAATTCCCACGTGTCGTCGAATCCTCTAATAATGACTTTTCGGCGTCTGAAATTTCTTCTAGCGGGCTTATGTAATTCATTCACAACTTGTTCCTTTGACATGTTATCGGTGTGTTGCGCTTGCGTTCTCTCTTAAATTTTGTAACAGACTATTCATTTTGTTCAAATCTGATCTTAAATTACGTATAGAATCATCTCTAGATTTAACGTTGGAATCTAGACGGGCATTTAATGTTTTGATATCAGATTTTAATTCGTTCAGATATCGGCCGTTTACATACGGATTGTCTTGAATTGATTGCTTAAACATATCTAGCGTAGCGTCGTTCACCGTTGTTTTTACTTTATCGGGGATCACTTTTTGAATAATTTCGTTGATGTCTTTAGCGTTCGTTTGCTGAATATCATTAATTTTATTAATCGCTAATTTTAATTCGGCGTTATAGTATTCGCATAAGCGTCAGTTGATTTTGAAAAGCGTCAATTGATCTTTGAAGTTCGCGACTTGTAGCGTCCACGTATTCCTTATTTGCGCCATCGGTTTCGATTTGCGGATATCCGACGTTTTTCAGTTGCATTTCGTTAAAAAATATTTATCTTCCAAATAAGTTTTTAAATTGATTGCGTTATGTAAATCGAGAGGGTCTGCGATGTTAATTAGTCTTCTATTTTCCATGTCGTAGTTGTTGTCTGGCGTTATTTTAAAACCAACACCTGGAGGGCCTCGTAGAGATGTCACACTCGTCGGCGCCATCGAGGCCGATAACGGGCGTCCAAATTTATCAACAGACATGTTAAAGCGACGCTTTATGTTTAGTTTGTATCTCCACAGACGTCTTTATAAACGTCTCTAGGGTAGGTGTTGATTGCAACAATTTTTTTGTTTAAGATGTTCCATTAAATACACCAGAATTTGTCCTATCACCGACGCTGTCAAATCAAGTTCTACAATACGATTGTTGAGCTTCTCCATTGCCCGCAAGATAGGCGAAGCTGTTGTTGATGTCGCGAGCTCCTCTATGCGTTCATGTATGTGTAGCAAACGATTTGATAGATTAGCTTTTCTCAGAAGCGGATTTTCATTAAACAACTCTTTGAATGCGGCATCCATTTTCGCTTTGACATAGCCCGGTAGCGCAGTTAAAAGAGTAGCGATTTCTCCATTCACTGTTTTTGTATAGCATTAATTTTGCTATTAGAGGCTCGATTAATGTGTTTGAGCAATTGCTAGCATTGCTATGCAAGCGGCCAAATTTGTCTATAGACGTCATTATTGTTTCGGGTATCACTCGAGTATTAATTATAAAACACAGCACGAACGTTGTTATATAGTATAAGGCATGTTTTCGATGTGGCCGTCTTCATATAATTCTTCTAAAATTGATATTATTTCGTTTCTAACACCGCTGTTCCCGGCAGTCTTCTCTCCCCACAAAACTTGTAATTCGTCCAGTAACTCATGGATGTTGTTCCAGTATCTATACTCTACGGGTTTATTTCTGAATTTCTTAAACAAACCTCGCCCCGCCGCACCGCTTGACGATGAATGATACGATAAAGATTCGTCACTATCATCGTCGCTGCTATCTTTATCATTTCGCACACGACGAGTCTGCTTTTTTTGTGTTTGTTGATTGCGTAATAATGGCTTGATTGTGTCAGTATATTTTATGCTTCTGTTTGCTCTAATCGGAGCGTCGGGGTTATACGCTCTTCTATAAACATTTGTATCATAAAGAATGCTTACATACTTAAGTTCATCTGATTTGTGAATCAGCTTTCTATCTGGTTTTTTCATAAATATCAGTTCGTACAAGCCAGGCGTGCCCTTATACAAACGTCCATTAATAATAAGATCCTTATCGCGAATATTGACAACAGAATCTCCAATAACCCATTTATTGTTATCAGCGTCGTAATGAACCCCATACATAAAGTCAACTTTATCACCTCGCGTATCGCTCATTAACATTTCCATATATTTTTGTGGTAATGGATGGTACTGACGTTCTAGTAAATTCGAATACGATCTCTCTAATTCATAACGCGGCGTAGGTAACTCGACATTCGAAGAAGAATCCGACGCACCCGCAACTGTTTCGATTTCTTTGATGTCTGCTTCACCATTCAAGTTTTTGGTCTTTCCGTCAGCATTTTTCGAATTAATTGTCGACTCTATATTAGTTAGCGGTGTTATTATCGGTTTATATGTATCCACAAATGCTTTTCCGGCGTCCAAACGTTGACGTTTAAGAGCGTTGTATTTTTTTCTAATCGATTCTCGAACTTGCTGTATCTTATTTTTTAAATTTATTTCTTTGGAATCCATTGTTCTAACTCACACCGTGTGACACGTGTTTGTTAACTATGAGGACTAATCAAATCCAACACATAATACCAATATATATATATATATTAAGATGTTTCTAAATTTGCACAACTACGATGGTTCTGATTCATATGTTTTTCGCGGTGTTTTATATCGAGAATTGGTGCTAGTATAACATCGCACTGATTTATTCTTTTTCAAACCTCGCTCGATCGATTGCGCCAATACCGATCTAAGCAATACGTAACTT
>JALBCR010000703.1:0-79043 GCA_030710515.1 Abscondita cerata
TCATGCTTCGTTCAGTTACGTATTGCTATCGATAAGAGGTCAAGAACTACTTGCGATCCTAACGGTAAATCCTGTTTTCACGTGCCTTTTCGCACCACAATAAATATCAAAAGCAAAACAGTATCCCGAGGCGCTGCACAACATCCAAGCTTTATACCCAAAACGCACAGGTTTGCCTTTTATAAACTGTTTGGCGGAATGATGTCCGAAGTATTTGATCATAGCTTCATCTATGGATAAATCACGTTCGAAAACACCCCACTGTTGAAACCGTTGATTCAGTAAATTTATAAGAGGGCGAATTTTTGCCAGTTTATCATCTTTATCTAATTCGCTATTATTTGCCAAATGGAGGTAACTTTTTATTTCCTGAAACCTGTTTCTCGACATTGCGTCTGAAACAAGCTTTACCCCAACATCCTCATCAAGGCCCCAATAAAGTCTTTCACGAGGCAACGTATGGTAGCCACTTAGCAAAGGATTCCAATGAACTGGCGTAGATCCGCTTTCGATAAATAAAAACTGTGATTGTTTTTGATGGGAATATTCATGTGTTTCTTTGATGATATGGTGCATCACCTCGTCATCAAAAATTTTCAAATACGTCAACTGGTTCCAGGTTTTCTACATCAGCAATAACAATATTCCGACGATCAATACAACCAGAGGTAGACGCCATTCCCATATCACTAATATTGTCAGTCCATTCAGGCTGTTCGTTTGATTTGGTAGTTTGAGAACCATTACTTTTCTTCTCACTAATCAATTTTCTTTTCAGGACTGACAAAGGTAAATCATCTTCATCTTCATCATCGCTTTCTATTTCAAATTGAATTTCAATTTTCCCAGCAACATCGCAAAGAGTCTGAGCATTTTGGTTTTCAGCATTATCGTCGTCGTCTACTTCTTCTTCGTCGGTTTGTGGATCCACTGTATCTGGAGGTAGTACAACTATATCAATTATTGTATCTGCTTCTACAGAGGGCAAATTGTCCAAAGCATCATTTAAACTGGTATAAGCCTTATTATAAAAAGTTCTTACAGCTATCGGCTGAAAATTATCTGCTTCTTTCTGTTCCATACTTCTGCAAAAGTAAAATTATTTACTACATAGATTTTCCCAGTGTACTCAAACAAGTACATCAATGTTTACCGGACTCTAACCAACGGACAAAATACAAAAATACAGCAAAAATACGATACTTACATTCTTTATGCTTCTACCGATAGGAACAGTCTTCACAAACACGTACTATCACCGTTGCAAGAAATTTGTCGACCAAAGATTTCATGTGCGACAAGTTGTAACTCGACAAAATTTGCACCTGATAAAATGAAATTTAACCTCGGCCACCTATTAATTGTCAGAACAACCAGTATCTCAAAATTACTTGAGAATATAGTAACCTGTAATATCTGATTAGGGTTTGCCTTAACCAATTGCAAAATGTGTCACTAGAGGTAAGTATTTGTCTAACATACCTTCCGTACTCATTTGAGTACAATGGGATCAAATGGGTTAATTCTGGTCGGAAGAAAATAGTTACTTTTTTCCATCAATACATAATTAAGAGGGAAAAGTAAGGTTTTAATCCCGAAGTTATGGTTTATGCCTGAGCAAACGAACCTAGCCAGGCAATTAAAAATAGCAGAGGGATTTTCAACATTTCTCATAAAATACGGACCTACAACACTTTTCTCAGATCTTGAATTTAAATAGTATATTATGCAACAAGTTTTATAAACAGCTATTTCACATTTGACAGTTCCAAAATTATATTACTAAAGGTTGTTGTTTAAAATGTGTAAAGGCAGAATAGGATATAACAAAATGAACTATTTATTAAAGTAAAAATTGATCGTAGAATTTCCTAATCTTCAAAATATGGAGAAACACCTTGATTCAAGTTTTTTTCGAAAAATAAAATTGTTGCCACGATGAACCAGGAACGGATACGTTAGGCACATTTTATACACCTACAGGTTTTTTTTGTAGAAAGCCAACTTAGAGCAAAGTATTTTTAGGTTACGACCAAGATCATTTAAATCAACTTTTGTAATAATAATAATAAAACAAATTTTTGTATTTTTGTTAATAAGGGGCTAGTAACCGACGCGCCACTAATGGTGCACCCAGTATGTGTCAATTTTGTCTAGTTTTACATAACTTGCAATTTTTTAGAAAATTGGGCAATCGATTTGTGACCATAGGTTTTTTTTTGTCAACTTACCATGTCCTTGTTGCAAGAAGAATCGATCACCCCCACCTTAAGTAGATTAACGTATAGGTACGATTTAAAAATTTCTAGCAATTTAATATCCGTCATAACAAGTGGTATCGGCTGTGATGTTTGTAAATTAGAAATCACAATAATTGCTCTTTTTCTTACAGATTTACATTATATGTTTTTATTTTAAACAATTTATCACTGCGGCATTTATTCGAGATGCCACAACGACTTAAGCATCCTAAAATATGATATTCTGGTAAAATCAAATAGATTTTACCTTATACCTTATATGGAAGGAACTCAAATGGCGCGGTTCTTAAAAACAATTCTATAATAATTTAATATATTTCGACATGTCAACGTTATCCTTTAAATTGATGCTACTCTTTAACATGAAGTATTGAAACCACAAGGAGGATGATTTTCAAGTTTGAGCCATGTCACCAAAATACGCTAGAATAACGCTTTTGGTCGTGCACTTTTGCACCCCCTTGTTAGAGCACCAGTCACGAAAATCTTTAAACGTTTTATCGTAATGTAATTTGTTCTTCTTCGGTATACTAGTATGTTAATTTTTGCGCAGATTGTCGCAATTCTGGGGGAACACACTCAACCTCGCTTTCTGACATTTTTTCCTCTGTTAAAAATAACTGACACAAATTTTATGTAATTTTTGTTAACTGATTTAATCAAATGTCAATAGTACATCGCCTCCTAAATTATTAATATTTTTCCGAAATATAGAAAAATATTCAAAAGAATTAGTTCACCTCGAGGCTTCGCCTCTCGGTAAACTACATTTCGCTTTTGGCTTCGGTATGTAACATACTATTACAAATTAGTAACGTAACCGATTTTGAAATTTTATACTACATATTCATTTGTTAAGGCTCCACTTTATTCCATAGAAAACATTATTGCACTTTAATCCCGCAAATTATGTAATTTACACTCATTTAATCCAGTTCGGATTATTCTAATATCTGGACAGATTAACAAAACAGTCACAATTCCTACTTTTGTTATTTAAAAATATTATTATTTGCATATTAACTGTATTTGACATTTACTTGTACACGTACATTTACGTGTTATTAAAGAAAATATTATGAAAAATAAAATTGGATCCTTGAAGTACCATTACAATCAACGATAAATTATACAAAGTAAAGACTTGCGTGAAGACAATAATTTCCTAATGACAACTTAGTTACCAATAAACTGTGTAATCAGATCAGGAACCAAACAATGACTAAAATTTTTATTTAATCAATAAATTTCCTTTTGAAAATACACGCACATATTTCATATTTACTTCAAGATACTCAAATCACACAAGAATTAATAATAAGAATAATTCACTTTATTTGTAGTTATTATAATTAAATTTATTTAAAGTCCATTAAATTGTTATTAGGTTTCTGCAGATTTTTTTGTGATGTTTTTCAAATGTATTTGTTTGACTGAATCTGGAAATCCTGCAAGAACCACAACAGAGGACAAAAATAAATTGAATGTCGAGGAAACAAAAAGATTTTTGTCGAATACAAATAAAAATCATTTGTAATAACTTCTTTAATGTTGCATTCACGTAACTTTTTTTGTTCTTTTTATTTTCTTTGCAATTTTGTGGTTTCTATTCGTTCTGTAGACTTGCTAACTTATAATTTAAGCAATTGCAACAGTCCCTGTAGAGAAAAATTAGTACTTGTCAAAACTATTTACAATGTTTGCGACTTTAATTAAAATAATTATTTGTTATTGTTAAATCATGATTTTTCTTTCTTTAAAAAAAAAATATTTGCACTTTTGGAAACATTTTAATCGGTTATGTATACCAAAACTATTTATTTTTGATATAAATACAATCTGATTATTCTATAATAAAGTTGACTCGTTAGGGATGGCAGAGTTAGCTTGTTTGATAAAAAATCAGTTTATTATGTAGGAAATATTTGTTTACACGATCAAGCGTAAAATTGACTTTTTTAACCCCATTTTTGGGCGTAAAGTAGAACATTTTGCCCGCGGGCTTGAAAGTGTTACTTTGCGCCCGTGGGCTTTTGGTTTTAAATCGTTAAAATTGATCTAATATAACAATAATGTAATGATTGATACTTTTGTTAAAAAAACTGTATTCTGTAAACGTTTATGTGCAATTCGCACTTCACACTTCACAGTGCTTCTATTTCACTGCATGAATGCAGCCATTCCTTCTTAAAACTTTAGTAGTGTCACAGATATTAATGATGTGGTGGGGTTAAGACAGATGCGAAACTCGAGTTGTAGAGATTCTTTGCGCATGCGTTAATTCTCCATTTTATTGTTGGTGTAGTAAACAACAAACGATTTATACCTTCAATATTTATTTATTATTGTCTAATTTTATCGTGTTTAGGACATAATGAGTATTTAGAAGTGTTTATTAGTGCAGTGCGGTACTACACCCATGTTTACTTTTAAACCTTATTTGTGTTGGTGTACCTCAATTTATTAATTATTATCTATTTCGTCTCGTATTTATGACTTATTAGTGTTTAGTAGTATTTATTAGTGTTTGCTGTTTGAAAACGTCCCTACGTGTTTTGTGATTGTGGTGTAAAAATGTCTGGTAAGGGTTTACTTGTTCATACATTCAGTGTATAGGCAATTTTAAAATTCCCGCAAAATAACACCAACAAAAATATGGCGTCTTGTTTGGAGGTCATGAAATAACGACCCCGAAACATCAAACAGACCGACACAGAGTTTCGCATCTGTCTTAACCCCACCACATCATTAATCTGTGGTAGTGTAATCTCCGTAACCTAACCTTAATCATTTTTCTTCTACTTTTCCCTTCCTTTATTTTCTATTTGCTTATTTTAGTCCTGTTATCGTTTGTTCTCTATGATTTTGTATTCCATTTTATTATTTCCATCGTAATCCTACTCCTGTATGACAAAACAGTTTTTACAAGGCTAAACACATTTCGAAATCTTTGTTTCAGGTAAGCATAAAATAAGTCTGTAATTTATTATTAATACTCTGCTTGTATTTTAGATTAACAACATGCGGAATGCAATTCAAATAAGGTCGTTTATTTCCAAAACATAGGCCAGACTAGACCTTCACAATCATTAAAACAGACCCTAAATTGTCAATGTCGTCAATGGATAGCTGCGACAATTCCTCTCTGCAGCAAGTCCCAGCAATTCCAATGATTAAAGCCACCTAATTTTTATATTATGTTAGGTATAATATTATTAATCAAAACAATTTACTTACTTTCATCATTAAAATCTATTATTTGGAGATTCTATAATAAATTTTTAAAAAGTCCCTTGTTAAAATTTTTAATTTTTTAGGTTTGTATCCGTCCCAATTTCTTTTAGGAATACAGGTACTTTTTGAAATTTCTTATTTCTAGATTTTCATTAATTGAGATAGCGGCCTTCAACATTGAATAAATCGACCAAGGTGTTGATGATTTAAATACTTCTGACTTCTCAAATAAATATGCTAGAAGCACATTTTTTATGTCACTGTGAGTGATAAATGAAAAATTATGTAAGGCACCTATGATGGTAATAATACAGTAGATTAACGCAATTTGTAAATGTTTTACTTTTTGTATACGAAAATAATGAAACGTGTAAAAATTATATATGCAGCTCGGTCGTAAAGCTGTTTTATGCTCTCGTCCTGATTGTGGGACAACGTACATTCATGAAATTTAATACTTGGACACCACAATTTCTGTAAACAAAAGTTTGCACATTGTGAAGCGGGCTTAAGGGTATCATTTACAATTCTAACAGCAGGTAGTCTCAGCAGGGGTTATCTTATAGAAGGACTGTAGAATGAATCATTACACTAAGCACGTTTTAGAAAATAGGTAATTTACGTTGCTTACTTAATTTTTTCTTTAAAGAATATATTTGAAGGTATCGCTAATTAAACACCATAGCTCGATTAATTATCGAATCAAAATTTTGTTTAGGAAATGTTTACAAAATAAAATTAGAAATAATTTTGATTTAAAAACGTCTACAAGCAATAACTTTTAAATTAAATCAAAAACTAAACATGGTTATTTGGGTTGACTGATTATTACTTATTTTTAAATAAATCTAACCTACTAATTATTGTAAGTTATTAAAAAAAATCATTAAACTCTCTATTCATAATATTTAGTCCTTACAAAATGTATATTTTATGACGTTTCATTTTTTCTGTAGTTAATATAAAAGTGAAAATAAAAACTAAGGCAATTCTTATTGTCAACGTATATATTTAGTTTTTGACAAGAATTTATTACATAATTATAATTAAGATACCAAGTTATAGTTTAAAATTAAATGAAAACTTTTTTTAAATTTTGATTCGGTAATTAATCGAGCTATAGTGTTTAATTAGCGATACCTTCAAATATATTCTTTAAAGAAAAAATTAAGTAAGCAACGTAAATTACTTATTTTCTAAAACGTGCTTAGTGTAATGATTCATTCTACAGTCCTTCTATAAGATAACCCCTGCTGACACTACCTGCTGTTAGAATTGTAAATGATACCCTTAAGCCCGCTTCACAATGTGCAAACTTTTGTTTACAGAAATTGTGGTGTCCAAGTTTTAAATTTCATGAGTGTACATTGCTCTGAGCCTAAAACACCTACTTTACGCCCTTGCTACATAAATAACTATTAATTGCGCAATAAAAGAATAAAATAAATAAAAGATATCAGCTTCAGTGGCATTTGAAGTATAGTGGGAATAGTATGCTTCTCTTCAAAGAAATGTTTGTGTCCGACCCAGTTTCAATGCGATCGAAAGCCTCTTATCGGCCACATTAAATAATTAACTACTAGTTAAAGATACATCTAGGTTGAAATACTCTGAAGGAGACTTTGTCTCTAAATTTCATCGCCTATGTATCCCTTATTGCAGTATACATAAAATGTCTTTTGAATAAAACTTGTAATTATAAATAAAAATACAAATGTCTGCGTGACTGGCACAGTATACTATAAAATTCGTTTTAAAAATAAACATTTGTTATATAATATATATATTAGATACTGATAATGACGTCGCTATGAGGCAAGTTCTTTTGTGACAATAAATCTAATGTTTATGATCTATGGGTTTAAGTTACAAGACAAGTACAATCATATCCGGCTGTAATAACATTATGGTAATTAATAAGGCAGTTGTGTCAACAAAAATTTGAAAAATGTTATGGAAAGTCAAAGCCCATGGTCATGATTCTTCCAAATAAAAACTATAGGCACTAATAGACACGTTACGAATTTACAATTTATCCAATTGGGTGCAGCTTTGGGAAATTTATTAATTAATTTAATCATTTACCTAAACGAACATTAAAACATGGTGGACACATAATAAAAATACATCGTGATTGTAACGCGTGATTCAAAAAATTTTTCATCAAAGTAGACCAAGAAAAAAATTACGTACGTCTAATCTAAATGCGTAAAACTGGATGTGTTGGACCTACCAAAGTACTATTGAACTATTGAAGTCATCTAAATTATTAATTAAAAAAAAATTGAAATTAAAGCTTTGTCGTTCATGGCAAAGTTTGATGAAAAATTTTTTGAATCACGCGTTACATAATTTAAGGTACAGTTAGACTGCTTCTGAAATTGTCATTGACGGGAAGGAGGAAAGTGGTATAATGAGCTTTTAGACACGAATTTGAAACTAAAAGTGTAGTCAGTATTTAGTACCGTCAATAGGCAATTAGCTACTTCAATTCATCCAACAAAAGGGTTATACCTGATAAATGAAGTAATTGATTATACGACAGATACAAAAATTATCACAACTGATAAACCTTTTTTGATTTATATGAATTCATAAGAAACACTGTTAATTTAAAAAAAAACCTGCTAATAATAGTTCTAAACAGTATCTTATACTGGATACCCAATCAAATTCACTTTTAACAAAAAAATTTCCCCCAATTTAAAAATGTAACAGTAATCCCACTTCGCAAAAATAAAAACAAATTAGTTTTCAGAAACTACGGTCTCGTTTTTCTTCTTTCAAATGTTGGTGAGATGATGAAAAATATATGAAGGCAAGATTTGATGATTTTTAAATTGCTTTAAATTGCTTCCTGATAAACAATTTGACTTTTGGAATGAAAAAAATTACATCAGGTGATATTTGGAAAAATCGTATGACACGGTTAACCATGGTGAAATGTTAAAGAAACCATAAATTTAGTACAACGGGAATTGTAAAATTTTTTTTTACTTTTACTAAAAGAGAAGTTTTTGGTAACGGTTTTAGTGTAGATGGAAAATAAAAAATCTTATTAAAATGCGGATTAAAGACAGTTATGCATGGTATTTATGGGCAGATATGCTTACGTCATTAAACTCCCTGCTGACAGTGTCAAGTATTTAGGCTTTATACAATTGGGCAACTGAGGTCATTATTATATTTATTATTTATATTTATTTAAAAATTTTAATTAGTGTTGGCTGGGGGTGAAGGGTTGGTTCCTAAAATTTGATAATTAAACTAGTTGACGTATTTTTAGTATACAATGAGGACAAAAGGAGACGCAATATTAATGTATAAAACCCATGCATCATGGGATCTTAATAAAAAGAGATGAAGACTTTCAGTGAACAATAAACCATATTCTATCTGATGATTATGTAATAATGTTATTATGAAATCACAAAAAATGATGAATTTGATGATTTTTAAATTGCTTTAAATTGCTTCCTGATAATCAATTGGACTTTTGAAATGAAAAAATTACATCAGGTGATATTTGGAAAAATCGTATGACACGGTTAACCATGGTGAATTGTTAAAGAAACTATGGAGTACAACGGGAATTGTAAAGATTTTTTTACTTTTACCAGTAAAGAAGTTTTTGGTAACGGTTTTAGTGTAGATGGAAAATAAAAAATCTTATTAAAATGCGGATAAAAAACACTTATGCATGGTATTTATGGGTATATATGACTATGTCATTAAATTCACTTGGCTGACAGCGTCAAGTATTTAGACATTATAAATTTTGGCTACTGAGGTCATTGTTATATTTATTATTTATATTTATTTAAAATTTTTAATTAGTGTTCGTTCTTTAAATTTGATAAGTAAACTAATTGACGTGTTTTTCGTATACAATGAGATATCAAAAGAACCAAAATAAATAGGAGTCACAATATTAATGTATAAAACCCATACATCATGTAATGTTAGTAAAAGAGATGAAGATTTTCAATGAACAACAAACCAAATTCTATCTGAGGATTATATAATAATTTTGGGAGATTTCAACGCTCTTGTAACAGATTAGAGCAAGATCTAAACTTTACTATTTATTCTACATATCATACATCCATAAAAAAATACACGAAAAATTATAAAATCACAGAAACGGATGAAATAGAAGAAAATTCAATAAAAATTACAACAAACATCTTGAATTCTACAAAACAAAAACAACAAATTTCAAAACCTTGTGGCGTATATCCAGTAACGAAAACATTTATGGCAAAACTGGATGGACTTTTAGTGTGATTCTGACCAAGTAGATGAAGTTTAAATTTGACGAAAAGTATATAGCTAATTTTTTAAAAACTACAAACTGTTGGTTAATTTTTACTGTTGCAATGTGTTTAAGAAAGTAACTGAATTCACGCTAACGGAGAACTTTTCTAACTTTTTTTGTTGCTAAAATGTAAACAAATTATTTTGTTGATTAAAAAAAATAAAGAAAACCGTCAGCCAGCAAGTAAACTAGACTTCTAAACTATGCCATTGCAATTTTTGAAATCTTGTTCATCAAAACAGAAAAATTAGTTTTTTGTTGACATATTTTTTGTCGACGGCGCTGTTGAGTCGGAATACCAACCCGGTACAAATAAAATAAATAAAATAAGCAAATGTAATGTAGACCATATTTACAACATGACAATGATAAACATAATTTCGTCCAAGACAACAATTCTTTTCGCAATAGATAACTAACAATCATTATTTATTTACGCTTTAATGTGATTTATTAATTTCATATGTTTCTTATACTAACTCGATAATATTCATATACTAAAGATTAAATAAAGTTGCATAATATGTAATTTCTGAATTCCATAATTTTTAATGAATGCAAAATTAATTAATTCTTATGTTTCAATATTTAAGTAATGTATAATTGCAATAAATGTTTTACCTCTGCTAAAATGAATTGTAGGTAAAAATTCTCAAATAGTTTCTCTTTAACTTATTATAATTGGAACTATAAGATAAACTTTTCAGGAGATTTAGGAATAAACATGTTCGATTACATGCATCATTGTCTCTCCATTCCATCAGAATTTGCTAGTTTGCATTTCTAAAAAAAAACATAATTTCGATAGTGTCACTGCCAGTAGGTAGTGCACATTGTAACTTTTGCTATGCATTACTGACATACGCCAAAAAGTCAAAGACAACTTAGATTGGGGACAAAAAGGAAAAAGCAGGACAAAATAAAATACATAAATATGTGTACGGATTTGAATTTTAAACAATTATTTATGGCTTTAATCGTAATTAACTACATTAAATTAGAATAATACATAGTTAACAAATTCCTTCGCCACATTTTAATCGAAAGATTGATTTAATTTTTGTTTCAATTAACAGGGCAAAATCAAACAATATATTAAATAATTTTTCAGCATCGAGTGAAGAGAGAATAACAGATCATCATCAAAGGTGTGTAATTCTGAAATGGTTGCTAATGAGTAATGTCAAATTATCTTGATCAACTCTTGTTCTAAAATTTTTAATCTTTATTGTTACTCATTTATAAAGGACTTCAAAGTTAACTAAAAATTCGCGAAATGCGAAGTACTAAGCTTTTTAAAACATGAATGATTATACATTTAGTTATTGCAGAGCTACTCAACAAAATATGGCGGTTTATGACTTTAATGTAGAAATGGAAAATTTAAACCCTTTCACTAAAACTGCACAAACTGAATTACTTATCGGTACAAGAATGGAGAAAAATACAACAAATGCAAGCAAGAGTGAGACAACTAAACAATTAATCAAAATGCGAAAAAAAATGAAAGATTTTTGGAGAAAAAATGAAAATGACTCAAAAGGAAAACAAACATAATAAAATGAAAAAGCGGAGACATTGGCCGGTTGACAATAAAAGTTTTCATGAGAGTGAATATGTGAATTTTAAAATTAAATATTTTAAGCATGAATTTTTAAATGAGAATTGGATCGATCCATTTCCTTTACAGGTAGATATACATTAAATTTTATAAGAATTTTCTTTGTACTTAATTAAAAGGTTACACGCATTCACGTTATTAAAACTTTAAAAGATTTAAATAAATAAGGGTACTTACAGTACTAATATTTTAATGTAGAAATAAATGGAATGGGGTACTTAGCAAAAAAGATATAAGGCGGCGTAGTTCGTAGTCAGTGTATTCGTTGACCTTCCTTGCGGATAAGCCTTTTTGGATTTCAGCGGTAGATAGTGAATCGATAAATAAATTTCTTAATTAAAATCTTCGATTATATCCTTAAAATCTTGCATGTGTAATATAAGAAAATACAGCAACAGTTCTGGTTACCAAAATAATTGTTGGACCTTCTTAAATGAAGATATTTGCACAAGCAGTGCATCAAAAAATATTTTCTTCAAGTGGTTCCGCTACACCTACAAAAGATATTTTTAGGAGTCGGAATGTTTATAAGATCATTTCTTTTTGAACAATGAGTAAACAATATTGAAGAACTGTGTGAGACAATAGTTTTTAAAATAGATGAGCTTAAAATCGTTAAATGTTATTAAGTGTTATCATCGGAATGTTGTATACAGTACAAAAATATCTCAAAGTTTGTAGTGAACAAATTGAAGATTTATTACAATTGTAAATTAATGTTTATTCGTTATTATTAAAATTTGCTTTGGTACAAATTATGACAGACTTTTTATTTACATTTTCAAATTGTATTTGATTGACAGATAAAATGGCAACTTTAGGTATACACATGTATGCTTAGTTGCCTATACTCAAATCGTTCATTAATAGGTCATTAATGAACAATTTTGTTTACGTTAATGTAAGTCATAAATGCACGGTCGACGGAAAAATTGTTTAATGTAATAGGAAGAATTAATATAAGATAAAATAAAAGTTACAACCTAACACTCTCTTCTCTAATAGCGACGAAGGCAAGGCAGCGACAAAGGCAGGTCAAGGTAAGGTAACCACTACACTACGCTTAAAATGTAGTCTCGATACTAAAAGAAAATTTAATTCATCCACTGTTAAATTCACAGTCAGATAAGAAAGATAAATAGATCTTTCAAAAGAAGATTGTCTATCTGATAATCATATTGTCAAAATAAAAATGTCACAAATTGTTAAGTCCAAATCGGTGAGAATTAATGGTCAAGTTTAGCTCAACACTTAAATGATGTCACTAACACCACAATGAAAATGGTATTTTGCATATCAGAAGCACACCTCTTACAAAACAAACCACCACAATCAAAATAACTTAACCTTAAAACATTCAAAAATCCATAATAGTCAAGGTAGGGTTTTAACACAAACCTAAAACATACCTGACACTTTACGGGATCCATATGCAAAAGATTTCACAACTAGGAATTCACCTAGTCTATCATGGCCAGAGATGTACTAAACCTAAGACATGATGAGTTCATACAAATTTGGGGACAAGTTTTGCAGCGAACAAGTTACTTGCGTCTGAAAGAGCATAATTCTTTTTCCAGACTAAATTATCAACGAACGAACGAGCTCGAAGGATTTATAAACCAGAGAATCTTCAGGCGGAACTCGGACACTTGAAAACTGCTTTTTATGCTAACGGGTACATTAGGAAGAAGATCGAGAGATCAATGCGGCCCAAGGCTCAACCAGATCTGGAATCCAATCCTGAAGAACACCCGAGCGGTACCTTACGTATAACCGGTTCTGACCGGTTCAATGCAAGCCCCGGCCCTTTTGAACGAATATCAATACAACCTGCGCTGCCGAAAGCCTTAACCAATTCATTTTAGTTTAGGAGTCACACCAGCAACAAAACTGTTAAGTAATTGTGTAATGAAAATTTTGTAAATGGCAACAATCCATTATTAAGTATGGTAAAGCTGCAGAAGCAATTTAGGAAACTTGTAAAATAGTAATAAAGTAACCGGATGCTTGAAATAAAATAATTAATAACAATAAATAATTTACGGAAAGAAACATATTAGAAATGAGACTTAGGCGGTAGAGACGAAACCTTACGTAGCCAGAAACGCAAAGATTACTGGGGAGATGATAACATCGAAGTCAATAAACAAACAGTACGCTGAAAATAAAAAGAATTGATTTTTTTTTTTAGCTAAGGTGAGAGAATTTAGTGCTTATCATTTTTTAGAAATATTAGAGATGACTTATTCGTAGTTTTCAATTTTTAACATTTTTTTAGTCCAACCGCTATAGTTTCTCCAATGTTAACAATTCTCCTCCTGATCCAATATGAATAGTTTCCATAATCTACTAAACGCATGTCCCATACCTGCTTTTGGGTCTTTAACTTTTGAAAACTAGTGAAAGTTTCAGGAATTTTTTTAATCTAATTTTTGCCACAACTTGATCTATACGCTTCCCTTTGCGGTACCCATAAAATAAACGACGATATTTTCTGACCTAGTGGTCGAAGGTCCACCATAACTTCTATAATATTCCAAGTAATCTCCAGACAGGAGTTATATTACTAACTTGTTAACTTGTAAACATTTCCGATAATAGAACAATTTATGATTTTTATATAATTCACATTCATAGAGGCATACTTTAAAAATAAAGTTAATTTTTACTGTCGTTCGATGGTTTAGGCGGACAAAATTTAGAATTTTGTTTTCTAAATAGAAATTAAATTTTACGTGTTTCGAAATGTCTACATCCTTGTTACGTCTTGGTAAAGTTTTTTATATTTAGCTTCGTTAGCGACCTCATAGAAATTCACTGTCGCTATCCATCATCAAAAACCCAAGCAGCACCAAATATTTTAATAACATTATATGAATATTAATCTAATATTTGTCTGTGTTAAAAAATATTTCTACGTGCAGAATTATTTTAAAGAAATATATATATATCTACCATTATTTATCATAATTACACAAATTGTAGAAAAATATTTATGTATGATTTATTTAAAGATATTTATTCTATAGCATTTAAGAAATAATATATTTTTTTAATTTTTATTTAAAATTAGTGAAAACAAATAGGTATCTTGAAGAAATATTCAGTAACTGTTTATCTAAGCATTTGTTAAAATATATAAAAAAAATATTTGGTAAATATGAAGTATAGTATAGTATTTTCGCTGTAGCTTTGCGGTTAAGTGATTAGCGCTTAATTTCAGAAATCACATACTCTTATAGTGTTGTCCTCTTCTAACATTTTATATTATACCTACCTAAAATATTGGGCATGTCTAATCGCCTCGAGCAATAAACAGGTAAACAACACCATTAAGTATTGTTTGGTGACAATGGAATAATGAGCTCCCTTTTGTTCAAATGTAAACTTTTAAATAAGAAGTCAGGGTTCTAAACCATTTATTTTTTATAATTGTTACATTATATTGATATCTCCTCATTACCACATTCATCGTCATTTTCACTATCACTGTCTTCGTTCTCGCTGTCAGTTTCATCATCTTCTGCTAAGTTTATTACAATATTATTTACTACACAATGCTTCCTAATATTTTGAAGCTTTTGCCAATAATCCATAATTAAGTTTTCGGTTTTAGTAACCGTATTAGACCATATTTCCGGTGTTACTTGCTGCAGGGCCAGTTTCCATGTTTTTTCAACGTTGTCGTCTGTATAACAGTTTTCACCAATATGCCTATCATAATACTGTTTACAAATACCCCAAATTAGCTCAATCGGGTTGAATTGGCAATGGTATGGTGGAAGACGTAAAACCGTATGTCCAGCATCTTCAATAAGTTTGTCGATAGCGTAAACGTTTTGTTTTCGGTGTTGTTTCGCCAAATCTAATAAATCTTTTTAAGGAAATTATCAGGAAATACAATATTATTCTTCGTTAACCACTCTCTTATTTCTTGTTTTTCCACGTAACAGAAGGCTGTTTTTCTTCTATGGTAGAATGGTAGCGTGCATTGTCCATAACAATTATTGAATTTGGATCCAAATTGGGTAATAATTTATCACAAACCCATTTTTTAAACAAATCCCCGGACATATTGTCATGATAATCCGCCGTTTTTTCTTTGTTGAAAATACTAAATCTGCATTAGGAACGAATCCTTTTTTGTTCCGGCATGGACAACGATGTACCGCTTTCCTCAGTCTGCAAGGATCGTTTTTATACCACCTACAAAATGATATTAAGAATTATGAAAAATATATCCATCAGAGACGTACGTACCTTTTGAAAAATCCAAGTTTCATCTAAGAAAACAAATGTTCGAGGTGTTGGCAAATTATAGTTGGCTGCATATGAATCCAGAAACGTGGTTCTTAACGCTACAATGTGAGATTGTTCGCAAAGAGCACGTCTATTGTCATCTTTTTGTATTCGAATCCACATATCCGTAATAAATGGAACAAACTTGTTTGTTTTACTTCGTGTCCATGCCTTTCAGCCAAAACTTTTGTAGTGTGCTCAAGGAAAGATATTTTTTTCCGCGTACATAGTATAGACCGATGATTTAATACGGTTTTTGACTTCGTGCGAAGCATCAATCGTTTTTCGCTTTCTTTTTGTTGCGAGATTTATTTGGTGTGCGTAGTATTGGATTTTCGTTGTATTTCTTCTTTACATTTTGTACAGTTCTTAACGAAACACTCAAAGCATCACTCACTCTCTAAAATAGTTCATTTTTAACATAGTTGCACACAAAGTTGCTATAATTCACTTACCTGTTGTACAGACAGCACGGAAATCAAGGGACCGCCGTTTTCTTTCTCTTGTTCAAAATATTGTAATAATTTTATTACGAACATTTGAGATTGAGAGTTTAAAACTTCACCGGGCATTTTTTTGAGATAAACACTTAAACACACGTAATCAATAAAGAAGAACGTTCTTGCAACGAGTGGCCGAAGCGACGTCTAATTGCTTTATTTATTCTAATAATAACAATAACAAGCTCATTAGTGATAAGGGAAAATGAAAATAACATTCCTAGCCAATTGCAATTTTAATGACGAATACCTATGTAGAAATTTTAAGTACCACTGACTTTCACAAATATTGAAGCATACAGTTTGCAAGTGGAAATCCCTAATCACTTAACCGCAAAGCTACAGCGAAAATACTATATATTAGTCTTTGGTATTTTCACCAAAGCAGGTATAATAAACAAGCTTTTGACCTGGTGTTACTCATAGTTTGTAGCCGAGGGCTAGAAAATCTTTTGTTTTACAAATCCTCTTAGATTAATAAATAAAAGACATGAATGCAACAAACTTTTTTGTATCTTACCATCGGTCAATATGTATACGGTCCCCTAACGTGGGTGTTTAGTTTGTGTGAAATAAATCGAATCAGGTCAAGTAAAATTGCAGCAGCAGGACAAACAATTAATCAAGTAAAAGAGCAGGAGTAGAATAAACAGTAATGTAAGTACGTTTTTGTTTTCAATTTCTGTGTAATAGGTAATTTGTCAAGTATTGCATCATACATGTATCAAATGGTACCATTAATTAGCGTTTTTTTTATCCCTCCCTTTTCTCAAACCCATTTTTTTATGGTGTGCTAAGAACTGGGCTTGCCTTATTTTTATGTTTTTGGCATAGGAAATACATCTGTTTAAGTAAGAAAGAGCCTTGACGATGTAAAAAGAACTTTTTTTACTGGTCGGGATTGTGAACACAATTATTAGCTTTTACTAAATAAACTGAATTATTTCTTAATAAACGAGAATTAGACAGACCCTAAAAACTATAATCAAAAGCATACTGCAAAATTTCATTTCATGTCAAAAACTCAATTAAATATGTGCTTATTATACTTATACGACACACTTTTAGGTGGTGACAAAGAAAAACGGTTTCCCAACGCTACCGATCAAAAAAATCGGTTTACCTGTTTTTATCAAACAGATGTAATCACAACAACCAATCAATAATAGCTGGTATGCTGTTCTTAAAATATTGAATTATTTTGTATTAGGTTTGTTTGTACAATTTAATTTTAAAGAATATTAATTTGGTTTCTATTTTTTGCATCTCGGAAGCAAAATTTATGTTCATATTAAAATACAGTTTGAATACGATAAAAAATAAATAAGCTTTGACAAGGACTTGTCTCAGTCTTATTAATTTCAATATTTAGAAAGTTTTGTGTGGTCATATACTTAAAATTAAATTTAATTACAAGATTTATTTGATTGAAGATAAATCTAAATTACGATCATAATTTAATATTTTATTTTGTTTGTAGTGTATCTATTAGTTATGCTACAATACTTATGAATTTCTGTATTTGTATTACATAATAAATATTGTTTATATTACTTATTTATTAATAATGTTATTTTGAAACGAAAAGTAGAAAATATAAAAACTTCGAATATAATTTTACATTTTTGTAAATTGATTTAATATTATTGTATTATTTACAAAGTTGCATAAATATCATTTTAAATGTTTAGAAAATATTATTAGAAAACTTAATTCAAATATTCTAAATATATTTAATAAATATTTGCCTCAAATATTTACGTAAGATTTATTTCAAATATTTTGTATATGTTTTCCTAAAATATTTAACAAATATTTTCCTACTAAATTTTTAATATATAAAAGTGTTACATTTAAATGTTTCGGATTAATATTATTTACTAATATTTATATAATATTTTGTGCTGCTTGCGTTCTATTAAGTAACGAAACGGACCTTTAAAAAACCACTTTCCTCATATTTTCTCCTCGGCACCTTCCCTCTATAAAAACAGTCTGTTTACAGGCGATTACAGAATTGTTGCGCAAGGGAAAAAAATTAAAGCTTCGAGATAAAGTCTCCTACTTTTGCCTTTATATAATAAATAACTGTATTATATTGTTCATACGATTGCTCCACTCGGCTATTCTCCACGCCGCAAAATAAATTTAGACATTACAAAACCTAAATAATTACCGGTTGATTCAAATAAATAAAGAAATTTCAAGGTTTAGGATTATATCAATATATTTTTCTTTAAACGTCAGTAAAAGAAACCAATGAATTCTCGAGAGCCGATTAACTAGTATGTTTACGAACATTGAGAGAAGGCCAACCGAAACTTTTGTCAACACCAATAATAAAATCATTCTTCCTTAATTACCATTTTAAAGTATAACAACATCAATATTACATGACTCTAAAATTTTCAGTTAATAAATCCCTGTTCAACAAATAAAGAAGAAATAAGGATATTAAAATAAAATATTATAACCGCATTAAAGTTGGAAGCAAGGGTAAAGACAATGAAATACATTTTGCTTAAACATATTTTTAATATTAACAATATTTAAGCGAGGGCACAAGGCTTTTATAAATTTCGTTCCAACTCATTATAGAGTAATTACGTTCTTGGCTGCAATTTAAAGGAGATTAATGAAATCATCATATTTAATGGCAAAATATAAAAGAGGTCATCTGTGGATTAAAAAAATAATAAAGTACCCAAAAAGCTTTATAATTAAATAACGAATCATAAAAAGCCGACCGATAATAAATTTAACAGAGAAATTGATTTACTACTTAGAGATCCCATTCGGTATGAAATATGCAATCGTATTGCGGCGAGTTTAAACTAAATCAATTTTCTAAATATACTTTGAATGTAAAGATCAATATTGTACAAGGTTGTTTTGCAATTGTGTCGTTGCATGTTTTTGTTAAGCGAAGTGCAATAAAAATCCAATACTTACCCGTGTTATCGTAGCTAGGCAAGAAGTTATTCCAAAAAGCGCATGCTGTAGCTCGTGGTCCTCGACCTATTCCTGTTTTATCAGCATTGAAGATAAAATATTGGGGATGTTCTTTTGTATAAATAGGCCAATTTACGTCATCCGTCACGGGTTTTCTATAAATAAAAAGAGCAAATAAGTTTCCATATAGAAGCATTTTATTTATATGACGAATACTAAAATATTTTTTGTGTCGGTTGTTGATGACATTTATTGTATTATATATCAAAACAATATTTGTACTAAATCACGCATTATTTATTTACATTTTCTTTGTTTTTAAACAAAACTAAATATCAAGAGTAGGTACTCATGTGTCTATAATACATATAAAAATAATTCAAAATGAGAAAATGCGCGAGCAACATAGATAGAACAAATAATAAATAATTGTATTTATTAAAAATAAACAAGAACTTATTGATTTAATTTTTTTCGCCTATATTTTCTTTGTTGATTCTTATTGGTTTGTCGTTCCAATAAAAGTATGTTACATTAATATTTTGCAGATGTTTACCTTCTTTCGCTTTATCATTACATTTTGAAGTTGAAATCTCTTAATTATAAAAGTGTAGTATTATTAACATTTGAAATTGGTTTTTGATTGAAACGAAACGAATTGTACTCATATGAATAAATGATAATGTTGGGTAGAATCGAATATAATCAAACAGGTAAGCTAAATTTGCTAAATTTGTTTTATTAGCGTTAAAATATGATGAACAGTAGATCGTCCCTGGTATAAATAATAGTGGTTTTAACGAACAAAACTCCCGCATTTTAATACTTCCTTCACACAAAAACACAGTTTTTTTGTTGTGTAATGTCGTGAGGAATACACTCTAATATCAAATGTATTAACTAATATTATTTATGATCATTGTTAATCAAATACGGAAAAGTCGAAATAACGAGATTGTCTAGCCACATCGAATATACAGGGGTAAATGGAAAAACTATCTAAATTAGAGAAATTAGATGGATTTGTCTACAGAACAGACAAAAAACAAACGTACCGAACTCAACTCCACGTTCCACCTAATATCAATAAACAATGACTAAAAACAAAAAAAAAATTGCGTTTTTTAAAAAATATTTCAAATAGAAGTTGTAGATAACATTATTATATATTGAAGAACTGTTAAAATAATTAGCGTCATGTGATTAGCATACCTCACTAATTACTGATGTTGACAATGTGTGACACGATTACAAAAAACATAAAAATCTCTTAATTATTTATTTAAAGAAAACCACCAAAAACTGTTGTTAAATACACGCTGCAGTTAGTGTTCCTTTCCTTTGATATTTATTTAAAGGATTGTGTTTCGAAGAACTGCATTTGAAGATGTAGTTTTGAAGAATTGCTGTTTGTACGAATTTCCGGAAATTAAGAAATCCGACCTGCGTAAATAAAATTAGCGAATTACAAAGATAACATTGTCTATACCGTGCCTACATACATTTCGTTAGCTTACTTTATGTTCTAAATCAGATGTGAGTTTCTTATAATTATTGCATTTCAAGTTTACAGTACACCACCGTGTAGTAGGTAGCAACATTAAAATTTTCCATTGTTAATTTTGTTCCCTTCGATTACAGCGTCATCTTTAACGAATCAAAAAAAGTTTTCCGAACAAATCTTGTGTGCTTTTGAAGTAGAACCCGAATCTGCTGTTAAAAATATATCAAATATAATATAAAAATATCCGTTCTTATCAAATATTTTAATGTTGTTACCTACTACACCTACCGGAAGTGGGGATGGTGAATGAAATTTAATGCTAACAGATGTCCTCCTTGAGGATATTCAACTTTTTATTCAGCAAATGTTTCTATACAATGTGTATTTTTCCAGATATTCATCATTCCATGTTGACCCTGTATGAGATGTACCTATAGACGGTTACAGGCACGGTTTGTTGTCTACATTTAGAGCTCAAAATATTTTTCCGATTTTTTTTATCGTATTTGGAAAAGTTCTAGGGGGCGTCAAATGAAAAGTGGATTTTTGTCCATATTAAGGATCACCCTAATGTATATAGTGTTTAGAATACAGCAACTAACTTGGAGTACTTTCAAATATAGAAAACTCACTTTGGAACACCCTGTATGCGATTGCATTTAATAAGGTATAATGAAATATATTAATAATAATAATAATAATAATAATATTTACCTCTACACTTAACCCAATCATTTTTCTTATTAAATTTTTTTGGATTTTGTTTTTCCGATTCTGTACATTTGTAATTTATTATACCATTGGAAGTTGTTAGTTCTAGGTTTATTATCACAAGTAAGTGGCTTAATATTCGCGTGGCTCTAGTAACATCAGCCAATGCTCTGATATAATAATCGTTGAAACAGTAAACATATTTATTTGATTTCCAATAGATATATCTTCAGTTGTATAAATAATACAGTAAAGTAAAACATGAAAATGGGGTCGTGCTTGCAAAAGGTTGGGTCGTGCTGAATTTATTATGTGTTATTAAGACCTAAACCTAAATATTAAAAAACCAGATTTGCAATTTCAACGTGCTGTGTGACAGCGGTGTACCAAAAAAACATGCATTTTGAACTTTTTTTGTTTATCTTCAATATTTAGTGAAAAAGGTCTGACCTTTATAGTCACACATACTTTGAAAGTAGACTAAATTTGTCAATTAACGACCACGGCAAAAATCTTTTTTTTGTAAATTATCTTCTAAAATACGTATTCCACGCCAAGTATTATATGTAACGAAATTGTAATTAATTTAATCAGCTTTCATTTTAGACCAGACTGGTATTTGTAGGCGCAGTTGGTTATCTCAAAAACGGCGGATAACGAAAAACAGTAATAAGTGGGTTTTGGGGAAGCATGCAAATAAATTGTTCTGACACCTTTTTATGGTTTTATTTATCAAACAGTTAAAATTTATTTATTTTTGTTATTTGTAAAAAGTTTTCACTTTCATAAACCATCTGTCAACTTTGACATTTTAAATGGTGAAAAGTGCGCCGTCGAGTCATAAATCTGAACGCAGCCAGCAAAAGCGGTTTAACAAGACTCTTGCATCAATAGGCTTTTCATTTACACATGGTGGCAGAGGTGATTTATTTGTTCAAAACCACACTCTATAAAGTCTAATTAGTCTACAGCTTGACAAATTTAAAACCATACAGGGTGTCCCACCGGGAACGCCATCGATAGATTATAGGAAAACTGTGCATGGGAAAAATTTGAAAATTTGATAGTATACTAACAACGACGGGGGTAGTTCCGTTAAAATATTTTCAAGATGGTGCACGGTTATACCGGAAGTAGGTGTCAACTTGCTTATTTTAAATGGAACACCCTATATATTATTCTATTTTGGATTTTGCACAAAATTCTAGACACATTTTGTGTATAATGTCCTATACCTTAGTCTAACTGTTTTGAACTTATTTTAAATTTTAAGTCAAAAATGACGTTTTCAGGCCTAAACAAAATTATAAAATTTTCCTATACTAATGCCTTTATTATTTAATTGAAATGGGTTTCCTTGTAGCAGGGGACCTATTTTAGTGGGCTATGTCAATATTTTGATAACAAATTAATACAGGGTGATCAAAAAAAGGATTAAAATTAAATTCAAAAACACGTCAAAAGTCATTTTTTTAAATGCAAGCACCATGTTTTTATAATTTTATCTTATTTAGCATCAAAAATAAGGTTGACTTTGTACAAGGTTATCTATTCAAAAAATTCATGGTTTTCGAAATATTGGCAATTTAACTTTTTTTTGTTGCACAAATGTATTGTATTTCTTTTAGTATGAATGGTTATTCCTAGTTGGCCATGATGGCGTTAGAAAACAATCATCTGTCAAGGATATGTCAAACTGTTAAAAATTTCAATAATCATGCCGGGACGCTTAAATTATACAAACGAAGATTACTTAAATTTATTTATTATTTATGGACAATGTAATAAAGTTATATCAAGAACATGTGTTACATTTGCAGCAAGATACCCGCAAAACAGAAACCATCACCAAAAGCTCTTAAACGAATAATGGAAAACTTCAAAATCTTTGGACCCGTTAATTCAAATGTACAGACAAATAACCTAATTGTTTCATTTACAAGAAGGAACAATTAATTAGAGGCCAAAGTTTAAAAAATTATTTTATTAAATGTTCAAATTGATGTCCTTGAACTTCTAGAAATTTTTCGCATCTGAGTAGCAAATTTTCATGGGTCGCCTTCCTTATTGCTTCACGTGTTAAATTTTGAAACTCAGTCCTAACTCCTGCATGCAGTCTTCTTTGGTGGTTAACGGGGTGTTATAAACTCGATTTTTAATTGTACCCCAAATAAAATTGAGCACTGAGATATCTGGGGACCGTGGTGGCCAAAGGAAAGGTCCATTGTTTGCTATCCATTGATCATAAAAGGCGCCTTGTAAAATTGTTGATTAATGGGGAGGTGCGCCGTCATGTTGATAGAATAGATGTCTACGATCAGCCAAAGGTAAATTATCTAAATAATTGTTTTGAAAATTGTGCAGGATGTTCAGATAGCCTTCACCTATTTAATAAGTTAATAAATCAAATATTTTAAATGATTTAAAAAATAGGTTAACTTACCTTTTAAATTTTCTTGATAAAATGTAATGTCACGATGCCATCGTTTCTTACTGCAGCATAAACATTAAATTGCCAAGATTCTTGAAAATTTCGCTCTCTAATAACGTGGACATTTGATTCACTCCAATAATGGGAATTTGCCGATTAAAAATGCCGTTTTTGTAAATTTGGCTGTCTGTCCAAATGATGTTATCAAGAAAAATTCGTTTTCTTGGGACCAGGTTAAAATAAATTCCTGAAATCCAATCTCCTTAAAAAAATCAGTCTCTTTCAGATGGTGAACCATGGAAAATACATACAGATGAAATTTATGTTTGCGTAATATTCTTTGAACTGACGATTTACTTAATCCAGATTCCAAAGAAGCTTGTCTTACAGACATTGTTGGATGTGCAGCAAAATATCCCAAAACAGCGATTTCAACATTTTCATTATTAACGACAGGTTATTTTTCTGTAGTACATTTGATTTAACGGATCCAAAGTTTTGAAGTTTTCTAATATTCGTTTAAGAGCTTTTGTTTGTAACACATGTTCTTGATATAACTTTATTACATTGTCCATAAATAATAAATAAATTTAAGTAATCTTCGTTTGTATAATTTAAGCGTCCCGGCATGATTATTGAAATTTTTAACAGTTTGACATATCCTTGACAGATGATTGTTTTCTAACGCCATCATGGCCAACTAGAAATAACCATTCATACTAAAAGAAATACAATAGCATTTGTGCAACAAAAAAAGTTAAATTGCCAATATTTCGAAAACCATGAATTTTTGAATAGATAACCTTGTACAAAGTCAACCTTATTTTTGATGCTAAATAAGATAAAATTATAAAAACAAGGTGCTTGCATTTAAAAAAAATGACTTTTGACGTGTTTTTGAATTTAATTTTAATCCTTTTTTTTGATCACCCTGTATTAATTTGTTATCAAAATATTGACATAGTCCACTAAAATAGGTCACCTGCTACAAGGAAACCCATTTCAATTAAATAATAAAAGGCATTAGTATAGGAAAATTTTATAATTTTGTTTAGGCCTGAAAACGTCATTTTGACATAAAATTAAAAATAAGTTCAAAACAGTTAGACTTAGGTATAGAAGATTATACACAAAATGTGTCTAGAATTTTGTGCAAAATCCAAAATGGAATAATATATAGGGTGTTCTATTTAAAATAAGCAGAATTGACACCTACTTCCGGTATAACCGGAAGTGTCACCATCTTGAAAATATTTTAACGGAACTGCCCCGTCGATGTTAGTATACTACCAAATTTTAAAATTTTTCCTATCTACAGTTTTCCTATAATCTATCGATGGCGTTCCCGGTGGGACACCCTGTATATCGATATCGATTGATATGCGAAGTGACAAAAATCTGACACGTGCTGACGAGCTCATTTCTATTTCTCGTCATTGGAAACTGCATCTCGGGATAGTACAATCTGTGTAACCCGTAGTTCTATAATCAATGGTGAAAAGATTTTTCCGTCGACCTCATTATAAAATTGAGTTTTACGTACTCCCTGCATAATCATAAGTAACACTTTTTAAATGTAATACTTTTCGTCCGCAAACACTTTTCGTCCGCAAACACTTTTCGTCCGCAAACATCTGTCAATGTCAATTATAATTTTATGTCAAATTAAATAAAGTCGAAGTAACCAGTATGAAAACCCATTTTAAGAAAGGATGAATTTAGTGACTACATAGGATATTACAGTACTTTAGGTACATACTGAAACATTTTAGATACTGCAGAATATTGTTTGTTTACTTCCATTTATAACCTCAATTTCTCAATCCCACACAACTTTGAACAAAAACAATTTGTTGTTCAAATTACAAGTAAATGATTTTAAGTGCTTTGAAATGATATTAATAAATTGTTTATAGTTTCTACAATGTGCGAAGCATATAGAAGAGCCTGGTTGTAATCTCACAATACTCGATACATTGTTTTCAATATGTAACACTTTAACTTCTTTAAAGTTATTCATTTATAAGGTAAGACAGAATTCATACGACTTGAGATTGCTTTAGACAATTTTATTAGGTAACAGTTTGATACAGAAGCGGAGTTCCGATACAAAATTTTCACGATCATAAAATACAAAACTTACAGTAGAAGTGAGTTAATTATGGGTACCTTTCTATTACTGTATTTGATTGATGTAAATAAGTAATAATGCTAATGGAAAACACAAGAACAGTAATTACTTGTGAAAAATCATTTGAATATTGATTCTGTCGCAGGAAAAACAAAATAGAATCATATAAGCCATCAACATTACTGGGTTCAAGATTTATTCGTACACAAAAACAAGGTGAATTTCACAGTTTTCAATAAGCTGAAAGAAGATTATTACATTTTTGAAACATTTTCGGGTGAATCAAAAAACTACGTTTGCATACTTTCTTACGGTCAGGCAATATTTTTATTGAATATAAAATGATTATAAGTCTGACCACGGTACAAACTCAGTCTTATAACTATTATATGTCCAATTAGTAAGAATCGACTTTAATGTGTTTAATAGGAGAAACTTCATTACATCTTTGATCATAAACAATTAAAGAAATGCATTAATTTTGAGGGTAGGCTTTCAACTATAACTACATTTTTAAATATACTTCAAAATAACACTACCTAAATGTAATTTTTATTATTTTAATAAATTATAAAAAAGTACATGTTTTACCTATTACCTATCATAATCAAGTGCTCTTATAAAAATTATGTGATTGTTGTAAACAAATGCTTTATCGGTACAATATTCGAACGTGGAAAGCTTTTATTTCCTTGTAATAAATTTTGACACAAATGTTACAATACTGAACGGTGAAGTGAATATTAGGTACAGTAAAATCAGAACAAACGTAAAATTTTTGTTTAAAATTACTAAACATTTTGTTTTCAGTAAACGGTAATCAATAGAAAATTAATTAATTTAAGGTCAACGGAAAAATTAATATGTACCTCGGAAAAAAGTGCTTTTTTAATAACCTCGCCTGTTTGCTTGCCTCGGCTAACGCCTCGGCCAGCAAATTCAGTCTCGTCATAAAAGTGCACTTTTTGTCCTTGGTACATAAATAACTATTTGTTCGAAACACAACATCTTGCAAAACTATGTTATCGCAGACGGACACTAGAGTCAGGTTATTATAGTTCATTGCAACGAAATCGTAAAAATGGGACACGTTGTCATGTTTTATGATTATTGTTTATTTTGCTTTTATTACTTATTGTATTTAGTGACGAGTGTGAATTATTCAAAATATATGCCGACAACTATAATCGACTTTTTTAAATTGGATATTGCGATATTTTTGCAAAAATCCATCTGATAATCGCATAGTTTTGATAATTTTTTGTCACACCATGTATTTTAAGCATTAAAAAATGATTTTTATGCTACAGGAACAAATTCGAGAAAATTGAAAGAATAATCTGTTTGTGTGAACGCAAAAATACGCCTCGTACCAATCGTCGATTTTATGCATCCGGTTGTACTTTTAGTAAGCAACTGCTGCGCGTATTTGAAGCTATCTCTTACAAACGAGTTATACACGTTTCTCTCTTGATATATAAATAACTATTTTCACGGAAATTTTTAATGCAGTGGGCTTTTGTATCGACCTGGCTTCCGATAATGACAGTTTTTGTTTTTGATTTAAAAAAACGTTTTCGGTCCTCCATCTATAATCACTGATTTTGCATCACTCAAAAGCGGCCGACACAAACATTGAAAAAAACATATTTTGTTTTAAATAATGCCAAAATAACACCCTGTTGACGGCTGCCAAATGGCATTACCACAAAATTTACTTTGGAAACAGTAGTCTATTGTGAGTTCGTCAACGCTAATCAACAATGGCGGGACTATTGAATGACAGCGAAAATCAGCGTTTCGTGGATAGAATTCGAGCAAATACATATGGTAAAAGCTATGGAGGCTGGTGCTGCATTTATTAATCGAAATTGGATTGCTTTTACAGAAACTCAGGCGTTCTAAAAGTTGGGTGACTGATAATTGGAAAAAGGTTATGAAAACTATCATGCCACTTTTTCAATATTACTTACAATATTATCCTAGCAAAAGGTTAATTGTAACCCCAGTATATGTATTTGAAAATTGAGTTTCAACAAATTTGACCATTTGTCTGCCGCAGCCACTGTGAAGGAACTTAAATTACAGTTTCGAGATCAAATGTTACTACTGTGCTGCATTGTAAAGGCGCTGTTGCTTTGAGCTGGATGAAGCGGGAAATTTAAATTTATATTATTTGTACTCGAAACAGGAATGTATGTTAGTTGCTTGGAGATTAAGTTTATTAATCTGACATTTAATTCTAGTAAAAATTATTAAAAGAGCTTGTCATAAAGTAATATAATTAGTCCCTATAGTGTACGATCAAGCTACTACAAATGTCGTTGCCATATATTACTTAATTGATAGAACAAAAGCGAAATATCTTCTAGTAGATCGTCAAATGTACCAAATGTATTCTGAAATAAATGGACAAAGGTCATTTCTTTGTTTGATGATTGACATCTTTTAAAAGGTATACGCAACAATTTTTTAACAAAAAAAATTATAAAAACCAAAATGGTAAAAAATGTATTGCAAAATGGGAGCACATTGTTAATGCTCATAAAATTGATTTACTATTTCGGACGATTCAGAATAACTAAGAAATTAACTGACTTCCACCCTATATCCTTAGAAACTAAAAAAAAAAGTGTCATGCTGCTCACAGGTATTCAGCAACCAAGTGGCATCTGGCATTACAAGAATAAGCCTTGATAGTAAATAAACATTATTATTTTCATGTAATTTTATTTTTATTTATTGTAGGATCTAAAAGTTCAGATAGTTTAGTGACGATGTCGGAAGACAGACATTGGGAATTTACTTACATTTTTCGAAGGATTTGTTTGACGGTGTCAATGGAAGCAGCGGTACACCCATTCGTGGAAAGGTACTACGATGTTCTGCTACTAAATCATCACCACATTTGCAATTTTGAAATGATGCATTAGATTTTTGAATATATTGCATCTTGCGGGTAAAGAAACCCGACAAGGTCACTGATACATGATTAATATATTGTCGACAAAAATTTTTAAAATCTAAGAAAACTAAGAAGTATAACGTATATTATATTAGCATATATCCTACTTTTAATGCATATAAATAAGTAGTTTAGTGGTTTTTTAATCTTTTTATTAGAAATGATGTACTAATTTAATTTTGTTTGTTGTTCTAGCACAATTCGAATTATTATATTTTTATGTGCAATACATTCAATATAAATTATAAACAAAATTTTGTATCGGTTTTTTGATTTTGATAAATTATACCCAATCTACTTTCAGAAATATAATAATTAACAACAATGTGGGTTTTTTGGTACAAAAAAAATTATAATTCCCGCGTTTCTAGAATAGTTTAGTGCTACAATGTAGAGGTCACACAACTCCATTACCACTGTAATGCAGTATAGTTTCCTTTCTCCCCGAAGGGGTTATTTTGCGGCTAACCTTGGCTTGCAAACCATCCTCGCATTCTGCAAAAAAGGTCAGTTTCTGACCTAGTGATACGAATAACTGTTGTTTACAGTCTTCAAAAAAAGTACTGATGCTTTTTTCGAAAAACAAAAAACAATTTTATATTCCTTAGTGAAGTATTGTTCCTGCATTGATAAAAATGTATTGTTTCAAGTTAAGAACTGTTAAGTTCATTAATGAGTTTAGTAAAGTGTTTATATTTAGAATGTAGTTGCAAGCAAACCCAAAGTATATAACAGATAAAACATACAAAAGTTAAAAAGTTCAAACATGTATCATTCGCAGTTTATTTCATTTCAGTCATAATAATTTACTATTTCGATCATTTCAAACTTCGCACTAAAAATGTCTACAATATTTTTAAAAAAACCACACGCGCGTGTGTGTACACGTTGAAAACAAAATTTGAAGTCAATACAACAGAGTAAAAATAATCTAATCCCGTTTTAAAGATCAGCGCACCTGTTTGAAAAATCAATTTCAACTTTGCATTTAATTTTACAAGTGACTGGTTACAACTACTTCTTTGACGAACATAAAAGTCATTTTCCTTTTGTAAACTTTTAGAAACCCAAAACTTTTGAATAACAATCTGCATTACTAAAAGTTATTTTGCAAAAGTTTGAACGGATATAATTACTATTTAAATTCAAACGTTCAATTGTAATACTTAATAACATAAAAATTTTAATAATTTCACAAAATATGCAAGAAGAAAAAAAAACTGAATTAAAATAAAACGCCAAAAGGATTAAATAGACAAATTTAGTGAGTACTTATTAGAATGATAACAATTAACTGTTCAAAAATTTAAAAAATGCATGCATATTATTTATTTGATTGAATGTATCTGTGAAGTTGAAAAATGTTATAAGTAGTATTTTCATAATTGGAAACAAAAAAATTTAACATAATTTTTTTACCGTTTAAAACTGTATTAAAATTGTACAGGATTGGGCTGACATATTTTCGCAATCACCCCTTTCTCTGGTAGTTTTTGGAGCAAAACCGATGTCAAGTTTTAAGTACGCCCCTGTTGAATTCTATCAAAAATAAATAAATAAAGTGTAGTACGCGGACCTTTGTCATTGCCATTAAAAAGTAGATTTTTTCAAAATCAGTTATACATTCTCAGTTGCTACAATTTAAAATCTTTATTTTATTATTTCATGGAACACCTGTAAACTTTGACATTTGAATGAAAACATATATCCTTAATTTTTTTTCCGAAGTCGTCACTACAGTACAAAAAAATCTGCAGTAAAGTAAATAAAATCGGCACTAAAGTAATTCTCGCTGGTAGAATCGTGCATGCGCGGTGGAAACATTTGACGTAAAAAAGAAAACAGATTTTGTTCAAATTTTGGGATTTCGGAAAAAATATAATATAACTCGGCACTAAAGTTCTTTTTCATGACTCACTTGTTTTATTTGCCTCTGTGATTGCCTCTGCAACTAAAACACATTCGTCATGAAAATCAAACTTTAGTGCTTTGATACATAAATAACTATACTAAGTGACATAGAAAGAAGAACACCCAGTAATAATGAATATTTTGTAATTTTTTTTGGGAATATATTTGTTTATATTAAGATAAAAACGATCAGTTTTTCAGCCATATTGCCCTAGCGGTTGTTTTGTTAACCTCATTAAAAACACTTACGATTAAGTAGCCCTAAAACAATGAATTAAGCATTTGTAAGTACAGTTGTCATTTAAGCGATTTAAATTGCATTTCAAAGAGCTTCTTGAATTCAATCACAATGCCTCCAGTGCGAAGACGCCATAATTTTCGGCAATTAAGTGAGTTTGATAGGGGTAGAATTGTGGGATTGCGTGAGGCTGGTTTGTCTATGAGAGATATAGCCGCTAGAACGCAACGGAGTTTAAACACTGTGGCAGTTTGTGTTCGGGCATGGAACCAAGAGGGCCGTACACGAAGAGCGAGAGGTACAGGACGTCGTCGAAGAACCACAGAACGCGAAGATCGCCGTCTTAGACTATTGGCTTTACGGGACCGCACACGGGCGATTGCGGACCAGTGGTTTGAAGAACATGGAAGACCGATTGGGATGCGAACCGTTTATAGACGGATAAGAACCTTTGGGCTCTTTTCATACCGTCCCCTTTTGTGCTACCACTGACTCCAGAGCATCGACGTTATCGTCTAGCGTGGTGTAGAGAACGGGCAAATTGGGACCAAGAATGGAATTCAATTGTCTTTAGTGATGAATCCAGATTCTGTTTGGGTATGCATGACGGTCGTGCAAGGGTGAGAAGACGGCGCGGTGAAAGACAAGATCCCCAATTTTCTGTGAATAGGCATGTGCACCACACAGTTGGAGTTATGGTATGGGGAGCTATTGCTATTGGAAGTAGGTCACCTTTGGTCTTCATTAGAGGTAACATGACCGCTGCGCGCTACATCCAGGAGGTCGTAGACCCCATATTGTACCTTATGTTCAGACCATCCCCAACAGCACATTCCAACAAGACAACGCACGACCTCATGTTGCTAAGGTTTCTTTGGCTCATTTTGAGGCCAATCAAATTGCTTTGTTGCCTTGGCCACCAAGATCTCCCGATCTTTCGCCCATCGAGCACGTCTGGGATATTATGGGAAGAAGATTACTCAATTTACCTCACCCTGCACAAACTCTAGCGGCTTTGCAGCATCAGTTACAGATAGCATGGGATGAGATACCTCAAGAAGAAATCGATCACCTCATTAGAAGTATGCCCAGACGTGTTAATGAGTGCACAAACATCGTGGTGGAGCAACACATTATTAAGTTTTTGAAGAAGTTAACAGTTTAATTTTTATCAAATTGTGATCGTTTACTAATCTAATTCGTATACACTAGTATACCAAAATTGTTCAAATAAATTCATTATTACTGGGTGTTCTTCTTTCTATGTCACTTAATATATTAATCTACGTGAAAAATTATGGTGACTTTATGTATACAAATTTTACTCAAGAAATGATACTTTTTGAGATATCAAATTTTAAATATTTGATTGGATCAATAACGGCCTTCAGATTTTTTTTATGTTTTAGGTTAATACTTGAAATATCAAAATCAAATTTTATTCACACTTGTAGTAACAATCTTAACTGTACATAATTTAAAAGTTGACATCGGTTGTACAGGGAAAAAAATTGTCAAACCTTGTAATCGAAAATGATGAATAACTTAATAAAATCAAATAACACCTTGTATGTTTTTTGCCAGCTCGATGTAGAATTAAATTCTCTACAATTCTGTTATACATATTTGAGTACCAAAAATCCACTGTTAGTAGCTTATAAGCTTATGTGTTAATGGCAAAACACCTTCTCCCACAATCGAATTGGGTACTTTAATGATTGTGCCAGTTAAATAGTCGTCTTCTGGTAAATTATTCAGTGCTTCTCACAAACTACTATCCCGAAAAACCCCACATTATTAATCTTTCCATTTATGTCCACGTCAACATAAATAAATTTATAATTTGCATCTACTAATGCCAATAGAAGAATACTGTGTGCTCCTTTATAGCTGTAATTAAATGACCCCCACTAGAAGGAGCTTTAAAATGTATGTGCTTACCATCTAAACTGCCAATGCACATTGGAAAAATGTTTCAAATACCTTTGCAATGTTTTTCCATTTTGAGTCCTTGCTGGCATATTAATAAAAATTCAAATATTATATATTGTCACATATTGTACTAAAACCTACACATGAAATTGAGTTAATTTTATCCTCCAAAATTATAGTTACAGACTTATACCTTAATACAGATTCCTTAAAGTGGAGGGAAGAAATTGAGTCACTATCATTGATTCAATGTGCCGACGTTTGTTCATCCGTTCGTACTATAGTGTGTCTTATTAATATATATTTATTTATTTAGTTTATAAATCTTTTATTTTGTGACCGCTGTTAATCTTAGTGATTAATTTATTGTACAATTTTGTTGGTTTTTAATTATTATGTTAGGTGTGACTGTCGCGCTCTAAATTTCAAGAAGCCCTGAAGAAGCCCCATAGGTCGAGCAAAACGTCGGCACATTGAATCAAGGGTAGTGACTCAATTCGTTCTCTCCACTTTAAGGAATCTGTATTAAGATATAAGTTTGTACCTACACATGAACATTAATCAATTTCTTACTTTAATGTACTGAAGGCATCAGGGTTTCTAAAATGCTCTCAGAAACGTTTGGTACAATTAAACTGATAGTACTTTTATGGATTTTCATAGTAAACATTAGATCCCGGTAAACATTTCTGATACTAAATATTCTAGGGCAATTGAAGGTCTCAGTGTAATGAATAATGCAATAATATTTTCAGTTAAAATTAAAAATTAATAAACCCACCTTTTTCAGCTGATATACTTTGACAAAAGTGTGTATACGGTTTTGTTATTTTATCTTCTATAGACGATAATTGTTTTTAAATAAAATTTTGAATGCTGACACGTTTATTAGGAATTCTTCTTGTATTTCACATTTCCAGTTTATTCAGATATTTTTGTTCTACTTTTGATGATCAATTTTATAATTTCGAGTTTCACGTCCAATATTTGAATTTTGGTAGACAGACATCAAAGCAAAGTTGTTGAGAATTGAATTCTACATCGATCTAGGGAAAAATATACAAAGTATTCCATTTGATTTTATCAAGTTATTCATCATTTTCAATTACAGAGTTTAACATTTTTTTTCATACTCTGTATAACCAATGTCAACTTTTTAAACCATGGACAGTTAAGGTCGTTACTATGAATAAAATTTGAGCTTGGTACTTAAAATAATAACCTGCACTATCTGAAAACCGATATTGACCCAAGAAAATATTTAAAAATCCATATTTCAAAAAGTATCAAAAACAAGAATATTTTAATAAATTAAATGAAGTTTTATATTTTGTAGTATAAACATCATGGCAAATCTCCAAACAAAATCATCGTATCAGTTTTAAAAGTCGGCAATTTATTTATTTATTTCTTCGTATGGTACATTTGAACATTGTATTGTGATGTAAGTGTTATGTATGGTGCCTCAGAAGATCAGTATAAACCTGTATATTGTGGCGACGAAACCGTGTGCAATAGTGGATTGATTCGCCATGGTAAACTGTTTGCTTCAAGGTTTAGAAAAATCACTAAAACCTAAACATACAAACTCTTACCCACCTTAGTATTCATATGTAATAATATTAATTAAGTGTGTAAACATTATAGAAGGTAAATAAGAACATAAAATATAACAGCACATCCATTGAATGACGACATATAATCGACCAGTCCAAGCGCCAGTCACGACAATGAGAAAAAATAGTAGGTTAAAGAAATAGCAAAAAAATAATGGAAAACAGATAATCAGGACAAGAATACAAAATATTGCTGAACTTCAGATGTCCTTCAGTATCCTAAGTCATAATATAGCTTTATCCGTTAAATTATGAATGTTTGGAAATCCTCCTTTAATTAAAACTTCGTTAATTCGAAAGACTTCAATCGAATTTCTATATTCAACCCTACGTAAAGGGATATTACTTGTCCAGCTTCATAGCATGTGCAAATATCACCAGTTCCTTCAAGTACTAAGACTAATTTATAAGGATTACGATAATTACCAGTAAAAAAATCTGAGCAATTGTTGCTTCTGCTAATAAGGGTGAAGTCTGGGTTTATTTCAATATATCTTAGTTTACGATAGATTATGTTTTGAAGATTTCTTAATTTTAGAAGATTGGTTGTGATGAACATTTGTGGGATGTATCTAATTTAGCATTATCATCATTGTTGAACTTTATGGTTTCATAGATGCTTCATAGCAACAAGAATACCACTCAAAGAGCACGTTCTCACTGTTTAGTAGTGACTTAATAAACAAGAACATTTTATACTGCTGATGGCTTATCAAAAAAAAAAATAAATTATTCTCATTTTAACCACAAAAATTGCAAATAAATGGAAATGGCAACATATATGTTTACAGTATGTAGAAAGCGATACTTTCATCAGTGAATGAAAAACTGACAAAAACTAAATGAGCTATACTAGAACTTAAAAATTAAATTGTGTCATTTATAACAGTACTTCATTAAGTATCTTTAATAAAATATTTTGTGATCATTCCGTAACATGTGTGTGGAAAGAATTATTTTTGCAGGAGAAAAGTAAAAAAAAGAAACAATGCATTATAACAAAAAATACGAGTAAAAGTTGTAGGTAATGTAATTTACAACAGCTTATGTTTCTAGTGTTTTGTATAATTAATAGTTTTGAAGGTGTTATCAAATGGGTCCGTGACAACTCGGTGTAGACACCTTACCGTCGGCGGTTTTGCTATCGATCATCTCGTCGTCAGAACAACTTTCTGTTAGGACAGCTATCCAATGAGACAACTCATATAAATTTTGTTTCCAAACACTAATTTGGAATATTTCTAGCTCTCTCTGTAACTGATCATCAATTCAATCATTTAAAGAATAATACAATCAACAGTGGGAAATGTTTATTTTGTAATCATTTACATTATACGCATTACATGTCGTAATTGTGAGATAAACCTCTTAGGAAATTTTCAATGTATAGGTTCGGAATATTTTTCATTAGCCTTCCAGTGCAGTTATCGGCGTCTCTATATTTTCATAATTTGAAGGAGGTTGATGACCTGCTACAAGGTGCTTTAAAATAGTTCTCGAAAAAGTGAAAAGAAAAGAAAATTGTTAGGGAAAAATATTCAAAATATAAGTTGTAAATTTACAATAACCTTTTCTACATAATTTTTTTTTGTGTAACTAAGATTTTTGACGATATTGACTAATATTTCGTTTGAAGAGAAAATGTGTGAAATGTATGTTTGAAAATATTCTAAAAATTGAAAAATGTTTGTAGCTTAAATGCCCTTTTGGCGTAAAGTTCTTAACTACCAACGGTTTTGTGTTCCTTAAACTTTTGTAAAAAAAAAAAAAAAGAAAAAAGATTGAAAGAAAAAGAGAGGAGAGAAAAAAAAAAAGAAAGAAAAAAAAAAAAAAAAAAAAAGGAAAAGAAAAAAAAAAGAAAAAAAAGCGAAAAAAACATATAAATATGAAGAAGTAGAAAAGTTTACCTATTTAGGAACAATTTTTACAAGAGCACCGACAGTAAATCAGATAAAACAAAGGCAAGAATAATGGCTGGAAACAAGTGCATGTTTGCACTAAATGAATTGTTGTAAACTCGTTACTATTAATTTTCTTTTGGTTATGTTGAACCTTTTAGAGGAGTTTAAGGGGCTTTCAAGCAAACACCATAACACTAATCCAGTCGAAACGTTGTTGATTGAATTCATACTTATAGTGTTTACCAGAAAGCCCCCTTACACTCCTCTAGAAGGTTCAACAAAACAGAGTCGAGCAAGTTAAAGATGCGAATCTATAAAACCATAATAAGACCGATAGTGTTACACGGGAGTGAAGTATTATAAAAACAAATCAACACAGGTTAGAAGTGTGGGAGAGTAGATAGTTAAGAAAAATCCTCGGAAGAAAGAAAGTAGAAAACACGTTGGAAAGGCAAACAAATCAAAACATCGGGGTGCTGTATGCTGAGCCGGACCTAGTGGGGAAATAAAAGCTGAGAGAATGGAATGTTTAGGTCATGTGATGAGAATGTCGGAAGAATGTTTTCCAAAAAGTTCTCGAAAGCGAATTAGGAGGGACTAGAAAAAGAGGGAGACCAAGGTCAACATACATTAACGAAGTTGAAGGCGACTTAAAAAATTGAAAGTTACAAGATGGAGAGAAAAAACAAGTCAGATACAGGATCGTACACCAAACCAATGTAGTGCTACATAATATAATGTACATACTAACTTCATTCGTCATAAAAAAGTAAAAAAAGGGTATCCGATTTTAGGTTTGGAAACCGCCGCATAACATCCCGCCTTATATTTAGGATGTAAAGTAAAAACCTTTTTAAGCAGTTTTTCTCCCGGCCAGTTTTCTAACCGAACAGTTGTCTTGACGGCCAGTTGTTGCCAGTTTAAGCTGCAATTTTTAAATTTTCCAACACTTTATGAGACAATCATTTATAGAAACCCTGTAGAAGGTACAATTGTGATAGGTAACTGAAGTCGGATTATTCGACGCTTTTTAAACAAATGACACCGATGTACCTGTACTTTGATTATTTTCATTTGTACTTCTTAAATTGTTGACCAAGTTGATGTGGTGTTTAGGGTCTAATTGAAGATAGGGCGGTCACTGATTGTGCACTAGAATGACCAGCCAATTTTATAAGTGGCTGCTCACCAACTCCCTTTTTTGCTAGTGTAGAGACGGTAGCCGAACAATGGAGAATGATTACAAATTTTTAGTTTCCCTGTTTCAAGTCCAATCTTTTCAGCTTAAGCTTTTGTCCATTTAGACATTATATTGATTCCTAAAGGCATGTTTTTGAATCAGACGCCTTTTGTCAAGTTTGAATGAATTGTCAAAAATAGTCGATCAGATTTTATATTTGGACGTGTTCTATCCTTCCTGCGAAGTTTCCCATGTTGTCCATTTCCTCCTTCAAGAAGGCTCCACGTAAGCTCGAATGCACAAATATGGAAATATTTCTTTTGCTGCCCGTCCGGATTATTTTTATTCCAAGCACTGGCTATTTTGTGGATGTCTTCTAATGTTAAAGCTTTTAACTTTCCTTTCGTTTGTTTGAGTTTTCTTGAAGTACTTTTTGTTTGGAATCACGTGCATCACGTGCTTTTAAATAAGTAAAATGTGTGTCTAACGACATCTCGTGTAATATGGACACGTATAAATAGTATAAAACTAAGACATGCTAACAGTTAACTGTAACGACTGTGAGTGTTAAAGTGCATTATCGTTATCAAAGCGATAACTTTAAATGCTTAAAACACGTGTGCCGATAAAGCCAAGTATTTTTTTGTACAGTAGCACACACGCAACGAAAGAACACCTGATGCAGCATTTCGCTCTTCTTATGAGCTCATCAGAGGTGTATACTTAAATGCGGTATACAACTGTACAAAGAAGGCGGTTGGTCTTTAAACTCTCGTGGAGCAATGAACATAAGTAAAATGTGTGTCTAACGACATCTCGTGTAATATGGACACGTATGAATAGTATACAGTTATATACCGCACTTAAGTATACCCCTCTGATGAGCTCATAATAAGAGCGAAATGCTGCATCAGGTGTTCTTTTGTTGCGTGTGTGCTACTGTACAAAAAAAAAATACTTGGCTTTATCGACACACGTCTTTTAAGCATTTAAAGTTGCTTTTTTAAAATTTATGTCTTGAACGAGTTTCGCTTCTTTATTCCAAATAGTCTTAATACACGTTTTTTTATAATCATCACCGATTCTCTTCTTCATGTTAAACACCCAGTTAGTTAAAATCTCGAAAATTGTATTTTAGTCCAGTGCATTTAGGAAATTTGTTTATTGGTGACCCACCATTTTTGTATACATTTTTGATTCAAAAAGGTTTTCCTCGGTGAGTTTAACCCTAAGTTTGCGCACCCCTAAAACCAACCCTTCTTGGCCATCTTGGATTTGGTGTTTTTTTTTAAATTTTCATATCTCGCGTTCTAATTATCGGACAGTCATAAACTTAGTGTCTTTGGATTTGTTTCAAGTTATATTTTCAAAAATGTTTTATGACAAAAAATTGTGCGTTTAACGGAAAAAAGTTATTGCTCTTCAAAGTCGACAGAACGACGTAAAAAAAAGGTTTTTTCCTTTTCGCCTCCTATCTTTTTCCAAACCACCTGACGTTTTTTTTGCAAAAAACTTAATTAAAGATAAAGTAAGTTCAAGCATTTACAAAAAAAAAATATCCCGATAAAACCATTTCTCGCCCGTCAATACACGCGCAAAGTTGCTAAGTTCCACGCGGGCCTTCGAAACAACCTGAATAGAGCTCGCGCTCCGCGCTGCATTTTGTCGTAATACAACTTGTCACCCGTGCATTTATTAAAATAAACGATTGTTATGCATATTACGTTGTTTAAATATGCCTATTTGTTCTACACAAATTTTGTTAGAGTGGATTTTTATTTAAATAATGAACATTTCGATGGGTTTAATGCTGACTTTATTCTTTCCAATTATTAGTCAATTACACTATTGCTATTTGTTACTAATTTATTTGTACAGTAAGAAATCTTTTTTTTTTGACGCAGAACCATATTTGACGGGTTTTACCTTTATTAACATATTTCTTCCAAACTCGATTCCGCACCACCCTTGAGGTTGAGTTCACGGCGCGATTTTTTTCATGTGGTTTCCCTGATAGGCCTACTCTACAGTTTTGATTTTTTCACCCTGTCCGCCATCTTGGATTTGGCGTTTTTCTTGGAACTTTCATATCATGCGTTCTAATTATTACTTTGAATTCGTTTTGAGTTACATTTTTAACAATGTTATATGATAAAAATTGTGTGTTTAACGGGAAAAAGTTATTGTTCTTTAAAGTCGACAGAACGACTTAAAAAAAGTGTTTTTTAATTTTTGGCTCCTATCCACTTGAGACTTTTTCGTGACAGAACTTTATTAAAGATAAAGTAATTTACAAACAAAATTATCCCAATACGACCATTTCTTGCCGTTAATCCACGCGCAAAGTTGCTAAGTCCGCGCGGGCCTTCGAAACGCGCTGAATAGCGCTCGCGCTGCATTTCGTCGGGATACGACTTGTCCCCCGTTTATTTATTAAAATAAACAATTGTTATGTTGAAATATGCCCATGTGTTCAATAAAAATTTTGTTGGAGTGGTTTTTTATTTAAAAAACTTGGGTTTAATGATGACTTTATTCTTTCCAAATATTATTCAATTATACTATTGTTATTTGTTACTAATTTATTGGTACAGTAAGAAATTACTTTTTTTGACGCAGAACCGTAATTAATACTTTGACGGGTTTTACCTTTATACAGAAATATACCTAGATTATAACGCTTTATAACAGTTTGTTTGCTAAACAAAAACCGACACCCAACATCTTTTATCTAAATTAGTGTCGGAAGACACAATTCATTTGAATCTTATGCCGAATTCTAAATTTTTTATTGCTTGCTTATAGTAAAGTATATTAGTAATTTTATGGTGAAAATTAGATTTGCTTATGTAAAAGGTAGGTATTGAATATTGGATTTGTCACTTGTTAAAAAAGAGAAGCGAAAGAATATAAAACATTTCTAAAATACCGAACATACAAAATATATCTTTGACATCTGAATAATATAAAGCAAACGGCGTAACGAGTTAAAAGCAACGGCGTTACTTCTCTCTCATTTTCCACCGACGCAATTGTCATTTTTTTCGTTAAAATTTTTGTCAAGCTTAAAATGCTTGAACCCACGCGTCTCCCAGTGAACCGATAAAAGCTTCTTCACAGTCGTTACTTTCTTTCGTAGTAAGATTTTATGTCCCTTATTAGTCCATGCCAACGTTTTGGATGGGCTTATAATTATTATAAACTATGTATTTTTGTTATTCACTTTGATTAAATTACTAGATTATTAAAACTCAAAACAAAAAGCACTTGTTTACATAACAGATATGCAAAAAATCATAAAATTAACATTTAATGAAATTTACTTTTTAGTAACAGCAAAAATTACATTTACTTATCTTTGGGTTTTTTGACCTAGTTTGCTTTTCCGAAATTAACAATTCTGTTGTTATGAATAACTTAATTTTTTGTAACACGTTTACATTGCATTAGGGCATCTACATTATAAAATATCACGTTCTTTCCAGAACACGACGTGTTCGTAATCTGTTACGACATATCATAAGGAAAATGAACATATACGCACACATTTTTGTATTTTAGATGAGTACAGTACGGCTCATACTTGTAATAGCCTGTTCAAATAAAATACCAACGCTTAGTGAAGGTTTTCAACGTAACGCTAAATGTATATTTATGTTAAAAATATAATTCCAGAAATCGAATATTTCACTTATTTCATCTATGGCAAAGTTGGTTGTTTTCAAAATAATAATTGGAAGATACGTGACTCGACTATAAATTAAAAGGAACATATCGATATTGATTTAGTTACGCAAACGAAGGTAGATACAATCGCACATTTTTGCCTTCTTTTATATAACACAAAATAATTTTGAAGTTTCTACTTAGATTGCCTGTTTTTTTTTCTAAATACATATTCGTGAACATACTTAAAAATATTCACCATTATATTGTGAATCTAAATCGATAAACTCTGTTACCTATACATTTTTCAGTTCGTTTGGGATTGAGAGAAAAAAGTTTTGAGAGTAAAGTTTTATGTAATTCAATATTTCATAGAATTAGTAATTATTTCATCAGTATGATGTCAATGATGCATGTTCTATCGACGAATTTTTTTTATTATACAATAGCAGTCTAAGTTAATTAAGTCGTCTATTACTTGAAAATCTATCACATAGAATATAATTATCAATTTTTTGGAATATTTTTTATAAATATATTAACTTATTTAAAAAAATAATTTGAAAAAAAAAAGCCTTACCAAAAATAAAAAACATGTCGAAATGAGAACAGCTTTAGACAACGTTTCGGTCGCGTTCGAAATAGACTTCATCACTTTGAAAGTAAAAAAAAAACAAAAAATAAAAACAACTAAAGTTCCGAAAGCTTCAGTTCAATCTGCCAGATGTCGAGCCAACTTGATCACTAAAATGGGAATATTTGTTGAAACCGTTTTCTGAATGCCTCACCTTTTCTAATTTTCGCAAATTTTCAACAGTTTCCATTTTTTGCTTTTGACGCTTACGAGCATGTATTGATATCTAGTTAGCCTAGACCAGTTCCTTGTATAAACAAAATATTGCGTTACCATAGCAACGAACAATAACTTATTAGAAGTGTCAGTGTAAAGTTTGACGTCAAAAAAGTAAACCAGAGTCACGCAATAAATTAAATGAAAAAAGATGTCCACCGAAATTGTGAAAATCGAAAAATTGGAGTATCGAGCCATCATCAAGTACCTGTATTTAAAAGGGTTAAGAGGTAAGCAGATTTACGAAGATATGCTTAATACCCTTGGTGATCAATGTCCTTCGTATGCGACCGTCAAAATTGGAATGCAAGCTTCAAAAGAGGTAAATTTTCCATTGAAGATGATGACCGATCGGGAAGGCCAGTTTCTGTGTCAGTCCCCGAAAATATCGATGCAGTTCATGACATGATTTTATCAGACCGTCGAATTGGGCTAAAACGGATATCTGAAGCACTGAATATTTCATACGAACGCGTTCATCATATGGTTCACGTCAATTTGGACATGAGAAAAATTGCTGCAAAATGGATCCCCAAATGTTTGAATGTTGACCAAAAGCGTGCAAGGGTAGAAGCATCGCGTTCGATCTGTGCTCGATTTGAAAACGATGTAGACTTCTTAAACCGAATTGTTACTATGGATGAGACTTGGGTACATTTCTACGATCCAGAAACAAAGCAACAATCGATGGAATGGCGACACTCTGGTTCTCCAAGACCTAAGAAGTTTCGTGTCCAAAAATCTGCTGGAAAAGTTCTTGCTTCAGTTTTTGGGATTGCCATGGAGTAATCATGATTGATTTTTGGATAAGGGTAGAACAATAACTGGAGATTACTATTCGACATTACTGACCACTCTACGGGAAAATATTAAAGAGAAAAGACGCGGAAAGCTATCCAAAGGTGTTTTGTTTTTGGACAACGCCCCTGCACACAAATCTCATGTTGCCATGCAAAAAATTCGTGATTTAGGGTTTGAATTACTAGAACACCCCCTTATTCACCCGATTTGGCTCCGTCCGACTATCACCTCTTTCCTCAACTGAAAAAAGTTTAAAAGGTCGTACATTTTCTTCCAACAAGGAGGTAATAGAAGCTGTGGAGGTCTGGTTTGCAGAACAAGAAGAAAAATTGTTTTTGAAAGGTCTAGAGACGTTGAAGGTTCGCTGTAATAAATGTATCCAATTAAGAGGAGAATATGTTGAGTAATAAAATATTTTGACATTGAAATTTTGTTTGGTTCTATAGTAGGCTAAGAATTTTTCAATATATTCTCGTATGTCTTACCCCTTCGAAAAGTGATTTGCACCAGCTCCTTCGTAGATAATCTGAATAAGTAAAATTTGGCAAAATGTTTAACGATAGGTATGTACCTATAACTCTTTATGGATGGACTGAAAATTTACTTCAATTGTTTACTAGCGACCAACTTCTACTAACTGTTGAATAAATTTGAACCGAAACTTGACAAATATATTGAAATGTAAGCACAAAAAAATAAACATAATACTTTTATACCGACACCTACGGGAACTGATGAAAAACAAGTTGACGTGTTAGATGACACCGACAAAGAGAGTAAATATCGATACTACTTAATTAAAATTTGTTGTGAATTTCTGTAAAAATAAAATATTTTTTTTTATTGGTAAAGTGCACTTGTTTATAATAAAAATAATTCAGTCAATAGCGATCAAACAACGCTTTTACCTTGCAAAGGCGTGGCAGAAATGATTTTAATGAAAAATAAAAGTTTTCTGAAAATTATAAGGTTAATGCTTGACTGAGAGCGACTAGGAAGATGAAGGAGTAATAAGAATAATAATGCAGATTCTGAAAAAGGAAAATTGGGCAGAATAGACAGATTTCACGCTACTTAATTTAGTAACGCTAAATGTTATCCCTTATACTGCACCTGCGCAGTAACATAAAATTAACGTGAAACAAAAATTCTGTAATTTTACCTTTACACTGCGGCTGCGCAGTAACATAAAATAAACGGAAAACATTAATAACCGATAACGTATTTCCTTAATAGAGAGATTTTACGCCACTTAATTTAGTAACGTGAAATGTTATCCCTTATACTGCTGCTGCGCAGTAACATAAAATTAACGGGAAACAATGACAGAAAGATTTTACTGTTATTTTGCGGCTGCGCAGTAACGTAAGAATTAACGGAAAACGTTAATAACCAATAACGTATTCCCTTATTATGGTGGCATTAACGTTACGCTAATAAGCGTGAATACGATTGTGTGATTTTGATAAGATTAATATTTTCCGTTAATTTTATGTTACGGCGCAGTCGCAGTATAAGGGATAACGTTTAACGTTAATAAATTAAGAGTCGGTTTATAAAAAGTCGAATTAAATTTAATGCAATTATTTCAATAGTTAATTCAACATCTTATTGGTGAATCTTTCAAATTCAACCAATGAAATGCCAAATTAACAATTTAATTGCAATCAAATTTAATTTGACTTTTTATAACCCGATACCTAGTGGCGTAAAATTCTTAATAAACAATGACATTTACGTTACCGTAATAAGAGAGTACGAATGTGTAATTTAGATACGATTTTATGCTTTCCGGTAATACTATGTTACTGCGCAGACGCAGTACAAGAGATAACGTTTAGCGTTTCTAAATTAAGTGGCGTAAAATCTCTCTAATAAACGAAACGATAATCAATACGTTAAATTCAATCAATCCTGTCCATAAAAAAGATAAATAGAAGCGTATTATTAGACATAAATGAGGGAATACTCCAACTTGTGATGATATGGAAATGAGTTAAATGTCAATTGCAAAATTATTAACTTTATATAATAACAGTAATCAGAAAAATGTATAGAATTTATTCTTCTACAAATTTGTATCAGATATTGTTCGTAATATTAACCGTTGTATTAAAACAACAATTATTTGCAATTTTAATTCTATGATGGCGGATCGCGCCAATCTCCCTCAAGTTCAAAAACTTGTATTTTCCATGTATGTTAGTATACAAAAGAATAAGTAAGGACGTAGGGCCAAACTAAATGTCAAAATCTTTTCCTTTTTTGATTTTTCTATTGTCTCCGTGACATACATTTTTCACGTCTTATGGAAATCCTTAAAAAAACTAATCGGTTATTATCAGATGCTTTAGAGATATATACACCACCATAAATTCAGATATTAATCATAATCAGATGAATTTAAGAAATCGGTTCAAAACATTCTTAATAAATTATTTCGCAAACAGACTTAATTTCATCATCAAAAGGACAGTTCAGGTTTAGGTTATAATGTAGGTTTTTTCGGCCGGTGTTGGTAGTTGCAATTTTCATTCAGTATCACCGAGCAATCGCGTTGTAGAGCCTAGTGAATAAAACTACCCAGATTTCCCGTTTAATAAAAGTCACTTTATTATATTATTACCCAAAATTATTAAATTAAAAATTTAAGAAGTCACTGAATCTTCGCGCTTTTGTATGTGGGGAATTTCGGGCGCTATTTCAAATTCACAAATTTGAACTTTGGGCATAATCGCCACATACTAACATTCCCCTCTTCCAGCGACGCAGTAGCGCTCGTAATGTTATGCGAGTCGTATATTCGTCTGATTACGCGATTGGCTCTAGATGCGTTGTTTCCTTGTGTCGTAATTGTTGAAGGTCTTAATTCATCTTCCATGTATAACATGAAGCACGGTTTAAGTCGATTGTTACGCAAATCTACGAAAAATCCATGATGATTTAAAAAATCCGCGCCGATAATAGGACGCGTTACGTGTGCAACGTAAAATTTCATTTATATGGGCGACGAAGTCCGAAGTTCAAGCATAATAATTTGGTCCCGAAGGAAATCCGATGTTGGGAGACACTTACTTGCTTTTGCTGGCACCACTGATACTTCGGTACCGGTGTCGATTAAAAATCGCATTCCTGTTATCGGTTATAAGAAGCGGCTGCTGGAAGATCCGTCATTGAGCGCCTCATCCAGTGTCGGTTTTCTTAGTTTTCCTGTTTCGCAAGGAACGAACAGGGTTGAGTGCATCTATTAGCACAATTTCCAAATCGACGATGGTAGAAACAAACACCTGGTGATGCGGATTTAGAACGGGAACGGTAACATAATTTTCTTCTTTTTCGATTGCGTGCTTTTGCTTTTCATTTGCTCGAGAGCTCTTTGGCCTTCCGTTTAAGAGCTAAGATAGATGCATGGATTGGTGGTGTATTCTTCTGCGCCATCGTGTCTACTTGCGCGGATGCATTAGGAAGCAAGAGTGTGGGAATCGCTGTTGTAATGGCAGCAACAATTGAACACCCACCGTCGTTAATTCGTTTAATTTTGCCCGCAATATCCGCCATCTTTTCTAAATGCAAATCGTCGCTTGCTGGTAAAATTTGCTGCACCGTTGACAGTAGCCTCTGGGACCAAACTGTACTCAATACACTTTCATTTAAACTGGTTCCAGTGTGCATTTTTAACTCCTACAAAAACTGCGAGGGCGTTTTATCACCTAGTTCTAAGTCTGTGAGCACTTTGCGTAACTGTTCTTTCGAGTCTGTAAAACGTACTCTTAACTTTTTCTTTAAACCCGCGTATTTGTCTTTATCAGGTGCTGACTTTAAAATATCTAACAGTTGTTGTACCACTGCACCATCTAATGCACTAATTACCATGTGATATTTGATAGCATCGGCCTTAGTTGCGTAAGTATAAAATTGAGCTTACATTTGTACGAACCACAATTGCGGATTTACCTGCTAAAAGGGTGGTAACTTTACTTGCTTTATTGCAGTTACCTTTTTTGCACTGTGCTATACATCATCGTTAGTTGCATTTTCACCTTCCGCATCGTTTTTCATCATGGCAGCCGGACAGCGTGGAAGTCAGTATGAACTCACTAAGCACTACTTCACTTTTGTTCACGTCGGTGTCACCAATATGTAAATGTTGGTAATGTGGCAATTTTATTCAGTATCACCGAGCTATCGCGTTATAGAGCCTAGTGAATGAAACTATCAGATTTCCGTTTAATAAAAATTACTTTATAATATTATCACCCAAAATTATTAAATTAAAAATGTAAGAAGTAGGTATTGTAATAACTGATACAGTTTAACTATTGATAATAAGAATGATTATTTCACAAGGTTTAAATTATTGTCATTGCGCTGCGATCATGGAAACTTCGCGCTCTTCGTATGTGGGGATTTCGGCCGCTATTTCATATTCACAAATTTGAACTTTGAGCACAATCGCCACATCTTCTTTGTTACGATACGTTGAAGTCACCTTCTTGATTTAGCAAGATAAATTTTTCAACCATATCAACAAACAACTTCCATCTATAAGAAACACATGTATAGGTTGCTTACCATTCCAATATGTATTGGAATCTAGAGACTACAACATGGCGTATCAGAAAGAAGATACATATCCATGCCATACATGCCACTTCCTCATCGCCTAGTACAAACAGAAAACCAGTTCTAATGAAGACGTTAATGTATAGAGCTATAAAGAAACAGGTGGTATACGATAAGCAATGCGACAACAAAAATAGAACTACCAATGGAATTCGGTTGCTTTCCTTACATCTTTACAGTCGGTCTAGGACAGTTCGGCGCGATCATTTTGGTGCAGTCCAGTTGGGTACGGCCATTTCAGTGTCGGGACGTTTTGGTTGCAACCCAGTTCAGTGCAAAGAATTGAGAGAAACTGCGGTTGTGTGTTTTGAAGAAACATATGTCATACTCTTATTTTTTTAACTAAAATATAAATCATCATCAACATTTGTAAAGAATAAGAATCGTTTTTCGTCGTCTTTGATTCTTATTTATTTATTTTGTAAAATAAATGTGAATTGCATACAATTTTCTTGAAGAAAAATATTTTACAATCTAAAAGAGCTTAAATATCAATTGCAGACTTAAAAAACACTTCCTTTATAGTGAAGATATAAATACTAATAGTTACCAGTTTAAGATACATGGAGGTTGGTGATACATATATATCTAATACTTTGTGAGTGAGCATTGCTGATTTCGACTTCCCTCTGCGACTTTTCTCAAAACTGCCGCTTTTACGAGCACGCAGGTCCAAAATATTTCGATTTCCCGACCTATTGTTTGTTGACAAATTATATAACTTCATATATTCCGGAAGCAAAACCATTTGAAAAACAATGATACGGTAGTATTATTTTTATCTACAAAAAACTTACATGTGTACAAGCTCTTTTTTTCTCTAAAATAATTTAAAGAGCCAATAATTTTAAAACATTAAAGAAATTTAACATGGAAACTCCTAAGGTGCGCAAACCAATTCAAGCTCTCTATAAGTGGCGGCATAGTTTGTTTTGCGACTGGTTACCGATTATTAAATAATTAACGCCATTATGTCCGACTAAAAGATTTGATATTTTGCAAAATCCAGTCAAATAACGAGATTATGTTATTGCCGGAAAAACAGCAGTTTTGAGAAAAGTCGGGAGAGAAAGCATGTTGGATTTGGTAATAGGAATACATCTATAAAGATCGATTAATATTTATTCATATCAGTTGTTTTGAACATTTAATGTAATGTTAAGTACGTTTTTTCTGTTTTGTTTAGTTATTTGTTTTTAGCTGTTAAATTTTGCTTGTTACATTTTACTTACATCTTATCTTTTGTAGTTCTAAACAATCGCTTACCTTTCATTCATCACCATCAGCCACCTTCACTAAGATATAAATACTTGTTAAATGGAATTAACATTAACTTTCAACATACAATTCAGATAACTCAGAAACTATTTGAGTTGGTATGGGGACAACTCAATACTGTTCGATAGGAATTCGAAAGCCTACATGTGTGACAATTAGATAGGGTGTTCTATTTAAAATAACAAAGAGTTTATCACCTTTCAATTTGACTATAATTTAATTCAATTTTTTTCTACCCTGTATAACTTTTTAACACGTTATTGTTTTCATTTATTACCGAAAGGCACTACTACTATGATAAGGCATAAAAGATTCATACGTCACATAAAGCACTTTAGTTTAATAATCTTTTTCAAATTTAGTTGTAATTTTATAATTTTTAAACATCTCCAAAATTATTTGAGATAGGTATAGGGCAAACATCAACTTACCTTTATTTCAGCTCTTCAATCCAAATTCGTTTTAAAATACTGGGGTGTTCCATTTAAAAAATGGCAATTTTGGCATTTAACTTTTTTTGACAAACCCTGAATATTAAAAAAATATTTTTAAATCATGCCCAAAATACTTGCATAAATGTACAAAAATCGTCCGTAACCTTTTGATGCGTTCTCATTTGAAAGTACCTAAGCCGTGATTGACGACCCTGTATATATATATATGCAGTGGAAATTCATATTTTAAATAATAAAAATGGATTTGTTTGAATTGAAAAATTCGTAATGGGGGTTTCCATTGAAAAGTGAGAGTAAAATAAGATTACAAATTGATTTGGAATTCTAGAAATCGATCTGAATTTATTTAAGAAATTAATTAAAGGATTCATGCAGATAGGATATGATTTAGTTACAATAAAATGTTTGTAGGCATATAAAATAAGATAAACGTAAAATAGGTGATTGTTTAAAACTTGCTTTTGTTCGATGAAATAATGTTGGGACAGTTCGTAATAATTTATGTAGAGTCGTGTCTATATCTAAAGGCACCAGAGAAACGTAATAAAAAATTATCAACACGTGTGTGAGATAAAAGTTCTGCGAATAACAAAGAATAACATCCACCGATGTTGAAGATGTTTACATTGCTGCATAGAGGATGAAATGGTCCGATAATGTAACTTTTGACCCCCATTGCCATTTAAAATTTTCAAGTTGCCCCCTGTTGCGTCGCCACTGTTGGAGATAGAAAGGGTTGATTTATACCAAAGATGGGAATTTAAAAATAAAATTGACCTGTCCGAGGAAAATTGCATAAAAATAAAAAAATTTAATGAATGTATATTAAATGTATTCCATATTTATATGTTAGAACTAAGTAAGGCGAGCTATGTAACTATGAATGGCAATAAATTTTACATTTACATTTAACTTTTCCGTGGGACGAACGGAATATTCATAATTTCATTTTTATTTATTTATCAGCTTTTTCATAACCCCTTAGTTGTAGGTATGTGTCCTTTATAGTCCACGTTGCAAAGCACATTACTTATCAATTGTCTCTTTTTTTTTCGTACTACTAGGATATCTCCTGTTTGTCTTCGTCCTATTCAGTTTCTGTTGTTGTCGATTGTATATTGTTTTCCTATCGTTTCTTTGAACTTCCTACTGGTGTTCGGCTGTATGGATTAGAGTTTTCAGATATATATGCTAATTGATCAGGTCAGTGACTATATATTCTAGACTTTTAACCGTTTTAATTGGCGACCAATACTGATAGATGTCGTGGGACCAATAGGAGTCGCATTGCCACTCGCATCGCCACTTACAGTGGCGTAACCATAAAGCATTTAATAAACATTGAAATTTATTAAAAAAATCATTTTAATTCGTTTATTAGTGTGTTTAATTATTGAAATATATAACAAAGATTCCGTAAACATGCACCCAACATCTATCGGTATTGGTCCCCAATTAAAGCGGTTGAAAGTCTACGATATATAGTCACTGATCAGGTCTTATCCTATCTAATCATTTTTTTTTGGTTTTCACCCTTTATTGATATCTTGTACTTCACACTGCTACCTTTGTCTCTTTCACTTTGCTTTCTGTGTTCATGTATTTGTTCCTCCATATAGTTGTCTTAAACAGCTCTCACTCTTGTCGCTTCGTTCGTTTGTTTTAATACTTCTTTTTTCAATTTTATCTTTTGTAGTATTGTCTTTCATAAATCACATTTGATTTGTTCTTCTTTATATTTGTCAGATTTTTTTACTGTTAGTTTAGTACTCCATACTTACATTTGTTTAAATGTGCAAAACCGTCACTCGTTTCCAGCTTTCTCTTATTTTCTATGTTTCTTTTCTCCGCGCGTTAATTACTAAAATTACTTAAGTTAATTTAACCATCCATTTGTCTATTTTTCTAATATGTTTCAATTATCTTTCATATTGCAATTCAATAATTAATTAATTAATTTTTGTAACATTCCTTAATAATTAACGAGATATTGAAGTCACGAAACTTCAAGAACATCTTCTACTATTAACCACATACGAGGATATATTGAAAAATTCTTAGCCTACTATAGAACCAAATCAAATTTCAATGTCAAAATATTTTATTACTCAACATATTCTCCTCTTGATTGGATACATTTATCACAGCTAACCTGCAACGTCTATAGACCTTTAAAAAAAAATGTTTCTTCTTGCTCTGCAAACCAGACCTCCACAGCTTCTATTACCTCCTTGTTGGAAGAAAATGTACGACCTTTTAAACTTTTTTCAGTTGAGGAAAGAGGTGATAGTCGGACGGAGCCAAATCGGGTGAATAAGGGGGAGTTCTAGTAATTCAAACCCTAAATCACGAATTTTTGCATGGCAACATGAGATTTGTGTGCAGGGGCGTTGTCCTGCAAAAACAAAACACCTTTGGATAGCTTTCCGCGTCTTTTCTCTTTAATATTTTCCCGTAGAGTGGTCAGTAATGTCGAATAGTAATCTCCAGTTATTGTTCTACCCTTATCCAAAAATCAATCATGATTACTCCATGGCAATCCCAAAAACTGAAGCAAGAACTTTTCCAGCAGATTTTGGACACGAAACTTCTTAGGTCTTGGAGAACCAGAGTGTCGCCATTCCATCAATTGTTGCTTTGTTTCTGGATCGTAGAAATGTACCCAAGTCTCATCCATAGTAACAATTCGGTTTAAGAAATCTACATCGTTTTCAAACCGAGCACAGATCGAACGCGATGCTTCTACCCTTGCACGCTTTTGTTCAACATTCAAACATTTGGGGATCCATTTTGCAGCAATTTTCTCATGTCCAAATTGACGTGAACCATATGATGAACGCGTTCGTATGAAATATTCAGTGCTTCAGATATTCGTTTTAGCCCAATTCGACGGTCTGATAAAATCATGTCATGAACTGCATCGACATTTTTTGACAATTTCGGTGGACATCTTTTTTCATTTAATTTATTGCGTGACTCTGGTTTACTTTTTTGACGTCAAACTTTACACTGACACTTCTAATAAGTTATTGTTCGTTGCTATGGTAACGCAATATTTTGTTTATGTAAGGAACTGGTCTAGGCTAACTAGATATCAATACATCCTCGTATAAATAAACATGTGTTTTTCTAGTACGCACTTGTACAGGGTTAATTACCACCAACGGGACGGAGATTTATAGCAAAACAGTAAAAGTTTTACAAGTTTTGTCATTTTAGTAGCTTGCAATTTGATAAATTTTACATTTTAAAATTATTTTGAAATATACAGTATGTCCCAAAAAAGTGTGGCGCATCAAAGTTATATTTTTTCTTATGGAACACCCTGTATCTTATTGTGTTTTTTGATTGTCCGTAAAAAATAAGGTATACTTTAATAAAGATTTGTCGACTTTTCTTAAAATACGGAATATTAAAAAAAATTGAATATCTTCTAATCTCACAAATCATAACAAATTTACTCTTACGGTTAACTAGTTTGATATTAGAAAATGTATTCCATGATCAAACATTAAACATCTCTTTACAGGGTGTTTAGAATTTACAGGTTAATAATTAGATCATTCAATATGTAATATGAGCTTTATTTTAAATGGAACACCCTGTATTTTATTATTTCATAATATTAAAAAAGTCCTCTTTTTGACATTTACTTTGATTATGAAAAGTGCCACATCTGTCACGGAAAACCCTAGTACAAGTAGTACATGTTTTTTAAATAATTTATGGATCAGTCAAACGAGTGTGAGAAGAATGGTTAAGAAAAACCACTACCATCTGTATCACAATCGACTACATCAGCATTTGACAGAAAAAGATTTTAATAACCGTTTAAATTTTAGTTTAGGACTTTAGATAATTATTAGTAGACTGTAATGTCACAAAATGACATTAACTGATTAGATTACGTATGTATTTTTGTTTCAAATCTCGCTACCATTAATTAAAAGAAAATTGTAAATTGCGCAAAAACTGTGACACTTAGGCATAGGATACCCTTATACAATTCGAAAAAGGTCTATTTTGTTAACGTTATAAATTAATAAAATACAGGAAGTTCCATTTAAAATAAAGCTCATATTACATATTGAATGATCTAATAATTAACCTGAACATTCTGAACACCCTGTAAAGAGATGTTTAATATTTAATCAATGAATACATTCATCTAATAACCAACTATTTAGACGTAAGAGTAAATTTGTTATGATTAGTTGGGTTAGAAGATATTGAATTTTTTGATACTCCATATTTTAAGAAAAGTTGACGTAACTCAGAAAGCTTTGTCTTTAGGTATAGGAAACCTTTATAAAAAATATACCTTATTGTTTACAGTGCAATCAAAAAACGCAATAAAATACAGGGTATTCCATAAAAAAATATAACTTTGATGCACCACACATTTTTGGGACATACTTTAGAGTATTTTTTTTAACCCTAATATTAATTTTAATACATCAATAAATCTACAAAGTTTTTAAATCAAAACAAATAATAGGCTGTAGAGAATCATATATTAAACCAAAATAAATCATTGCCACATGTTAAAAAAAATAAAATTTAAGTTTTTCGAAAAATGGTCAATTTACGTTGACAAAAATAATGTTCCTAATACCTGATAGGGTATCCGATATTAAGATAACGGTATAAAACTAGCCATCCAGGCAGAAATCACAAATGTATGTGTCTTCTTTGTCTATATTGGCACAGTCAGCATAAGCCCACCTGAAACATTTTAAGCACTGAATCTATTGTTCACCCGAGGTATCTTCAGAGAAGAGTCCAGAACAAAACATACATTCTGCTTCTTCTTGTCCAATGTCACAGTCAATGTCAGAATCATCATCTAAAATTAGTACTTCATCTTCTTCAGATGAACTAAAAGATTCGTCATTATTAAAACTAGTCTTTCTAACCTTCGTAGTCATTGTCTTTTTAGCAATAGATTTTCCTTTCTTTTTATTTGTTTGTTTAGAAGGATTACTTTTGTCTGTTTTCAATTTCGGAATTCCCTTTGAAGTATTTTTCTTTCTCTTCTGTTCTGACAAACTTCTTTCTAAGGCATCTTTATATGGAGTACTTGTTATCACGTCAGCAGATCCTTTTCTGGACTTTCTTTCTTTATCACTAGACTTATAAAATAAAGTGGTCTGCAAAGGGCTAATATCTTGGGGCCGCACTCTTGGATCTCTGGAATTGGAAATGTTTGTAGGAGTCACATGCCTTGGAGGAGTAACACCCCTTGGAGGAGTCACATGCCTTGGAGAAGTCACTTGCTTTTGTTCTTCAGCATCGGGTAGATTTGTAGCTGGAATTTGGTCACCTTCCGCTTGATGGTGAATAGCAAAGTCGTGGTCTCGAAAAATGTGCTTATTAAATGGAAAGATACCGCTCTTTCAAAAACCATTTATAGCGATTTCAGCTGTAGCACATCTTACATACGCTCTTCCAAGCAATTCGCAAACTTGATAGCTGGTGACCACTCTTCCAGGGTTGTTTCTCAGCCAATTTTCAATCTCCTGTGAGTAATAGGTTTTAAGAGGACCCATGAATGCATACAATAACCACATGGTTCTGTCGCACCAAGTTTATCGTGTCAAGGTTTTGCGTATGGGAGTAGTGACCGTCCAAGATTAATAAAACAGGATCAGCTTCACTTGGTTTAGCGTGGCTAATAAAATGTTGTAACCAATTGGTAAAAATGTGGCTCTGAATCCAGCCAGACACATGGCAGGCAGCAATTGTCCCTGGTGGAGCGTCATTGAGTAATTCTGCCTTCATGTTTTTCGGGGAAATATGACCATTGGAGGCACATAACCACCAGCCGCATTCATACAGGTAACCACCGTCACTAGTGATCCTCTTTCTGCAGAGGTAATTGCCCCTACTTGCTTTTTTACCTTTTAAAGTGATTATCCTGGTATGCTTGGATTGTACAGACGTTATACCTGTTTCATCTATGTTGTATATTCGACAGGGATTGAATTTTACCTTCTCCATCGCAGGTTCCAAAATTTTAAAAAAGAGATTTACATTTTCTTCTGTGAATCCCTTGATTCGGGCAGTTGATAAACCCTGTGGTCTCCTAAACGTTAGTTCAGGGTGCCTTTTAAAACGAACGCAACCATTTGTAACCTGCTCTTTCCTGATTCTTTGAAAACCTATGTTTTAAATTGTTCCGAATGGCTAATTGAAAGGCTAATCTTCGAATATCAGAAGCTCGCAATCCGTAAAATCTTTTATCCATTTCTAGACAATAATCAACCAAATCCGCTTCAATTTCTTTAGGCAACACTGGTGGACGTCCTAGATTGGTTTGAATAAGCTCTTCAGGTGACTTTATTTTGTTTTTACGTAGTCTTCCAACGTGCTCTTGGGTACTTTAAAAGTTCTTGAAGCTAGCAAGTATCCCATTTCTTTATTTTTAACCGCAGTAACAGCTGCAAGCATGGATTTACTATCCCACGTCTTTCGTTTTTGTTTGGGTTTCAATGACATTTTATTTCTAAATTAAGAAAAAGTGTAAGATAGAAAATTAAATGAGCAGGTGTAGCACAAGGATTATAGCATAAATCTTTCTTTTGTCGACGAAAACATAAAAATTTAGTTATTAATAAGGCCTTAGCTACGTAGAGATTACATAGACAGATAAGAAATATTTTGTCCTAATATCGGATATCTGATATTAAGACAACGTGACCATCCGATATTAGGCAAATTGTCTCCTGTTGAACGTCAAAGTCATGGAACAAAGAAAACTGTAATAATCCATTGTTCGCATGCACTGAATTGAAGTAGACATATTATAGACTAACTTAAGCTACAGAGACAAATTTAAAAACTTACCTGAATGTGACAGTTCGGTATAAGTGACTCTAGAGCCATCTATGTTTATCAGATACACTAAAATATTATTCGGTGGCTTGGGTTAAGCCCCATGCTAAACTGTAGACAGGTTTCTTCGTAATCAGATGACAGATTTCTTTAAAACAGAACTATCCGATATTAGGCCACTATCCGACAGTAGGGCACTTTACTCTATATGTCTAACTAATTTTAAAATGGAAAGTATATCAACCTGCAAGATACTAAAACACCAAAACTTCTAAAACTTTTACTGTTTCGCTATAAATCTCCGTCCCGTTGGTGGTGATTCACCCTGTGTATATCTTAAAAGCTTTCAGAAAACATAAATTAGTCACCAGATTTATTTAAAAATATTTACAAACCATGTAAGATATTGTAAGTGTTTTAATAACATTTATTAGAACGTAACAAAAACCAAAACTAATTTTAATTAAACTCGGAAGCAGCAAAACTACAAATTCCACCGTTGACTATTAATTTCAATAATTGTACAAAACAATTAATAAAGAATTTGAAATAAAAATTGGCTTTAATTAAATATTTTTGTGGTTTTGATATGTTTATGTACACAAAGACATTTCAAAATATGAAAAATCGATTTTGTTACAATCGTTATATTAAAAGCATTCTGATAATGTTAATTTAGAAACAAGAAGACCTCTGGTACGAGAATTTGTAAATTCATAAAAATCAAGCAATGTACGTGGTTATATTTCATTTAAGAACCATGTAAAACAAAAATGCTTTACTATTTTTTCACACTAAGATTAATAAAAATTATAATTGCTACGAGTTCGTACGCTTAAAATATTTGGGAAAATGTCAAAGTCATCATAATGGGGTAGGTTAATTTGTAATGCTGCCTACGTCCATTAGTAATGTATATTTTTTTGAGGTCGTAACAGTAATAATACATTTTGTAATTGTAGTACCTTCAATATCAACATTAGAAAGGACTATTTTAAATTCGTTTTCATTTTACTAGCACTTTTTTCAGTCTGACACAAGGCTGTAATTACTATGCCCTTTGATTATGCCCAAGGGGATAAAATACTTTTTCTTTTACAATAAACATTGAAATATTGGCTTAAAGAGATATGAGATTATTTGGTTACAGATCATAACAAAATATCAGTAATTTAAATATACTACAATACTGCTTTTACAATGTGAACATATTTAATAGAAGAAATGGAATAAACGCAAACCCTTGTAAGCGAGTTTAATGAAAACAGAAGAAAATGTCAGAGTCACAAGAATTATTGAATAGACTTACCCTGTGCTAGAAAATCGTGCAAATGCGCGCATCATTTTTAGACTCAGTTCACGTTCCCTAGAGTTGAACTGTAGTGACAGATTGAGAGGATGGCCGAAAACGTATTCTATTTCATCTCCATGCATTACACCCATCCATTCGCCCCACAAAGATGTACTGGTTCTCTGAAATAATAATGATCGCATTTAGTTAAATGTGTAGGTCGATGTATATCATGTAGCCCCAAACGTATTTATTATTAATTAATAGAAAAAGAAGTGAAAGATTTTAAAAAGGTACTGTGTTACACTTAAATATTCATAGTCTAGGTTTTATGTTGCCATCATTTTTCCTCCACGAATTTAACGTTTACTTTTAATGCAAAATGAAATTTATTAATTAGATTTACTTGCACACATTTTTAAAGCTTATGTAGAACAATGTGTTTTAATTCTGCAGAATTTGAAACAATTTAACAAAATTTTTGCTGGCTGTAGATCCTCATTAATTTAAAAAAGTGTTACTTAGTTAACTATAAAATAGTAACCACGTTCAAATTAAAAATAGTACATTTTTGGAAATTTAAATCGGTTCTTTAGATATCCATACTGATAGTTAAATCCGATAGTGTATGCATTCACTATAATATAGTACAGTTCTATTAGCTTTCGCTTGATAATTAATTACAATAGCTATTTCAATAAATTAAGTTTTAACTTTTCAAAGTTAATTAGTGTTTTCGTAATGACCCTCGTTGGACTGAATGTATATGTGTTACACTTAGTGGCAGAAAACGCTCATTATGTGAAAAAATTTCACAACGCGTTGTGGTAACTGAGTAAGATAGAAAGAACACTTTGAAGAATTACTAAATGATCCACAAAAGGAAGAAGATATTGAAAATGTCGAAATAGCAAAAGAGACAGAGGAACAAGAGATAAAGGATGGAAGAACTTGAAAAGTAAAAAGATCTAAAATACGGGAAAGCGGCTAGTGCGACAGAATAACGGCGGAAATGATGAAGAGTATAGGACAAAAAGGCAGAGAAACACTACTAAGTATTTACAACAAAGTGTGGATAGATGAAGAAGTACCAAAAGATTGACGGACAGCGTTAATAGTACCAATTCACAAAAAGGAGATAAAAAAAGAGTGTATAATTATAGAGGATAATACTTAAGTATATGTGTGAAAAATTTAGAAAAATAATAGAAAAAGGATTAGAATGGTAACTGAAGGGACAATGGAAGAAGAACAAAGTGGATTCGAAGAGGAAGAAGCGCACAGGACCACATATTCACAATAAAACAAATAACAGAGAAAGCAAAAAAAGAAAAAGGATGATATATTTGGCATTTTTTGATCTAGAGAAAGCGTTTGCTGCGGTACCCAGAAACACAGTGTGGAGGATGCTAAAAGAAAGACAAGTAAGCACGAAGCTTATAAAATGATCCAAATTATTTACGAAAGTGGCTAAAACGCAATTGTGAGAGATAATAAAATATCTAAAACATTCAAAAACAAATATAATTAAGACAAGGCGGAAGCTTAAGTCCACTGCTGTTTATAATATTTATGGACGAAATAATTAAAAGTGTAAGAAAAAAGTGAATAAGATGATAATTGGGTATTTAAAATGCAAAGAGTCAAGGTATCGGAGGGAATATACGCGGATGACGTAAATTGATAGCGAAAAGTGAAAAGATTTACAAATAAATTTAAACAGTTGGAATTTAGTACTGAAAGAGAATAGAATGAAAATTAATAAATGTAAAACAAAGGTAATGACAATCGGAAGAAGAAAAGTAAACATGAAAATTGAGATTGAAGGAGAAAGAATTGAACAAGTAAATAACTTCCAATATTTAGGAGAAGTATTGGACAAATGTCAACAACCGAATTAAGAAAGCAAATGGACTGTTCTATGCATTAAAAATAATTTTCTGAGTAAGAGGAAAGTTTCCGTGGAAACGAAAACAAAATATTCAAATCGATTTTTAGACCAATATTAACGTATGGTAAACGAGTCGGGGTATTGACAGAGGAGCAGAAAAGTAAGATTCAAGCAGTCGAAATGAGGTACCTAAGAAAAATAAAAGGTATTACAAGAAGAGATAGACTAAGAAACACCGACATAAGAAAGGAACTGGAGGTAGAAAGTACAATAGAATTTATAGAGAAGAAGAAACTGTCGTGGTCGGGTCATCTTGAAAGAATAAACAAAGAAGTACCAGTAAAGCAGATATGGAAGACAAGAATAATGAAAAACAGAACAAGAGGAAAACCAAACAAAACATGGAATGGAGAAGTGGAAGAATACTAGAAGAAAAAGGAAAAACATGGAAAGAAGCAGAGGAGATGGCATGCAATAAGAAAGAATGGAAGAAATTTGTAAATTTAAATATGTAATTATATTAAATGTAATATTTATATTCTACACCAAAAGGTAAAAGGATAATCTGATTATATATACATACTATGTACCAAAAATTGATAGTTTCCGAGTTATTCAATTTTCTGAAAAAAAAAATGACAGATGAGACGGCATTTTAAAACCATATCTTTGGCATTTACTAGTCTAGGGTAATGAAAATTTGTATAACTCATCACTAAATATTCTTTTGCAGAAAGTTTAATCAGATTTCATTTTTTTCGCACAGGGTGTTTATGAAACTCACTCGATCTTCCTCAAATTCAAGTCAGTATAAGTGACTAATTTTAAATGAAACACCCCGTTGACTCATCTGAAAGCTGGAGTAATTATCTTCATATAATAATAGGTTCTCTATACCCAAGTGCAGTATTTTTCGTGTTATTCACACCTTTATGATTTTTGAAACATACGAGTTAGATCATTTTGTTCATGTGGAGAGGAGCACCCCAAGAGATAATCTTCATTCGTAAATTCCATTTATTGTGCCATTTTGATAGCTATCAATTAACTACTGACAGCTGCTTCGTAAACAGACATATGAAACGTGCAGTTAGTAGCATTTTTTCTTCCATGGCAATCTTGACTATTAATTTCCGGTAATTTTGAATACAATTAAAAAAATCCTTAGAAACCGTGTTAGGGCTACATTTCAGATATAAGCAATGTTTTACAGAATGAGATCAAATTCTATTGACTAACTCAAGGAAGAAATACAGGGTGCTCCTCTCCACATGAACAAAATGATCTACCTCGTATGTTTCAAAGCTCATAAAGGTGTGAATAACAAGAAAAATAATACACTTGGGTATTATTATATGAAAGATAATCACTCCAGATTTCAGATGAGTTAATAAAATACTGGGTGTTCCATTTAAAATTAGTGACTTATACTGACTTGAATTTGAGTGGCAACGTTAAAAATATTTTAAATCGATAGATCAGGGCCAGCTGTGCAAGTAACCAATTTTTCAGAAAAATGCTATATCTAATTTTCCGTAAACGTCTAACGAACCATCATCGTGACACACCTGTACAGAATGTCCCATTAAAAAAAAATTTTGCGTTATCCACAAGTCATGAAACACGCTGTATAATTGTAAATTATTTTAAAACATGTAGTTTAAGTACACCTAAATTTATCTAAATACACTTTTTTGATATATTTTATAATAACACATATATAGGGCTTCCTCACACGAATGCCACACCCTGTACGTTACAATAATTATATCAATTAAACAATTACTTATTTGTAATAATGTAATAGTAAACAAACAAAATAAAACAAACTCATTTCTAGACACCCTCGATTTTCCAAAATTATATTAATTAACTCTGAACGCCTTAGTTTATCCAGTTTAAAATTAATTTTTGAAACACAAAAACACACTCTCATTTAACTTGCACAATTTCAAAAAACAAGTCAATTCCATTTTTAGACACTACAGAGTCACTCAATTATATAGAGTGATTAATTAACAATAGGAAATTCGGAAACTGGAGATATTACACGTCAAATGGTGCTAATTGGCGCAAACATGCCTTATCCGAAAGTTGACATCTTCGGAAATACAAGGTGTTAAACGTCGTAATTTTAATTCGTTTTTTTGCCGTTATTCTGAAAATACCTATTTAAAAACCACCAATTTAGATTAATAACTTATCACCCTGTATCAAATTTAATTCAAAATCTAAAAGAGCAATTATTTTTACATAAATTGTGAATTCAGTTTCATATCGATCCGTTTTGGAAAAAAATGGGTTTAACCAACTGTTTTTTTTTCAAAATTTTATAACCGATAATTATTGCTGCAAGTGACTCGATACCAATATTTAGTCATTTGACAGCACAAATCTTTATTTACTTGTTTCTATGGAGAAAAAGATGATATTTTATTTATAAGACCAAGCGTACTAGTGCAAATTGACGTGTGTCGCTTTTAATTTTCGCGTATTATTAAAAAAAAATAATGGAGTTTTAATAAATTTTTCTCGAAAACGATTGTTCTTTTAGATTTTGAATTAAATTTGATGTTACACATACAGGGTGATAAGTTATTAATCTAAATGTCGGCGAAATTGGCCAATGCAATAATTGCAACACTTATTTTATTCGTCATCTAAAAAAACATAACGTCACCAAATTATATGTTTCTAACCAGATATTTTCAGCATGTAGTATCTCTTGTTTCGGATTTCTAATTGATAATGAATCACCCTGTATAAACCTAATTAGAAAATTTATTAATACAACTAACACGATCCCGTAGGATTCTATTGCACTCTTCAGATTTCTGTTTAATCGCCTTTTCGATATTCCTTTACCTCAGATCAATAATAAACTTGGCACTATTTTCAAACGTCTTGAACTACGTTTTTCGTTACAAATTATTTATAATGTGTTCAATAATTTTTAGTACAAATACAATTTAAAAAAAACATCACTAACTCTTACTAAGGATAAATTTGAGTAAATAATTAATGGTTAAAGTATAATTTTCATATTCTGATAGCATATTTCAACAATCTCGAAATTTAGTTTGTTTTTGAATCACCTACTTTATTTATGTATTTGTACAAACAATGAAAGTGAATTTTTCTCATATAATCGTTTGTATTATTCTTTTATTCTAATTTTTCAAAATCAAACTTGCTCGTGGCAACTAGTCTCTTTGCTAATACATAAAATATGTAAATCTATCTACGTTTAAAACGTATTGGTAATTCCCAAAATGTTACTTTTTTAATTCGTAAGCATCGAAAAAGTCTAATACATAATTCGAACTTTCAAAACTCTCGCTTTACGGTGGTGCACAAATTGCACTCGTAAGAAAAAAAGTGTTAACACTATCAATATGTAATATACTATAATTACAACACTATGACATAACAAACATACATAATATTAACGTAGCAGTTTGAAATACATAAATTGTTTTAATTTTATATTTTGCTTAAGAAATATTTAATTCTTATGGAGGCCATTTTTGTATGAAGTAGCAAATAAAAAATGAATTATTTTGATTATTTTTAACTAGATGCTACGAAGAACATATAATGTGTCTCTTTTCAAATAAGAAAAGTAATTGAGGTTATTTGGTTTCAGTTTGACTGACATAATAAATTAAACTACAATGAATCAACATGTTAATGTATTTTTGTACTTATTTAGACTACTTTTTTTAGCAACGAATAATATATTTCTTCTGAAGGTTGTTCTTTTAGCACTCTTAATTTTACCACAATCTCAAGAGAACTCGGAATTAGATTAATGCACCATACTTGTGTATAAATTTTTTACGTTCTTCTCCGCTTAGGCAATAAGGTGATGCATTATTTTTCCAAAATAAAATTTTCTTTTTAAATTTAACTTATTACAATTGGTCGATAATGCAAAAATTTATTTAAAACAAATTATTTATTTATTTATTAGACTTGAGGCGAAGGAGTTAATAAAAGAAAAATTGCTTAAATTTAAAGTTGTCTGCATAATTTCGAGATTAATTTTAACTTATTTTAGACAGGATTAACTAAAGGAAATCCTAATTCTACTGGTTTATAAGGGAACAGTCACTTTGTTACATGTTTTAATTGAATCTGAACGTTTTAGGATGGGTTAAACTCGTATAAAAAGAGCTAAATTAAAAATAATTCTTTTTTTAGTACATTTGGTTTACGAAAAAATACTTCATTAGTAAATACCAACAAATAATACATACTTGCGAACAATAACAATGGGCATTGTGTATTCATATTTTAATTATAAAACGGGTTCCAATTTGTGGTGGGGTTAAACTAGAAATCTGTATAAAAGGGAGTTGAATTTCTGTGGTGGCAAATAAAAGTTTGTAGGGCGTTTGTATTCTTTAAATTGAGCCAATTCGCGTTTCTCACACTACAGTAATCAGTAACAAGTTTCTAGCAGTGTTTCTAGTGATCGATAGATAAAATTTCTTTTTTTTTCTTGGTTTTTTCAAAGTTTTAATTATTTTAGTCTGCGTCTTAAGTAAAAATTTACCAATCTTTATAAATATTTTGTCATTCTTAACGTAAGACACTTAACACTTAATAAAACACTAAATTATATACGTGTGTCCTACAGAAAAGTTGACATGGGCATTTACTATGTTAAATTAAAAATTAACGTATATCTTTTTCTGACACAATTCAAACACAATATAACAATATATTATGTTGAATAGATAAAATAAAACAAATTGATGTGATAATACTGAATATTCAAAGTGTATTTTACTAAAAAACACTACAATCCTTACAAAATTTGTTTTATGAAAATGCGCTAATGTAAGTGTACCAAATAAATTTGTATTTCTAATAAAATGTTACTATATTGTGCTCAAATTGTATCAGAAAAAATAGCATTAATTTTAAATTTAACATTTAACAAAGCATACGTCAGTTTTCCGTGAGACACACGTTACACGGATAACATAAAACATTTTTTATTCATTTCAAATTGCATGACGACAATTAATATCAATGAGATCAATGCATATGTTTGGTATGCAATATATCGATAAACAAAAATCTAAATTAACTCTTGGCGAGTCGTTTCATCCAATACGCCATTAATTATTACTTAAATATTTACCACGACCAAGATTACCTCTTCAGCTTCAGTTTCTACATATTAATGTACGATTAGTTTAAACATACAAAATAAATAGTTAAATTTCGAACTAATCGAGACCGTTGCAAAAATAAATCTTTAATTGAATTTTAAACGAAACTAAAGAATAAGTAGAATCGAACCAACGTTAAGATTTTTGTCTAAATCTAATTAAAGAACATCACTCAGTAGTAATGGTATAAAAGTGTTACAAATTGGGTTACTGCTAGAATTTATCAATGTTTACTCTCAACAACGACAACACATTAAAATTTGATATAGTATGAGGTTTTTTAAAACTGAACATAGGAAATACAGTGTAACTATATACATTGATTGACATGGACTTTTTAAAATTGAAAATAGGGATGCAATTAAACATTTTGAATAGCAGTGTGTACGGTCCTGATTTATGTCAATAATTAAGTACAACTCAGTATTTCACGCCGACACGAAAAAATTAAGGAATTAATGTGGTGTATATCAGAAAAAGTTAGCAAATATTCTGAAAATATTTTAAACAATCGAAAATTTGAATTGTAAATATTTTCTAGATGTAGTGTTTATTCCATGCTAAAATGTGACTTTATGTATCAGAATGTTATCATTTTATCAAATTAAGCCCGTACATAACATTTGGTTGTATGGAAGCTGCCTAAATATTGAAGTATTTTTAATTTTAAAGGGTCCGTTCTAAAAGTGACAAAAAAGTTTTACATGCACCTTGGTCACGAAATATTTTATTGTCCTGTAGGTTATTTCGCCTCAACCACAAGCGGCCTCGGCTAGTTTTCTTCTCGAACATATTGACATAAAATCTTCTAGAAATATTGTTATTCAATTTCCTAACTAATTCGCCTTTTCTTCTATGTAGCTTCCATTTCAGCTCAAATTCTTGATGACTTCAAAAGAGAAACATGATTTTTATTTAATGTTTGTTGTTGGAAAACATCTTTGTGGCATGGTGGTCAAAAACATGCATATGTAAACTTTTAATGCCTCTCTCTAAATCCATCACTTAATTAGACGGCGATATAATTCTATCTAATTAAAGTTAAATAATATAATATTAATTCTCTTAAGTATATTTCTTGTTACTGCAATAAATAATTTAGTTTTAATTAATTTGTAAAGATCTATACCGACATGTATATTCAAGTTTTATAACACTTCAATCATGCTGAACTTTTTCGATTATTTTTAAAGTATACACGATCATCCACCCAATATTTACATTGAATTCAGATTCACATTGCGATGAAAATCCCCTACTATTATATACTTCTTGTAACATACATGTCCTCTTGTCCGCACTGTGCTCATATATATATACGAATTAATTTTTTCCTTAGACATACAACAGTTTTCTAGTTTGGTCTCGACGCCACTCTTGATAAAGACAGGTAACTGTAATTCAAACAAAACGTCTTCCTGGATTGGACCGTGTCGAAAAGGTAACCGTAGTTGCCAACGTTTCGACACCTATTGTAAGGAGCTTCATCAGGGCAAGATGAATGAAACAAGCAAATAATATTCAAGGTAGACAACTGAAAGTCAGGTAATCAACTTGTAACCAAACCAGAGTCTAGACTAAAAGTAGTCAAACTTCTTGAAATGAGTAGTGATTGTCTGTCAAATGAGAAGAATTTGTTTTATGTGCATCACAGATATAACCAGCGAAGATTGGTAACATTGGTTTCAGTCAGCACAAAAGAATCTAAAAAAAACAGATGTTAAACTACATAAAAAGTGTCCCACAACCTGGTAGGGGTGGTCACCTGTCTGAAAGAGTTACGCAGCAATGATTCATGTTTTTGTCTAAAAGAGCTACGAGAACTACTTGGTAAGCAATACTATTCTTTTTTTTCGATAGAGGAACAAGTATGTCATGATTGCCCTGATACTGGTACTATGAAAAGGATATTGTTGAAACACTACAAAAATCAGAATAAGATCTTACGCGTTGATATATCGCATTTATAACAGGATACTGATAATTACCCACCAAGTGACACACTTCTTGAGAATATAGATAGTCACATCATCCTTGAATCACTCCAGATTGTAGTCGGCGATATTATTTTGGGAAATAAGAAAGGGAGTCTTAAACCTTTTCTTTTCAAAGCACTGCCATAAATCATGCGATAGTATTTTCAGGGCGGCTAAAATCATTCCTATCACCTCTTCACTTAGCTGTTGGCTCCAGAAATTTGATAGATCTCTTAAATCATCTTGGTCTTTGTTCCTCCTATTTTGAAGTAGGCCCCTATCAAGACAGTTTGCTAAAGAGTATTGTCCCTAAAATATGACTAGGATCTTTCTTCCAATTTATGTTAATACGTTAGATGGCAGAAACAATTTCCATAGTATGGGCGAAATTCAAATTTTAACACTTTGTTTCAATGTAGACTAAAGAAGAGATTGACTGGGGGCGAGTTAAAAAAGTACAAACGTTCACTACTTTATATAAGAAGATTCTTGTTGAAGATATTTCTGTTTCACCCTTTGATTCTCAAATTTTTTTATAATTCAGAGCTTCTTTGGACGTACAAAAAAATTCGAAATAAAGATACTGCTAGTTGCATAACCATTTTGAGATGAGTAAAATTGTGAGAATTCATTCTTAAATTACCCTCCCAGTGACCGGGACACCATTTACACTGTCTTAATGTACGCTGCAATCCTGTAAAGAATCGGATAGGATGTATCACATTATTCCTCGTCTTGGTGGCTTTCAACTTCTGATGTCACATCTTGGAGCTGCTGGTTTTATAATAGATGGTAGTGGCTTACAAAATGCTTTGAGCGAATGTTACACTGATCATTCGGTGAAAAAAATAATGCAAGGGCATGCTTACTCAATTGAATTTTATTAAACAGATGCTATCATTCTTCCATGATTCTGCTCATTATCATTATGCGAAATCCGCCCACATTTACATCCAAGAAATGACAACTGATATCAAAAGTATGGAGTCTCTGTCTCAAACAGACAGACAGAACAGTGCATGATTATTGAATTTAATAAGTTCATCAAAGAAAATTACTGCACCGTTAGAGGGACTGATAAGCATTGGTCTGGCAATTTCACAGATATGACAACAAAACAGGATAAACTTTTCTTTTAAAGAATTTGGGACACTAAAGAATCGGAAGCACATTGCACTTCTATTGTAGATGGGGGAATGTTTCTCTATTGTGCTCTTCGGAATCAAGGGATGGTTTTCAAGACATTTTTAACAGCTATGTTAAATACTTGAAAGAACGTGTTCCTTGTGATGTCACTGTAGTCTTTGATCTGTATGATTGGTATCATCGTTCTATAAACACGAGCAAAAAACTTCGGCGAGTCCAATAAAATATTTCCAGATGTTGACCAAAGGAATAACAAGAAAATATACTATTCATCTAGAAGTCTCTATGAATATCCTTTTTGTCAGAAAAATTTCGTATTAATTCACGCCTTCACAGGTTGTGATATAACTTTGGCGTTTTTTATTATATTGATTGATAATGATTTAGATGCAAATGGTGATCCTGATTGATAAACCGAAATATGTTAAGATCGATGACAAAGATATAGGAATTCGTCCTAATATTTATATATTAAAATTTATCAAACATTATGTATATTTTTATAATTTTCTGTTTTTCCAATGTACTTTTGATTTTGTTCAAATAGTTGGGCCGAATGAGAACAGTAACAAACAACAACTACTTAGTGACACTCCGCAAGGTGCTCTGTGTCGCCTTTCTTATTCGAAGTCTTTATCAATGACTTGGATGACGCTGTTGAAGACCTATAGTTCTCTATCATTACCAAGTATGCCGCGACACCTAATTTATAATATTTGAGAAGAGCCTAAATGACATTGCAAATCATGCAAGTTGTGCAATATCATTAATGAACTAATGGTGTCAAAAGAACCGCCTATTACTTAATCTAAACAAAACAAAAATTCTGCATTTTCAAAAGTCTCTTAATAACCAACACGAAAATTGTCCAAACCTACAACTTCATGGAAACACTGTAGAAATCAACAAGGAGCAAATGTTTCTAGGCATAAACATAAGTAACACTCTTCAATGGCAATCACATTCAGACATGTTTGGCCGCAGTCTGGGATCGACTAGTTACGCTGTTGTATCAATTCAGTCTCAGTCAGTACCCGTTTGACATTCTATCACGCTCATGGCCAGTCTCACATCATGTATGGACTAATGTTTTGGAGTACAGATAGTTCACGGGTTTTCATTCTACAATTTAATAGTCATGTCTTTATGTACGTAATCACAAAGAGAAGTCAGCTCACTGCCATAAACTGAGCGTTCCTCGGTACAAAACAGCCCTCTATGAATGCGGACCCACTAGAGCTGTATCAAGATGTACAACAAACTACCGGAGCCGGTAATAACTATAAGATGTGCAAAAAGTTTAAATCACAATTAAAGGCTTTCTTTACAAAAAAAAAAAAAAAAAAAAAAAAAAAAAAAAAAAAAAAAAAAAAAAAAAAAAAAAAAAAAAAAAAAAGACAAAAAATATTTCGGACTTTTTACTATTGCAATAATAGCAAATCGTTCAAAATTATCTTTATCGTCCTAATCCTAAAATACTATTTTGTACAACCGGACGTGAAATTGTCCGCAACACAAGCTGAGAAATACAATTTCACGTCCTAGGACGTTAAACTAAATGTCACTTCAATTTGGAAGTTGAAAAAAGAAAAACATGAAAGTCGCCTTGTTTTTATGCACAATATTTTTTTACTTTTAATAATTACAAATTCTTGGTTGCACAAAAATGTTGTCTACACCTTAGGCGCGAAATCCTTTAACATCTTCGAGACTGTCTTACCTTGGCCGTAAAGTGGCTTCGGAGACAATTTTTCTCTCGGATGAGATAAATTTCTCGGCCTTGATATCAAGTTTTAATTCTTCGTCTATTAGGTATCCTGGGGTTTCCTTATCCAATCCTAAAGTCCACCTCCAGTATTTTTGCTGTATCCTCTCCAATTCCTCCCATTCCATCCATCCTCATATCTCCGCCACGTACATTATCACGTTTTTTACAAGTCTTCTAAACAATGCCTTTTCCAAATATCTTTTCTCTAAATCTTCATACTTGCCCCTAATATTGTGTTTCCCTTGCGTTGTAATTCTTTTATTTGATCCCTATCTTTATTATCGTATCTGATGATGTACCATAGATACCTAAATTTGTCTACTTTACCTTTTTCTCTCCCCACCACCATTTCTTTTCTTTCCCTGTTCCCTTTTTCTTCTTAAATTCTATAATTTTGTTTTTCCTACATTTACCTCTAATTTTTTCTTTCTAAATAGTTTTTACTACTCTTTATTACCTCTTTCATCCCTTCTTCCTTCTTTGCAAAAATTACGATGTGGTCCGCATATGCCGACATTAATACCTTTTTCTTTTCTGTCTTTATTCCTTGGATCTGTTCTAGTGTAGCTCATACTTCCACATCTTTTATGTATATTCAGAACAGTTTTGGGCTCAAAGGATATTCCTGCTTTAACCCTCTTCTGGTCCAATACTCTTTGCTTAATGTTGCTTTGTTTATTTTTGCCTTATATTCATTTCCCATACATCTCTCTATCCCTCATTCTATGTCTTATGTTATCCGTTTTGTGCCATATTTCCATAACATTCTTTTCTACTCTATCGAGTGTGTCTATCGTTCCTTCCTTTCCGGAATCCCATTTACTATTCCGGTAATACTTACTTCTCCTCTAATTCTTTCTCTAATCTTACTCTCAATATCTCAGTGTAAACTTTATATCCAGCATTTAATACAGTTATTTAATTCTTTACTTTTCTTTTATCTTCTCCCTTATATATAGGGCATATTATGGCTTCTTTCCATCTTTCCTAAATTCGTTCCCCTTCCATATATTTTTCTGATCACTTTCCTCATCGTCTTTCTTGAATATTTCCATTGTTCACTTTGAGTCCCACCTATGTCTTTTAATTTGCGTTTTTCGCTTTTTCTATAGTTTCTACCTCTTTTCTGGTTATTTCTCCTTTTCTTGACTGCGCCTTTTTCTCCTTTTTATTTCTCGTATTTTCCGCTCACTATGCTTTTACAGTACTTCTCCCATTTCCTTCCGTCTATTCTAGCCTTTTGCCCCCATGCTTGCCCTTCATTCCTTATTTCTTCTATTCCTTTTCCGATCAGTCTGCGGAATTCCTAATTTATCTTCTATTACATTCTTTTTCTCGTTTTTTATATACTTCTATATCTCCTCTTCCTTTTCTTCCATTTCCTGTTCTTTATTTTCCTCATTTCTTTTTGTTCTCACACTCTCCATTCCACCATTTCGCTCTTTTGCTCCTACTATCTCCTCCATTTTTTCAACTATTCTTCTTATTTCCTCTTCGACCTCTTCTGATGTTTCTTGTTTCTCCTCCTATTTTTCTTTATATTTTCTGTACTTTCTTCAGTCCACACTTTTTTTTCTCCTCACTCTTCCTTTTCTTTCTCTTCTTCGTCATCCTCTCCATCTCTTATTATGCTCATTGGCTGATAACTGATTCTTCTTCTCCTCTCCTATCATACAATTTTCTACGTCTTCCTTCTTCTTTCACGTACGATCACATAATCAATCACGCGACCGTCCTAGTTTTCTTAGAAAAATATATTCCCCTTTTCCTCGTACTTAATATTTCCGTTTGTTATTGTCCATCCTCTTTCCTCACACAATTTCAATAATTTTCTTTCTTCCCCCGTTTATTATTATTAGTAAAACTATTTGATGTTTTTAAGTTCGCTGCTGGTTTTATATAAGTATTATTAATAATTAAATTAAAAATCGAATAAAAAACAACAACTATGTCATTCCCCACAACTATAATTTATTGTAGTGACTAGTTTCGACGCTTGGCTATATGAGCGTCATCTTTAGACTATAGGAAAGTATGTTAGTAAAATGGTGATAATAAACAACGTATGAACACACAAATTTCAGCAACTAGGTCAAAAACAATAAAATAGAACGAAGATATATACGTTTCGCAACAATGCTGTTACCTTTTCAATACATTACAAAAATTAGGTTATATAAAGGTATTGTTTCCAATTACAGTCTGAAAAAGTACAAAAATTGATTAAAAATAGGTAAATGAAAGGAAAAAACTTTCTACGCACCTGTTTAACAAGATTGAAGTAATTAAACGTTTCCAAGTAAGTAAATCTTTTGGAAATATATAGGATAAATATTAAAGTATCCATTTTGGAAAATAGTTGATAAATTGTTTTATTATTATAATTTAGATTATTCATTAATTCATAAGTGAACATAATTATGTCAACTCAAAGTATAATTGAGGAGCATACATGCAAAACCCGTTAAATCCACATCTTATGTTTTTAGTTATACATAAATTTTCTGTAATTCAGTTATATTCTTTCGATCTACCAGTTTATGATCAATCAAATCCCGTTATATCCCATACAAAATAATGCTCGAAATGTTTAGTTTCAAGCAATAACCGTTAAATCCATAATTTAAGCAAAACCCGTTAAATCCTTTTGTTTGTTTGCGCCCTCGGTTTATGGGATGTTGAACTCGGTCTAACTGTAGGTTTTGTGCCAAACTAAGGTGTGTAAGCACACTTAACATGTGATTAGAACGCAGTTCGATTGACGAGTTTAATGGTGTATGGTATAGCACTTATAACAGACCTTCGCGTTGTGCAAGTTAAATTTGTTAGTTGTTTTTTTTATAGTGTTGAAATAGGTACTATGAATGACGGCAACATTAGTGTCCGTGAAGGTGAACCAGGGTAGTAGAAAGAAGCAAAAACGAGTGACGAAAAGGGATACTGAAAAGGCGGGAAGGTAAGTAAAGACAGTGGCGGATGTAACGCCTGGTTGATTAACTAACTATAGCAAAATATTAGAAGTGAGCGTTATTTTGATTATATACTGAAAATTAGGTATAAGATATCAATGTACTAACCATTTTGTTTTGCTTTTCAGATATGAGGACAGCGATTCTAATTTAGTACAATTTCGTAGACCTTGCAATCATAATGGCCCAACGTATTACTGTTTGAAGATTGTTAAAAGCGATGTTAATGCTATTCGTAAAAATTTTATGAAAGTAAAACAAAATCTGAACAAGACATAAAATTATGTCATTTCATGTCTTCAGTAACTACTCAACGTAAGAGGAGTGCAAAACCACAATCAAAAAACGTAGTTTTAGTACAAGTTTTTTTCTACCCAAGAGAGTGAGCAAAATTAAATATACAGTGTGTAAAGCATTTTTTTGGAAGTTTTAAATGTTAAACGTGATCGTGTTCAACGAGTTTCAACATTTCTGTTGCATGGAAATGTACCCAAGGAAACGCGTGGGGCGACCATACATCTCATAAAAGTCAAGTAAAAAGCAACAGTTAGAGAATTTTTGAATAGTTTAACAGCAAAGGAAAGCCATTATAACAGAAATAAATCAAAACGCATATATCTAAGTACAGAGTTAAATATCCCAAAATTACACAAGATATATCAAGATCAAACAGATGCGGAGAATCAAGTTTCTTTTGCAATGTTCAGAAGGGTTTTTGTCAATGAATTCAATATAGGTTTTTCAAGTCCGCAACAGATTGTTGTGTACTGCAGCTTAGCATACCGGATTAAACAGGAAATTAATGATTAAAACTGAAAGACTTAAAACGGAGTTATCTGTTCATAAGAAGAGAAGCAAAGCTTTTTATGACCTTCTGAAAGAAAACCACCAAATACTTTCAGTTTGTGTTTTGACTTGCAGCAGGTGCAACCTCTTCCCGCACACCAATCAACGATGCCTTTTATGCCCATCAAGTAAGCTATTATGTATTCTGTTGTGTAGATAGTGATGGAAAAAACCAACGTTTTATACTTGGTCAGAGGACCAAGCTGGAAGGGGATCCGAAGAAGTTGGTTCTGCACTTTAAACTACCTGTCGTCTTTGTCATTGTTAGATATTTCTGTTATTCGTCTATTTTGCGATGGCTGCGGAGGCCAAAACAAAATTCCCACATTGTTCATACACTGTATCATTGGTTAAAGTATAAAGCACCCCATCATGTATCCTGCGTTGAAATTATATTTCCAGTACGGGGACATTCGTTTTGCCCGCGGACAGAGTGTTCGGCCGAGTAGAAAAGTATTAAGAAGGCACCCTACAATAAAGTCACGCCAGGAATATGAAACACTTTATGAACAGATTGGAACAGTAAAGAGATTGGGACATGACTGGAAAGTTTTCAACATTAAAGCATTACAAGAATCTCTGAAGAAAATGAAAGGAATTTCGGACATGAAAAGAATTTACTTTAAAAATTAGTGATGAAGTGACAGTCGGTGGTAGCCCATATTATATGATGGAGTGTATGTATTTTGCAAAGCTTCTTAAATCCGGACACAGTGACGATGAGTTATTAACTCTCACTGAAATAAAAAGAATACGTGGTATAGCAGAGAAAAAGAAAGCTTCATTAAAAAACACCCTCATGGCTCAGCAATTTGGAAAGGACTGGGAGAAATCACAAGAACTTCAGTGGTATCGCGAACTTCTGACCGTACCATCACAAAATGAAGAAGAATCCCAAAATGAAGACGAACAATGTGATTGCTTGGAAGTCGAGGCTGCGGTGAATGTTTAATGATTTTTCTTTCAAATTACATTTTATTTTTTTGTTCTGTCTGAAATTTATTTCTTGTTTACTTGTAACATTGTCGTAATAATAAACACGTTTTTGTAATGTAACTATACTGTTAATAACAGTCAACATGAAATAGTAAAAAAAATACAGAATTCAAACAAAACCCGTTAAAATCAGATTAAAATTGTCAATAGCAAGTAAAAAAAGTAGTGTTATTTTAGAATGTATAAATTATCATCTATGACCTATAAGACACCCGAATTTGCTATAAAGTTTTAGAGATATGACGGGGATGTTGCTGTAGAAGTTTTTGATCTGTACTTGCTAACAATAAAAAGTGGATTTAACGGGGTTTGCATGTTTGCTCCACAATTAGAGTAGTACCAACAGAAATTTGTTGGACATAATAATGTTCTTATTGGATAACAATTTCCATTTGTATTAAGTTGTTTTATTTATTTTGTTGATAATTATTAGGTAGTGGTTAAAAGATTATTAGTTTAGTAGCATGTTAGTAATAAATTGTATTTGTTGTTGTTGTAATATAAATATATTAATTTACTATTAAGTTATGATAGGTAAGGTTTAATTTTTTTGATGTCACTTTTATAATTAATCGCATTTAAATGATTTTTTTAATGTGTATCATTTCCAATAAAAAGACGTTTTTTAAATTTTTTTCTTTATCTAGTATTTTGAGATTTTAAAGTCAAATGATGTAAATTTTGTATGGAATGATCAGCTAATGCAGTGTTGGGTAAAGTGGTGTTCAAGATTTTTTGATGGAATTTTGATGTTGTTTAATTATTTTATAAATATTGTTTTGTTTGTCCGATATAACATTTATTACAATTTTGGCATTCTAATTTATAAATGAGTTCAGATTGTTCATTTATTGTAGTTATGTCTTTAATTTGGTTTACAACATTTTTTTTAAGTGTTATGATTAGTGTAAGCGGTTTGAATGTTATATTTGGTTAGTTCTATTTCAATTTTTTCGAAAGTATAGGTATATAAGTAAAGTTAAAAAGTGATGTTGATGTTTTTCTGTTTTTCTAGTGTGAAATTATTAAAATTCATGTCCTAGGAAATTAGGTTGTAATTCTATTTCATTCACAATTGGTTTATGTAATTTAATAGTATTAATTTTCTTATGGTATGTTTTTTTAATAAAAGTTAAAGAATAGTTATTTTTGATAAGAATTTTTTCAATTATTTTAAATTATTATTATGAAATTTAGGTTCAGAGAGTTTAATTGCTTTCTATCAACTAGGTATTAATAACACTTATTTTATATTTTAATGATGTACATGAATTGAAATTTAAAAATCTGTCAGTATTAATATTTTGCGGAACCAATTAGTTTCTATTATGTTGTTATTATTAATATGAAGTGTTAAATCTAAAAATTTATTGTTCTTTCATTATTTTCTATTTCTAAGGTAAATTTTAGCTTCTCATGGTAGTTATTAAAAGTATTTTTTATGTTTTCTATTTCGTTTTCATGCGAGATAATTATAATGTCATCTACATATCGTTTAGTAAATTAATTTTTAATTTGTTAAGTTTTTCAAATTCCATTTTTGTAATACTAATTCAGCTATTGTACTCGAAAGAGGATGTCCCATGGCAACACCAAAGGTTTGTTGAGTAAATTGTTTGTTCAAGTAAAATAGCTAAATTGAGTATAAACTCTAAAATGTTAATAAATTCTGTTTTAGGAATGTTAGTGTATTTGTTTATTTTTTTTTCAAAAATTTTTTATGGATTCTGTAGCTAATTCAGTAGGAATGTTTGTGTATAAAAAACAATGTCCAACGAGAAAATCTTATAGTTAGGTAAAATTTTAAATTGTTAATTGATTCTTTAAAACTCCAAGAATCTAATGATATTTTACTTTTCATAGTAATGTTAGTGAGTATATTAGGTAAGTATTTTGATAGTTTGTAAGTAGGACTTAAAAAGAAGCAACTATAGGTCGTAAAGGTATAACCTGGTTTATGTAATTTAGGTAAACCATAAATTTTTGGAGCAACTCCATTTAGTGAAATTAAATTATTATAAGTTTTTTATCAATTATACTGTTAGAATATAATTTTTAATAAAGCAGTTGTTTTTGTTTTTGTATTGTAAGATTTGATCTTTTTAATTATTTTTTATATGTTGTTGTCATTAAGAAGATTGAGCATTTTGTTTTTATAAATCAAGTTTTTGCATGATAACTGTCTTGTTTGTTTTGTCAGCATCTATCATTAATAAATTTTTGTTTTCTTGTAAAAATTTTTTAGGTTTTGATCTTGTTAAGTAAAATAGTATTTTCGATGTTAAAGTTAGGTGGTAAAATATTATTTTTTTATTTGTCTTTTGTAATTAGTGATGGTATTACTATGTTACTTCTTATTTTATTTTGTTCATTTTCATCCATGTTATCAATATGGTTTTCTATGTTTACTATTATATTGTTTATTGGTAGTGGTTTTGTGGTTCGAAAATGTTGTATTTTGGACCTAATTGTGGAATATTTTGGTTACTTAAATTTTCGATATTATTAATATCAAAGGATGTGATTTTTTGTTTATTATTTAATTCTATTAATTTATTAATTTTTTTTTATGAATATTTTTATTTTATTCTTTAATTTTGTAATATAATTTATATTTTTATTAAAAAAGGTATCATTATTTGAATAGGAAAATTGTTTTCAATTTTTTTATGAATTTTAGTGATTTGTTGTTTCAAGAAATTTTTAATATGAAGGAGTCGTCAATTAACAATTTCAAAATCATACAATGTATTTATTTAAAAAAAATTGTATTTAATTTTATTATGGTCATAATTAAAAGTTAGAATTTTTGTTGTTTACTTATTAAAAATTTTGGGGTTAAATTTAGTTTTTCAAGTGCGTAGAAAGTTTATTCTTTCACTCAGCCTTACATATTGTAAGTCCTACTTACAAACTATCAAAATACTTATCAATATACTCACTAATATTACTATGAAAATAAAATATTATTAAAAATTGGAGTTTTAAAGAATCAATTAACAATTTTAAAATTTTACTAACTATAAGATTTTCTCGTTGGACATTGTTTTTTATACACAAACATTCCTACTGAATTAGCTACAGAATCCATAAAATTTTTGGAAAATAAACAAATACACTAACATTCCTAAAACAGAATTTATTAACATTTTAGGTTTATACTCAATTCTAGCTATTTTACTTTTGAACAAACAATTTACTCACAAACCTTTGGTGTTGCCATGGGACATCCTCTTTCGAGTACAATAGCTGAGTATTACAAAATGAACGAAAAACTTAAACAAATTAAAATTTAATTACTATAAACGATATGTAGATGACATTATAATTATCTCGCATGAAAACGAAATAGAAAACATAAAAATACTTTTAATAACTACCATGAGAAGCTAAAATTTACCTTAGAAATAAAAAAAATGAAAGAACAATAATTTTTTAGATTTAACACTTCATATTAATAATAACAACATAATAGAAACTAATTGGTTCCGCAAAATATTAAAACTGACAGATTTTTAAATTTCAATTCATACATCATTAAAATATAAAATAAGTGTTATTAATACCCTAGTTGATAGAGCAATTAAACTCTCTGAACCTAAATTTCATAATAATATTAAAACTAATTGAAAAATTCTTATCAAAAATAACTATCCTTTAACTTTTATTAAAAAACATACCATAAGAAGAATTAATACTATTAAATTACATAAACCAATTGTGAATGAAATAGAATTACAACCTAATTTCTAGGACATGAATTTAATAATAATTTCACACTAGAAAAAACAGAAAAACATCAACATCACTTTTTAACTTTACCTTATATACCTATACTTTCGAAAAAAATTGAAATAGAACTAACCAAATATAACATTAAAACCGCTTACTAATCATAACACTTTAAAAAAATTTTGTACAACCAAATTAAAGACATAACTACAATAAATGAACAATCTGAACTCATTTATAAATTAGAATGCCAAAATTGTAATAAATGTTATATCGGACAAACAAAACAATATTTACATAAAAGAATTAAACAACATCAAAATTCAATCAAAAAAATCTTAACACCACTTTTACCCAACACTGCATAGCTGATCATTCCGTACAAAATTTACATCATTTTGACTTTAAAAATCCCAAAATACTAGATAAAGAAAAAATTTAAAAACGTCTTTTATTGGAAATGATACACATTAAAAAAAAAACATTTAAATTCGATTAATTATAAAGTGACATCAAAAAATTAAACCTTACCTATCATAACTTAATAATACTAAATTAATATATTTATATTACAACAACAACAGAATACAATTTATTACTAACTATTTTTCAAAATGGATACTTTAATAATTATTCTATATATTTCCAAAAGATTTACTTACTTGGAAACGTTTAATTACGTCAATCTTATTAAACAGGTGCGTAAATTTTTCCTTTCATTTGCCTATTTTAATCAATTTTTGTACTTTTTCAGACTGTAATTGAAAACAATACCTTTATATAACCTAATTTTGTAATGTTTTGAAAAAGCAACAGCATTGTTGCGAAACGTCATATCTTCGTTCTATTTTATTGTTTTGACCTAGTTGCTGAAATTTTGCAACTAAATTAAAATCATTTGTGTGTTCATACGTTGTTTATTATCACCATTTCACTAACATTTTATGTCTTCAACAACGTTTCTTATTCAAAGTAATGGGAAAATTATGACCAATAATTAATTTTAGAATAAGCGTAAAATTGGTCATAA